>JAWDGP010003760.1:835000-897500 GCA_033675545.1 Elysia crispata
TTTTTCGGCTAATCGCATTCTCTATTCATAAATGCAAGATAAATCTGATTATGTTATCTCTTTCTCCGTCTACATTTTTGTCAATAATTCTTTGTCCTTCTGTCCCCTTCCTTTTTGTAATAGTATCTTTTCTGTATGCTTCGCTATAAGAAATTCGAATTCTGAAAATCATGAATTTAAAGTCCGTCGAGTGTTTTTATGGATTTTTCCCTTCCTTCAAAGAGTTTTAACATTATCTGTGTTATTTCACCACAGCAGATTACGATGATTAGGATAGAACTATTAGAAGTTGGAATTTAAAAGTCTGTGCGTCTCCAATGTAGTAATCTATATTTTAACCTTTGAATTATATTTGCATACAGCATACATATGACTTACTTCTTCTTTTTTTTCTGCTGCCGATTAGGCCCGGGGGGGGGGGGGGGGGGGGGGGGGGGAGTGGGGGGAAGAGTATGTGACAATATTCATCATCTTCTCCAATTGACTCATTCGGTCACATCGACTTATATTAAAAACAATGAGGACCAATTAGCCTATTTCCTTTCTCAGATTCTGGGAAGATCTTATTGTAAAATCATATTAATTTAGCAGATATTAAATTCTGAACTTCTTATCAATCCTCATGTCACTAGCGGTCAGAGGTTAAGCTAGTTCTAGGTGTGAAGAAAGTGACGACAGTGCTATTTGTAATTCGAATTTTTAATGCAAGATCACTATCTGTACAGCAATTTTGAACAGTTTTCTTAGTTAATGTTCGGGAAAACGTACTTAATTTTACTTTATGAGTTTATATGAAAGATCCCATCCCTTTCCCCCTTTCCATTTGAGATTTATATCAGCGTGGAATTAACATTTAGGATAAGTTCAGTTCGTGTAAAAATCAGGGCAACTTTTTTAAAGAAAGCTTTTAGCTAGATTGATTCGAAAATAATACACCATGACTGATCTGTTATAATTGCATGCAACGCATTAACAGTTTAAATGGTGCTTCTGTTTATTTTTCTTCCTTAATTAATGACATATAAAACAGATAGGGCTCTTCAGATGTATGCTGTTGAATTACAGTTATTCTACATTTGATTGCGGATTTCATTGGAATTGACGTATGTTCAGACCGGTCCATAGAAACAAAACAAAATATAAAGCGCAGTACCCCGTCATTATTTTAATAAATGGCGACGACATTATTGCTCAAGATACATTATACAGATTTTCTGAAATCCTGCCATCAATTCAATTTAAATTTTACATTAAGAAGATTGATTAATTCGACTCCTCGATTTACAAGAGTTAACGCACTTTGAGATTGAGAAAAGTGCCTTTTTATTATTATTTTTTTACAGACAAGAAGTTTCCCAGATACGTACAGCAACAAACAAAATCATAGATATCAAGTAACATAATAAGCCTGGAAACTTTTCGCCTAAATATAAGATTTATTTCTGCCGTTTTGTTTTTAATCTAGATCTCACAGAATTTTCTTAAATGATGGTGCCTTCAGATCACTTCAAGATAATGCTAAATCTAAATAGCTGAGAAACTAATATTGCAGAAAGAAAAAACATCAAAGTTGAATCCAAAAACTGGTCCGAATATTTTGAAAGTCTTTAAGAAAACATTATAAGCAATGTCTCTTACATATAGAAATATTGGAATGATGATCCTGAAGGCAATAATGACCACGTCTCTAACCTCTTATTCGCCACAAAATTAGCCTGCATTTCCTATAGACAGGAGCTGAAAACAAGTTAGAGGCAAACAGAAATCCCATTAAAGTAATGCAAATCACTGTATAAAACAACAACAAGAACAACTTCATCGCAGCCGAGCAAAAACAACTTAAGTACCTTTTATTGAAATGTTTGTAATCTTTTTCTTTTTTATGTTGATCAAAAAAGTGCTGTTTCTGAAATTACTCTCCTTGGCCTACTAATATGGGCGTGTCGTTCGCTGGAAAACAAATTAATATTCCTTTCTTGAAATATTCAAAATAATGGCAAAACCTGGACTATATCATGGATCCATATTCCTTCGATCAAACGTTTTCTCTGAGGAATTTAAAATGCTTTTTAAATGATGAACTCTAGTTTCAATGTTCGACGGTGCCTAGATTCAAATCAGAAAAACAATTGTATAATAGGGGAGACGATATCAACAAGTAGAACTAGAACTGTGAAATCACTTTGGCTATTCGCACGCCTAAATTTTCGTCTAATGAAGTTAATTACGCACTCTTATTTCAGTAGGAAATAATAGAATAATAAAGGATAATAATCATACGCGGCAATATTATCAATTATATATATATATATATATATGCTATATCTATGGAGAAAAATAAATTAGAGCTTTTTAATTTTGTCTATGCCTAGTATAATTTTAACTTCAGTCATGCTTGATTTTCTATTCCAATTATAACTATAACATATTATAGTTTAGAGCTTTTAAAGATGTTGCACAGGTTATTTATGTATTAAACTTAGCATAAGTTCTCCACCCACAGTGCTCGTGAAACTCAGAGGGTAACGGATTATTGTATGAGCCCCGAAAAGCATCACCGTTTATGAGAGAAAAAAGAATTCTAAAGAGGTGGTGTATCACTGAATCTCATGATGGAAAGAGGAGGAAATCCTATCCGTAAGAGAGGCGCAAAGTTTAGTGCTCACAAGTCGCTACCTACAAATACTTTTCGAATCATTAAAAGCTAAACCAGAAGCTTCCAGTTCCCATAATGTTGCGTATTTCCGGTGACTACTTATATCTCCAAGTCGGCAAATTGAAGCTTTCCATGGACGTGGTTCTTTTCTTTTGTTTTTCCTTATTGTTGTTGTTATTGGTGGTGACGGTGGTGGTATTTCATAAGTATTCCTAAAATGTCTATAATATTGGTAATGTTAATGTTGGTAATGAGGACATAAAAAAGTGATAAGGATGTCGATTAAAATAATAAAGGTGTTAACCCATTTCCGTATCGTGAATGGGCGCTGTTCGTTTGTTATTTTTTTATAAACACAAAGCACAAGTAGTGTACTTTTAGTTTGTTATTTTCAAGAGATTTCTTATAACGAAGTTTTAATCCTTTATTCGGTCGCAATTTTTTTTTTAAGGGAGGAAAGATGAAAAAAAATGTGATTAAGGTGTTTGTTTAAGTTGATAAATTAATTGAAGAACACGAAGGATGAAGTCCATAAAAAAAATGAAGAGGAAGCTAAAAAATCAAAGAGGTAATGAATTCGTGTCGAGCGGGAAAATAGGGGAGTGTGGACAATGTGGAGGGAGAGAGAGAGAGAGAGAGAGAGAGAGAGAGAGAGAGAGAGAGAGAGAGAGAGAGAGAGAGAGAGAGAGAGAGAGAGAGAGAGAGAGAGAGAGAGAGAGAGAGAGAGAGAGAGAGAGAGAGAGAGAAAGAGAGAGAGAGAGAGAGAAAGAGAGAGAGAGAGAGAGAAAGAGAGAGAGAGAGAGAGAGAGAGAGAGAGAGAGATGGAAGAAGGCGAGAGGACTAGCGTAAGGCCTGGGATAGAGAGGTATGGGTCGTTGATAATGGGGAAGGCTTATCGAAACTCAAATTGTTCCGAAAGAAGAGAATACAAGAATTGGAAACCCCAGAGTGTAAACTGGTACCCATTATGATTAATGTTGTGGTACAGTATCGTTCTTATATATCCTTTTCATGTTTTTACAATGCGCATCATTTTCTCAAACTTTTTTAATTTAATAACCAATCACGCTCCTCTGAAAGGACTAGCAGCTTGTCATATGTAAAAGGAAAAGAACAGTTTACAGGCATGTGCAATGAGCAGAATGATGCTGTGAGTAGAAACAATTCCTTGAATCATGTGATGGTGGATACGCTGAACATACCATTTCTCCATCTTTCTAAAGAGCGGATCCATGCGGTGTTACATCGAGGCAATACACAATAGTGTATTAGCGATGAATCGAGGAACTGAGGCCAACGAACAAGACATTCGACTGCTTTAATCGATTTTTTTTCCTTTCGATTCTGCTTGCATACTTCTAACCTTCTAATGTTGTCCTTTATGTTTCGTTTCTTTTGTGTAAAGAGCAAAAGTGTTTGTCAGTATTTCCCCTATAATTTATAATTTTATATGATCTACCATTTATATCTTTTCCGTTCATCTTTCAACTATCTATCTATTTATTTATCAATCTATCTACCTATCTATCTATCTATCTATCTATCTATCCATCTATTTCTTTAATCCATCAAACGTTCGATCTATCTACACTCTTTCTGTATAGTTACCTGCGACTGTCTGTCAGTCTGTTTGTATGTCTTCTTCTCCTCATGTCTATATGTCTCAATTTGCTTTAATTTGCTGTTCGTCTGTACAATCTATCTATCTATCAATCTATATATCCTTCGATGCATATATATATATATTCACCAACTTCATGATTTATCTAGAACGCTAATGTCAATTTTGGAGTTTCCGGTTTAGCCATCTTCCCATGCTAATATTCTCATGTATATTTTAACTAACAAATAGGCGAACCCCAATCGCTTATGTATTACATATCTCATTTGTATCCAATTGACTGCTTTGATCAATAGTTCTTTCCTGTTGCGCAAACGACATCCGTTATTTTTTTTTCATTTCATCATCAATTATTCGCCTTTTTGTTTCTCTCTCTCTCTCTCTCTCTCTCTCTCTCTCTCTCTCTCTCTCTCTCTCTCTCTCTCTCTCTCTCTCTCTCTCTCTCTCTCTCTCACTCCCTCTTTCTTTCTCTCTTTGTCTCTCCCTCCCCCACCCCATCGTCTCACCCTATTCTTTCCGGTTTTCAGGAATTTTGAAAGCTTTTTAGATTATTTAAACCCTGCATGTCATGTAGAATACGTCGTTGAACAAAGATAATGTGAAATATTTTTTTTAAAGTCATCACACTTACAGTACTGTACATCTCATTAAGTTTCTTATATTGCCATTTCAAATGATGCAATGTTTGAAAATAATTTTTATTTTAATCTGCGTCTCTTACACTCTGAGATTTTTTTAAACACTGTGATAACTTTACTTTCCTTTTTTCCCCCCTCAAGATCGGAATGTATACAGACCGGAATTAATTGACAGGGTACATAACCGGTCATGCATAATTATAATAAAAAAATAATAACACTCTGAAGGTGAGCCAGAAAATGGATTGATCGAATTTGGGAGAAGCGACACTAGAGAAGATTAAAATACAGGGAAAAGAGATAGGATTAAAGGAGTAAGTTATAAGGTATAGAAAACTAGCGAAATTTTTAAGTAATGTTATAAAAAGTGGCAAACGATTTTCGCCTTTATCTAGATCGAACTGCTAACCTTGGCGGCCTCAACTTTAGAAAAAAAGACAGGCAGGGCCTGCTCCGCTGTGAGCACTGTAAGGCACACGATGTGGACGATGTTTCTCCATGAATATTTATCAGAATTTCCCCCGTTGCAGCCCAGGGTTCCTGGCATTGGGCATTAGTGCAAAAATTAGGGTCGCAGTGAAAAACACATCAGATGTCATTGAAGAGGTGGTTACATACGCAAGAAGTCTGTTTGTCTTGTCGCTGGCTCTAATAGAACTTAGAGAGAGAGAGAGAGAGAGAGAGAGAGAGAGAGAGAGAGAGAGAGAGAGAGAGAGAGAGAGAGAGAGAGAGAGAGAGAGAGAGAGAGAGAGAGAGAGAGAGAACTCTTTTGTATGGCAGAGCGGTTTACTGGAAAGGCAGAAAAAACAAGCCCATGTTGTTTTGTAATGTTTTTTTTTGTTCTCTCTCTCTCTATTCTATCCAACGGCTCTGGAAAAGTCAAGATTCTGTGTGCCTAAACAATTGACTGGTTAAATAGAGGAAAGGAATTTTGGGACCGAAGACTTAAGTTTCTAAGCCTATATACTCAATCAGAATTCAAAATTTCAAACCTCCAAGACTTAGCTGCGGAAATGTAAGAATGTTTCCCTTTGCTTTTCACTTAAAAGCTGAAATAAGCAGTAATAATAAAAAAGAGGTATGATAATTATAATGATCAGGATGACAATCTTGTCAATTATAATGATAATTTCTCTCTCTCTCTCTCTCTCTCTCTCTTTCTCTCTCTCTTCTCTCTTCTCTCTCTCTCTCTCTTCTCTCTCTCTCTCTCTATATATATATATATATATATATATCTACCTATCTATTTATCTATCTCCCTCTCTCTCTCTCTCTCTCGCTCTCTGCCTCTATCTCTCTCCCTCTCTCTCTTTCTCTCTCTAACACTCTTTCTTTCATTGTCTATTCCTCTTCTGATTCTGTCGCTCTATGGCTATGTACCGGTATTATCCTCTTCCCTTTTTCACTCCATCTGTTTATTTTTACCGTCCAATCTTGTCTCACTGTCCTTCTGGCTCCTTATTTCTATGTCAATCTCTCAATTATCTATCTGTTAGTCTATCTGTTTGTTTGACTGCCTTTCTCTCTCATTGTCTGTCTGACTAACTTTCTCTCTCATCTATCTATTTGACTCTCTATCTTAATCTCCATTTCCGCTCCATTTTTTGTTACTGTCCCGTGCAAAAGTATGTCTGCACATTACTCTTCGATGCTATTGTTAATATCTAAACCTCTCTTTCTCTCCATATCTCTTCATGCCTCTGAATCTTTTTCTGACTGCGATTCTCTCTCTCTCTCTCTCTCTCTCTCTCTCTCTCTCTCTCTCTCTCTCTCTCTCTCTCTCTCTCTCTCTCTCTCTCTCCACATTTTTTCTCTATCTCCCTTCATATGTCCAGCCAGATTCTACAAATCCATTTGGAAAAAAGTTTAAGGGAAAAATCTAAAAACATACTTGGGTCGAGGAGGATCTAGATCTGCACCCTAGTAGACTAAAAGTCATGACACCGCCGCTTCTATCAAAATTAAATCACTCAATCTGTTACTTACTTTAAGAATAGACCTTTAGATAAATGAAATAATTTCAAGTTTTCACAATCTACAGAAATGCTCGTTAACTTGAAGTAACATCAATGTTTTTAAATAGTTTAACCTCCAGTTGGCAGCAGATCTACGTCTGTCTGTCTCTCTTTCTCTCTCTCTCTCTCTCTCTCTCTCTCTCTCTCTCTCTCTCTCTCTCTCTCTCTCTCTCTCTCTCTCTCTATATATATATATATATATATATATATATAGGCTATATATATATATATATAGAGAGAGAGAGAGAGAGAAAGAGTTATATATATATATAGAGAGAGAGAGACAGACAGACAGACAGACAGACAGACGTAGATATATATATATATATATATATATATATATATATATATGTATGTATATACATAAATAAGGCTATATATATAGTCTTACACGAGATAATAGTGCTTGTCCTTCAAGCTACTCGTTGCTGCAAAAAACTTGGTTTACACAAGGTCTTCACAGCTTTGTTAATTTTTTTTTTATTTATAATGAAAAAAAAATTGTTCTGATAAAGCAGCGTGGGAAAAAATAATATTGAATCAATTTCTAAAGTTGAAATATTTCACTATAAAAAGCGAAGGGTAGAGAGAATGATTTATGTTGGTTTTTTTTTCGCACCAGTCATAAAAATTGAGCATGTTCTTTGAAAACTGTCTTGATGGATCGAAGAGTGGAGATAAAAATGAAATCTTAGAATATAATGTATCGCTATCCTTATTCCACTTGTGAAAACCGCTCCATACTTTTAGCGTCGTTTGGACAGGTAATGAGGACCTAATTTGTGGTTGACTGTGTTTGTTATAGATTTTCATGGTCACCTTTTTAAAAAAAAAAAAAGAAAAAAAAAAAAAAGCCAGGAATTTTTATTTTATAGGTTTTATAGTTTCGCGTTTTTGTCTAATCAGTGCCTTTTCGGATGTAATTTGACCTAAGAAAAATCTTCGATTGCTTCTGAGATTCCCACATAGTACATTGTGCTCCTTTTAATTTGTTCTGTGCTCTCTGTAAAACCCAATGAGTTATCGACATCAGGTACCATAGGTTCTACTTTTTAAAAAATTTGGTGTCGATTCAAATTCTAAGTAGGTCAACATGGCCAAGCATTTTGGGAATATCGACTCTTGTAAAGTATCGTAAAAGTGCTTGTAATCGGATACATACCGATAGTAAGGCGATAGTAGCCATAGAAGTTATTCTTTACAAAGAAAAAGCGATGCGTGATTGAAGCAAGTCCAAAATGTAACTTTAAACGACTGAAGATATATCCAATATCAGAATGGTTTTAGTGAATGTATGGATAGGACATTATAGTACGATATTTTCAAGACATGGATTGATAACTCTTGTTTCCCTTTAAACGACATAATCTTCAAATAATCAATCTTATTTGACAATTTTCATATTTTGAAAAATTTTTAGGTCTTTAGATGTAAATAAAGACGTACAGAGCTTCATGATATTCTTTTAAATGGAGCTTGTTGATGTTACTAAGAAAACTTTGGTATCGATTACTTTTTTTGTAATCGAGAACAACAGTCATAATTGCGCGCGGGCGTGCTTGATGTTTACCAACAAAAGTAGTGGCGACAAGGAAACTGTCTTCATTTAAATCGAAAACTGTACTTTTTAAACTTTTATTTTTTAAAAATTAGAACTAGATCTTTAGGTCTAGTTGCAGAAATCAGGAATGCATGGTAAGTATAAAACTTAGAAAATATTATCTATTTAATCTATACCCAGATTAATCTTGAACGTATTATAAGAATTTCAGAGATCATTATGAGAATTCTATGGTAGATCTCTCTTTTTCTTGCCTTTAGATCTAGATATAGTCTAGACGTCCAGGTTTATCACAAATGAAATTTTCTAGAGAATAGACTCAAGGTCAAACGATTTTATGCATTCTAGTTCCGACCATTTTATTTCATTTAGATCTAGATTCTACATTGAAATCACATTAGATCTAGATCTAGATCTGCAGAATAGATCTAGGCGTACGTCACTTAGGCCTAAATCTAGATCTAGAATTCTAGACTATCTAATCTTGATAGATTTTAGATTAGATGAAAGATTGCTAGATATCTAGATCTAAAACATTTGAATGAGATAAGGCAGTCCATATTACAGCGTTTTCCCTCTCCCCTGTTTTTCTCCTTTTAAATGATAGTAAAGTTAACTGATATACCTTCATCCACAATCTTTCTTTCTGTTACAACAGCACTGTAGGTATGCGGAGCTATTAACTATAGATAGTGATCAGTTAAAAATTGTTAATTGTATTATACCAGGCAGCCAACCAAAATGCCTCAAGCCAGTCAGCAATGTGCTGTGCGCGGACATCACTGACAGCACTCTCCTCCTCTTCCTCTATCCCTCTCCCTTTCCCCGTCTACATACATTACAATCTGCTCTACTGAGCACGTTTTGCTGTAGGCATACTTCTCAGTAGCCTACATGATTGCAAATTGCTACACAGCACTGAACAGGTCTGTTTTAGGAGAAAGATATTAGATCTACAGCAAGTTTTAAATAAGAAAAAAACGGTAATTTTGTACCTGTACACCCGCTCTCACCAGAGTGCTGTTTCTTGTCTTTCCGGTCGACATTGACCTTGGCAAGAACCGTATTGAAAGGTGTCGCGATTATGTAACTTTATCAAGAGGGAATTTTATGGAATGTTAAAAAAATAAATAAATAAAAAATGAGGGGGGGGGGAGGCATCCCAAAAAAGAAAAGACTTTCACTTAATACAATCAACATCAAGCGGAATTTTATGGAATGTTAAAAATAAATAAATAAAAAATGAGGGGGGGGGCCACCCCAAAAAAGAAAAAAAAAAAAAGAAGACTTTCACTTAATACGATCAACATCAGGCGGAATTTTATGGAATGTTAAAAAAAAATAAGGCCCCCCCCCCCAAAAAAAAAGGACAAGAATGAAGCGACTTTCACTTAATAATACGATCAAATCAAGGTCAAGATGAACCGGAAAGACAAGAAATAGCACATAGTAAAAAAAAATATTGATGATAAACACAACTCTTACCTTTACTCCGTCTCGGCTAGGAATAACAGTTAACACTGGATTTTCTACAGCGCCAAATACGCTGATCCTCACGGTAAGTACACTTAGAAGTGCAATGTGGACAAATTGCTTCAGAAGGTAAAACACAATGAGATCGTAGAAATGATAATGACTTAGAGTCGTTATTATAAAATTCAGCAATAACTTGAAAATAATCTAAACACTTATCACAAGCAGCCATGGAGAAAATCAAGATCAAAACACATCAGCTGGTAAGCCAAATGAGTAAAGATAATGAAATGAGAAAAACAAAAGACGCCAAGAAAGTGCGCTTTTATTTGCGCATGTGCATGGGTAATTGCGTATGCGCAAAGGGTAACTGTAAAGAAAGTTATATGCATGCTCGAAAGACAGAAGTAATAAACATGCAAAAAGGCACCTATCTCTAGCAAATCAGTATGCCAAAGTAGGTCAAGAGAGAAGAAATAATCCAACACAAAAAGTATTTATTTGCGATGAATAAAACCTTCAAATTCGTATTCAGTGCATTGAAATCTAACCGAAAAACATCATTTTAAATGCCAATGCGAGACGGGTGTACAGGTAAAAAAAATACCAAAAAAACTACTTAAAATTGGGACGGGGAGAGATAGTAACTTTTCATTGTGGGCATAGCCTGAAGTCACTGGTTCTCATCTGTCCTTGTAAAATGAATTAAAAAAAAAAAAAAAAAAACTGAAAATGTACAGATTTGCTGGATCACTGCAAGTCACACCCGAAAGTCATCTAATTCTAATCAACGGATGCAACCTGTTTTAATGTTTGAATTTTCTTAGGCAAGTCCCATTTCGTAATTTTTTTTTCTTCTTAACAATCTGGATTTTTTTTTAATGATCTCTGCTATAACAGCACCAGGAAAAAAGCCCTGCTTGTGCCATTTTATATCAGAGGTTTACTGTACTTCCACATAGATACAGTACCTCCATCATACTGAAAAGGCTTTGTTTGATCAGGCCATAGAAAAGATTGGGCTTGGTTTTTGAATGTGTAATAAAAAAATTTAAATCATTTTCTAACTAAGCTAACATACTCAATCAAAGTCCTACCCAATAAATCTCAAAGAAATGTAGGATAATGGCAGAGGTGTGCAGCACCATGGTCTATAATCTCTTTTAATTATCTTCAGCACGATTATGATAATCTTGGATGATGTTTTTTCTCAAGGTCAAGTCTTGAACATGGTTCAAGTTGCCCCTTGATGATAAGATCCTTCTAGATCTAGAGTCTAGTGTGTGGGCAAAATTGTGATCTTTTACCTTAAAATGGATTCACATGCTTTTTTTTTTTTGCATCTAGATCTCTGAAGAATTTGTCATCAGAGATTTTCAATTATCTTTTCATTAAACCACATTTTAAAATGCTGTATTATAGTTCTATTTTTAGCTGGGATTGTGAGGAATGTAATATAGTCAAAGCAAATGAGCAATTCTCAAAAGGTTAAAAGTAGTCTTGTAGGATGACTTCTTGCACGGTTTTTTCTTCTAATAAAAATGATAATGTATTCTTCCAAGCACATGTGGAGGAGATATGGTGTACTTCAAAAACACATAATTTAATTCTGTTCAGTTTTGTACTGAATCAGTTACCATTTCGTCAATAAAAAAATGTCACTTAAAATATTGTTTTTTACAAAGTGGTCAACTATGTTCATAAAACCCCTATATTTTTTTTTCATTTTTTTTGTCATACAGTAGCTTTTCATTTACAAAATGGAACTAGCAAAGAGCACAATTCCTTTTAAATCTTCAACCCTCATCCTGCTAACGCAATTAGCAGCAGATAAGGCTGAAAACTGTACCATTGCCACAGCCAGTTAGCCTCTGGATTGGGCAAATGGCAGAGTGGATTATCTGTGTTTATACTTTTCGAATTGTAGTTCACAACAAAGCGTCTAGATCGACTTTTTGTTGACAAAATAAAGTACAAATTACTTTTATTTTTTCAAATGTGACAACTTGATTTAATTATGTTTCATGGTTCTAAGAGTTTATGAAAAGACCAGTTATAGACATAGGCTTGGAGAAATATAAGTTTTCAAAGAGAGGTTGATTGGATACGATATTTTCTTTTTAAACTATTTAAAAATTCCTTTGTTTAAAGCTTGTATTTGCACTTAAAGTAAAACACATAAGTAATTAATTTAGTGTGAGATAGGGAGGGGGTGGGGAGGATGAGAACTAAGCGGGAAAAGATTATAATTCATTTACAACAAGCAAACCTTTGAGTCTAGTTCAGTCTTCCATCTAAGCTTAAGCGTCTAGAGTCAGAGTGTAGTCCTTTTGTTCAGAGAAACTACATGTATGTAACTATATAGATACAAGTACAACTGAATATGGGTACAATGTAGTTCTCTTATAACTAAGCACAGAGAGTAGGGCAGGGTGATAGGTGAGACAAAAGAGGAGAGAGGAGACAATCAGACTAAGCAGCAAGGTCTGCCCTCGATGGCTATCAGGCGCTTCATAATCATTGTCTCATACAACTTGTGAGACATCAGGTAAAAAAACTCATTCAACAATCTGAACACCAGCCTATACTTTTCTGCCATTGGACACATAGTAACAGCATATCAAAATCACAACAAAGGCAAAGGCTTGATACCCTATACACACCCACACACCACGCTCTCAATTCTTTCTTTACACCTCAATAAACCCTCCATTTCTTACTCAACTTTACAGTAACAAGAGGCTGTAATGTGATTGACCTGTAAGAAGATCGGTTTGGTCTAATGCTATTACAAAATTTGCCAATCACGTTATGTTATAACTAACACCACTACTAACTGCAATCCACATGATTCGAGGAAGTCTGGGGAGAGGGGGGCAGTGGTCATGGCAAGTCTTTGTCAGGACTCTGTATTGGGGACTGGGTATGGGGCAAGTAATGGGAAGGGGAAGGACCATATGGTAAAGTCAACGCAGTCTAGTTCTTTTATTTGCTCTTTGGTCAGGGAGAAATTGTCACTTTTTCATTGTTTGATATTCTTAGAAAAGATATAAAGTCTGCTTAGTATATGAGATGCAGCGTTTAGAAGATAATGACGTTTCAAACAGGCCCGCAAGTCAACCACTGGTATTAATGGCGCTGCAGCACCCAGTTCAGAGCCTCAGCCCATACATTTAATGACATCGCAGCTTCCTGGTTATTGTCAGAGCAAAGCTTAATAATGGGTGCACACAACTAGGGTTAATATGTGCCTCTGGACGTTATGCTCTGGCATTTAGAGGTTTATTTTAAGCATAGCAGATAAGCTCTTATAAAAGCATTGCTAGCTTGCTACATGCTTGTACAGAGAAGAGTGCTAAAAATAAAATTCACTTCCCTACAATAAACAGGGTGGATGCAAACTCTTAAATCTGATTGGGCCTCTGAAAACAAACTAGGTTGTTTCATATCATAGTATAAGGTCCAGAATATACTTCGCTTCTTGTTTACTCTCATTTTATGGACTAAACCATTGTTAAGTTCACCAGAAATAACCTCTTTCTTCCTGTATAAACTTCTTTAGTCTACACTAGTATCAGTAAGTGAGCCATTCATTTCCATTTCTGTCATTGCCGTCATAGCATAAGGTCCATAGAAAAAAGTTTTTGACCATTATGTCCAGAAACTTTAAAGGCCCCATATAAATCTGGACAGTGGTTTTGGGGGCTTTTGTTTTAAGTACTTGTTTCAAAAGATTAAATCATTTTCTTTATGAGATAAATCTAAGCATGTCAGCAATGAATGCTAAAGACTGGGCATTAATATAGTTCTTCCAACGTTATGAAGACGCAAATAGGTCCATTACTACTGTTTCTTATGGGCTTTTTTTTAAAGTCTAATTTCAACTATTTCTTAATTCTAAGGTGGGAAAATTTTTTAACTTAGTTTAAGGTTGATTATTATTTACATCGTGTGAACTGATTGCAGATCTATATTCTTCTCCTATTCAAAAGCTCCAAACACAAAAATGTGGAACAAGTTCTTCCCGATGTTACAATGACGAAAATTGAACTCCATTACTACCATCAACTATGAGTCTTGATATTCAATTATCATATTTTAATGACTGGTAACATCTGTTTTCTCCCTCAAAGTAAAAATGGTTTGGTTTGTTTTGCTTTTAAGGTAGCTAAACTTCAATCTATTTATGTCATCTGTAACGTTGTGAAGATCAATCTGTATTGATGAAAAACTAGCATATGACTATTTTGTCCATCTTCAACTCTTCAAGATGCTCATTGATTGATTTTTAGAACCCTGATCAACACTTGATGTCCTAGACTGTAACTCTTAGCTCTGAATCAAATGCAGTCAGCTGAGAATTAAATGTAAATAATTTTAAAATCTGCGAACAAAAAAATTCTGGATGTTACAATCAACAATGGCACAAAGTGAATCCATTTACTACCATAAATGATGAGTCTTCCTTTTCAACTATCACATTTTAATGTATGATATCTATCTATTCACTCTTGTTATTTATGGTATGAATTTTTTGCTTCAGATTTAGCTAAATTTGAATATTTTTGTGTCATCAATAACGTCCGGAAGGTCATTCTATGTTGATGAAAATCAAGCATTACACAAAAATATAAAAAAAAAATTCTCCAGTTTTTTTTTCAGTAAATTTACATCTTTCTCTATGATATTGCTCAATTTTGAGACAAAAAGAGACAAAATAAGTTCCAGGTCTAATGTAATGCTTTAGGATGAACCTCCTGAGAATTGCTCAAATACAAAGTAATATTAGTAACAAAACAGAAACATCAAAAATCATGTCAACTGTCAATGTTTAATTCATTACTTCAATTAGATTTTTTTTTTTTTACTCAAGAATAGTGGCATAAAAATTTAGATTGAAAGCAAAACTAACATAACCAAGACTTGAAGTGTCCTCTAAATGTAAATGATATTTACACAAAGTTTCAGGTAATAATAATGAAAAAAAGTAGATGCCCAGAAAGTGAACAGGCAGTTTAGGTACACAGTAGAAGTCCATAATGTGCGACGCAATATGTGGGATTGAGTTAATAAAACAAAACAAAAGTATTAATACAATGAGAATGTTAAAATTTCCACTCCTGTTTATAGTCACCCATATCTGTGTTGCAAACACTACTACTCGGACCTAAATGGACAACGGCTCTGTAACGCTTCTGGCCATAAGATTTTTTTCAGTAAGGGGTTGCTTAAACAATCTTAAACTTTGTTTCAACACTAGTCGTAAGAGGAGGATAGAAGAAATGTATGCGGCTCTCTTTTTTTTTTTGTTCTTGTACCAATTAGATAATTGGCTTAATTAGAGACCACACAAAGAATGAAAAAGCATGTTGGGAGCAATTGCTGAATAAATAGCAGTTCTGATATTATTTATGTTTCCTAATAAATAATAGAGGAAAAAAAAGAAAATCAATATAGAACTATATATAGCTTATAATATGCTTTATACTTTCATGTGCCATGAAAAAAGCACCTCTCATGGATGTTTAAGATATAAGTGTGGTATAAGAAGATTACCATGTCAGATTCCTCCGGCCCCACCCTTGAATTGTAATATTTCAGCATTTTCACGGGAAATTTCTAAAACAAATATGAATCTGATTCTGAGCATGCAGTGTTTATATTTGTTTTTATTTTTTGAGCAGGTTTGTAGGAGTGCTGATTTAGCCGATTTTAGTGGAATGGCTCATACTTTTTTTATAGATCCAGGGCTATTGTTATTAATTGTCTTTTCTTCAATCACTACCTTGTTTTTAGATGCATCAACATGGTAAGATAGTGGTTATCAAAAGAAATGGGTCTGATGGAGCACATTTTCCTCTAACAGCTGCTTACTGTTTGTTTGGAAGGTAAGTGTGACATAACTTATAAGCCCCTCTTTTAATGAAAAGTGATGGCTGGTAAAAACAGTAAACTATCATTTGCCAAATACTTCCATTTTTCAAACTCATTTAAGAGTATCTTTCTTACACTGCACTTCAATGAGCAAATGAGTTAGTTTTGGATGCTCAAGCTTTGTCAAAGGAAAATTAAATCTGGGTATTTAGGTAGAATGCCAATTATTGTCATGTGCGTGTTTATACTGAGTTTTTACCTTTAATATGCTAGTTATGGTTCATCTACAATATTTTCAAATTGCAGTGTACTGAGTTTATGATTCATAACCTTTTCATGGTTTTATTTATGCCTTTAGTTCCAAAAGCCAATAAATGTTTGTCTTTGCTCTTATCAGGGGTTTAGACTCTGACATCAGAATACAGTTGCCCAATGTTGATAATGAACAGTGCCAGATTGAAGTGGACAACAAAGGCCAAGTAAGGCAATGAGGAAATTTTTAACAAAAGCTTTCAGTTAAGATTATTTCATGTATTCAAAAAAAAATGAAAACATGTTTCAGCTGAATTAAAAAAAAAATATTTATATATTGTCCCTTTTCTGATAAAACTATTGCTGCTCTTTCCTTGCACACATTTGCTAAACTCAAGCAATGTTTAAAAAGGAAGCTTGAAGCTGTAATAACCTCTCCAATACATGGAAAGAAAGCATCTCCTATAGGGCCTCAGCTGTAGAAAAAGCAGAGCGTACATTTGCGTGTTACAGACACTTCATCGCCTCAGAAAACTGCTCTATTTAAGATGTTAACTTGATTCATTTCTCTAAAGACGAAATATAAATTAAAAAATGGTTCTTACTTATATAGAAGACAACTTGTTCAAGTCTGGATATTTGTAATGATGGAGCATGAAATGTGCTTAACCACCTAATTGCAAAGCGGCAAAATTTGTGTCTACTCCTACATGAGTTGAGAATGATTAGATTGGTCAGAGGGAAAATATCCAATAAATACCATCTGCATTGACAGTCAGATTATTTCCCTTCGCTGAAGACCAAAATTATAGGTGATAGTTTGTTATTTACGACCACAGCTTTTATCTTACGCTTAGTAGTCAAGTGGTTCATAATTTTTTGGATCATAAAAAGAAGCCTTATATACAAGTCCAATTTGAAAGAAGAAATGCTTTTAAGAAAGAATAGAATCTTTTAGTAAATACTATTGTGTATGAGTACAAGAAGTCAGACTATCTGTACTGGCAGAAAGTACCTGTTTTTATTTGTACATGGGTTGAGCTTAAAGTTAACCATAGCAACACTCTATCTCACAAGCACTGCATTGTAAACACCTTACCCGCAGATCATTTAGATGGGTTTAGATTTTGTGACCTTATTTAGATGGCCCGATCAGAAAATCAATCAGAAAATATCTACTTCAGATTTTAAAAAAATTATGCCTAGATTCAGATTTAGATCACTTTTATTTTCTCGCGAGATCAGTCTTGCAGATGTACTTTCTTTATCCATTAGGCTTGCGTGCATTTTAATAGAATGCCTCTATTTATAAGAGGGGGAAGAAATTTGATGACTTTTGTGGTCTTTGAATGCTAGGAATTGTGGATTTTTTTGACAGAAAAATGTTTTTTGATTGTCAAATTTAATGCCCATTATAAATATATCTGTTCATACTGATTTTAAAATGAGCACTATGAAATTAGCCACTACATCAAAAGTATTTTCAGATTGAATCAAATTTATGTCATCGACATAGAAACAGTTCGGTGAGTGATACAAAATCCATTCAAGTTTCTTTGCCGGTAATGGTATAGAGTGTTTGATTCCTTCACTTCCTGTTGAATGGTCCCAACAGATATGCTATAAATATGAAATTTGTATGCTGTTGGCATTTAGTTTTCATACAATTTTTATCTTTTCTTTTCCTCCTCAGATTTTTATGAAAAATATTGGACAGTCTACTGCAACTCTTTTAAATGATAAGCTTTTGCCTAATTCGCTTGTAGCCTTGTCACATGGTGATATTATCACGATAGTGGATCGAAAATTTCGATTTGAATTTTCACCTGCCTCACAGTTCTATCCTGGAAAATTGCCCTCCAAAAATCCTAAAACTCCCGGAAGTTCCAAATCACCAATGGTAAATGTGTTGTCTTTCTTGTGTCGCCCCTCTCCTTTAGCCTTTTTTTTTTCTTTTATTTAGACATTTTCTCTAAGATGTGTGAAACCCTATGTCTTGCATCTTCCCATTGATTTTAGGTGTCAAATATTGGCTTTTGCGCCCATCCCAAATAAGTGAGCTGTGATGATTTATTGAAAAGTTATTTATTTAAATTGTCCTTCGAGATTTGTTCCACTTCTCCTTTCCATAAGCCTTGGATTTGTTTTTTTATTGTCTTTATCTATAGCCCATTAAGGGGAGGTGCTTTTTTATTTTAAATGAAAATCTGATTGTTAAACAGGAATAACTTAGTGTTTCTATTAGTAATTATAGATTTTGTCCTGTGCTTTTTTTTTTAATCTGCAGGGTAAAATTTCCTCCAGTGGAGCAAAGAGCCCAAAGGCTGGGAAGCAAAGCACTCCTGTCAGACCACTGAGTCCACGAACAGATAATGTTCCTTCAAGTTCAAAATCACCAAAAAAGCTGAAAGAATCCTCAGTGGGCCCTCTTGATAAAAACAACAGTGCAACCCCAATTGCTCATCAATCACCTAAAAAAACCCAACGTGTTGGAACTCCTGATTTTCTATTTGGCCTGTCTCCTACATCATTTTACAAGGCATCCATGACTCCTCGTGCTTTGAAGAAATTAAGTGATGAGCAAGAGGCTAAAGGGAGGCTCAGTGCATCAAGCACAAAACTGTCACCAGGGCAGGTATGTTTACAAATTACTGTTTGATTTTTAGGAATTTAGTGAAAATTATTTTAATTCTTCTATATGTCATCTAAGGTAAATGTTTGTACTGTACAAGATGGCTGCATTTTTTTTTCTTGAAGAAATCTATTCTTCACTGAGGGCAGTTTTTAAATTCACATCTATTGATAAAACAGGTGAACTCTGAAGTGGAAGAAAGCGGTGCAACGCTCTTGCAATCTATGATAATTGATATTTTATTTTCAATTGTGAAATGTAAACCTCTCTTTACTCTTAATCTGTTAAGTGGAATGATATGAAAGTCAGAAACATTCTCTCATCTAAGTTTTGTGATGGCAAAAGCTTCATTGTTACTTAGACTTCACACCAAATGAAGATCCCTTTAAAAATTAGATTGCAAGAAAAAGAGCTGAAATCCTAATGGTAATTATTGGGAGTCTCAATGAGTAATAACCTGTCTTTGTTGTTTTTCCACATGATTGCATTGGACAAAGCTGGTTTTTTCACTCGAGCTTTTGCAAAATACTCAATGTTAAGTTACTTACATACATGATACATTGTTTTTTTCTTTTCCAAATTATTAAAAGTCTACCCTTGCTGGTATTTTTTTTTTTTTTTTGCAGAAGCCTAGTGGTAGTCCTTTTCCTAAGGGACATGGGGACCTACGGAAAAGCATCTCAGATCTTAAACGGCGGTCTACAATTCTGTTGGAAGAAAATGTATCACAAGGTCCGAACGAGACAAGTAAGAAACAACTGACAAAAGTTTGTTTCCAGCTGACTTAAGGGTGTTTTGATAAGTTCAATAAGTTTGACTTAAATTAGAACTCTGAAACCATACCAATCCTACCATGTGTCATTTTATACTGTGGAAAAGCTCTTAAATGTCCAAGAGCAGTGCTATATTCCCGAAATTAGCTATTTATCAAGTTTTAATGATTCATTAAACATATTTTTAATATAACTTTATACAAGACTAAATCTGTTTTGATAAAAGCCAATAAATGCAATTCACGGTGTCTCAAAATCGGCTCTCAGCGATACTTTAGTTTAGGCCTGCTTGCCTGCATATCTCCTTACCAAGGACCGTCTTCAGTGAATCAATCACTGTCAGATACTCTCCGCTGACGCTGCTAGGCAGGATAAACCAGTGCGCGCGATATTTTGCGCACTGCGCTTTGATGCGTAATAAAGTTTGTCTTTGTTTAACAAGCCATGGTCAAATTTGTTAACGAGCTAGACTGGTTTCCTCTTGACTTTCGATTTATAAACTCTGTCTTGTGACTTTTGTGAAATTCCCGTGTTTTTATCTTTAAAAGGTTTTATTTTAGAGCTTCGTTTTGCTCACTTAGTTTGTTAAGTTTTATAAATTTACTTCTATTTTGTGAACTTAATTAGACAATTACAGCCAAACGGCTCCATAGATATCATTTTTTCTTCTTCAACGGTTTTCTAATATTATTTCTCTTTCTGGTTTAACAAGTTTCTTATCCTCAGCAACAATAGAGAATTTTTAAATAATTTTTTTACACCATTATGGAACATACTCAAGATTGGCTCTACCATTATACTTCTATTGTGTTCACTTAATAAGACAATTACTGGCAAACGGCTCCATAGAAATCATTTTTTTTTTTCAACTGTTTTCAAATGTCATTTCTCTTTCTGATTTAACAGGTTTCTTATCCTCAGCAACAATAGAGAATTTTTAAATAATTTTTTTTTACACCATCATGGAATTTACTCAAGATTGTCACTATCAATATAATTATGTGAATGAAATGTGCCAAACATGTGGCCAACTGACTTTAAATAAGAAGGGAAAAAACAATATTGAATTAAAAAGTCGTTCCCTAGCGTGGAACTTAGTGATGATTTACATGGAATCGATCCGAAATCAATGATTTTCTTCACGATATGTTGCCATATAATGTAAGGCAAACATATCAGCGTGTAAAAAGAAGAGGCAACTATAAAAGCGTCTAGGACTTGATCTATATTTATGACACAGACAACTTGAGATTTATGGTGTGACTTTGACAAACAAAATCCCTTATTAAGCCATCTTTGTGATATCGTCTCTCTAACCTAGCTAAGGCATGGGAGTTTACAAAGCAGGCATGAGCTCTCAAACTTAGAGAGACTCACCGTGAGAGAACTCACTGAAAATAAAACCCACCCAGACATTCATACCACTAGCCACTTTTTAATTTTTACAGATTGATACCGCAACACTACACTACTTACACTTGCAGACACAACTGAAACGATGACAGGTAGCCATACAGATAACGAAATTAGCGTAGAACTAGTTGGTACCAGCAGGCCCAGTGATAGCATAGGGACAGATAGAGAAGATTCCCACCGGTTATATCTCATGAAAATAGAGACCACATAGACACTTCTCCCACTAGAGACAATTAAGAAAACGATTACGTTAGATGCACCACTAGCAGACACACAGACAGTGGAAGAAATGATGGACAGAGGTACAAACATAGAATATAGATCTTGAAACTTACCACAAAACATGATTTATCAGCGCAACAGTCATGGACATGACTTCTAACGAACAACAAACACTCACCGTTCCAACTACCCCCATAGCTTCATCAACACTTATCAAACCCTCTGGTCAGCCACAAGAGATAATTCAAAAACACCAATGATAAAATGTGTTTATTTATTCGCCATTGTTCCTTGTTTGGATATTTCAACTCGATAGAGTAACATACGCTAGTTGTAATAATTAAATTAAATAATTATTATTTAGTAATAATTAAAGGGAATTATATTTGAACCAAGCTCACAGACACAACTTTTTGTGCTGAGGATATGATTTTTGCGTGAATGTTTAGAAAAATATTTGTCTTATTGACAGTAACATTTTTTTCAAGTTCTGTGGAGCCGATTGTCCGCTAGCGGTCATTTAATCATGTTAATTAGCCCAGTAATCAGGTCATTTTTCCAACTTTTTAAATGACTGATATAAAATCTTCTATCAAAGCTATTTTTATAAAAAAATTTTTTAATGACAACTTTTTTTTACTATTTTTTATTTATTGAATGATCAAATGAAAAGATAATCAAATGAAGCTTGCAGATCGTATTAAAATGAACTATTATGACAAAAGACTGGTGCATGCAAGCAGTGTGGCCGACCTTGACCTCACATTGGGTGGATAACCCCAACCCCGTGACCTATTTATCGCTTGACTGAGGCCAGTGTGGCGCAACTAAAGTATCACTAAAGTGACGCCGTGAATTAAGCAGGTTAATGACCCCAAACATCCTACAGGCCTTATATTAATTATACTAGGAATCCTGGAATTTTGTCATTGGTCATGGAAATCCTGGTTTTCACATTGGCATTGAAATGCCAATATCAATCTTGGTTTTTAACTGGCAAATTATGGAAAGAGTGATATAATTTGAACATAGAAGCACAACAATTTGAATGCAGTGAAAATAAAAAGTTGATATTTTTGCCAATTGTGCATGTTAAACAGTTTAAATGTCTGGACAGAGAAGTGTGCTATCATTCTTTTTGTTCCATATATTCTGTTGGGTTCTATTCAGCATGACGATTCAAAATTATCTTGAATGTAGATCAAGTTCCAACCTTGATCATTGTTAGAAAATTTTATATCATAGAAAATATTGAGGTAAAAATTTGTTGTTTTTTTTTTTTGGGAAGTTGATATTAGTGGGTTACACTGTATTTGTATTTTAAGTGTAAATGTTTGCATGTCCTTCAAGTACTCATCACAATGGGGTTGGTAAAAATTGGTTGAGACGTTTGAACATTTGTAAAGGATTTCATTTCTTTCCTTTTAGATGATTAAAAAAACTTTTTTCCAGCCAGTTCATATTGCATTTGTAAATTAGGAGCTAAAAGTGTGGCTGTCAGTAGAATGAAGTGTTCTTAAAACTTTCATTTTATTTTGCAGAGACTAAAGAGGTGACCCCTCTTGACAGCAGGAAGAGAAAGTCATCAGAATTCACCTTTTCTAGTGCAAAAAGGAAAAGAGTATCTTTTGGCCCAAAACTTAGCCCCGAGCATTTTGATAAGCAACTTCCACCTAAGACACCTGTAAAAAAGGGTGCTACTCCTACAACAAAGTCTAACAGGAAGTCTTTGTTGAAGAAAAAATCTAAGAATACATCTCCTAAAGCTGCGACACCAAAGCAAGCTACTCCCGAGAAATCTGCCTCTCCTAAAGAAATCTCTAAGCAAACTACCCCAAGAGCAGCCTCACCAAAGGGAACCCCTAAACAGACAAGTCCACGAGCAGCCTCACCAAAGGGAACCCCTAAACAGACAACTCCAAGAGCAGCCTCACCAAAAGGAACTCCTAAACAGGCCACCCCAAGAGCAGCCTCACCAAAGGGAACCCCTAAACAGGCCACCCCAAGAGCTGTTTCACCTAAGGGAACCCCTAAACAAGCCACTCCAAGAGCAGCCTCACCAAAGGGAACCCCTAAACAGGCCACTCCAAGAGCTGTTTCACCTAAGGGAACCCCTAAACAGGCCACCACAAGAGCTGTTTCACCAAAGGGAACTCCTAAACAGGCCACTCCAAGAGCTGTTTCACCTAAGGGAACCCCTAAACAGGCCACCCCAAGAGCAGCCTCACCAAAGGGAACCCCTGAACAGGCCACTCCAAGAGCAGCCTCACCAAAGGGAACCTCTAAGCAAATCACTCCAAGAGTTGTTTCACCAAAGGGAACCCCTAAACAAGCCACTCCTAAGGCAGTTTTGTCAAAGGGGACACCTAAACAGGCCACACCAAGACTAACCTCACCAAAGGGAACCCTTGCGCAGGTTTCTCCAAGAGCTATTTCACCTAAAGGAACCCCTAAGCAGGTCACATCAAGAGCTGTTTCACCAAAGGGAACCCCTAAGCAGGTCACATCAAGAGCTGTTTCACCAAAGGGAACCGCTAAACAAGCCACACCAAGAGCAGCCTCACCAAAGGGAACCCCTAAACAGGCCACCCCAAGAGCAGCCTCACCAAAGGGAACCCCTAAACAGGCCACCCCAAGAGCAGCCTCACCAAAGGGAACCCCTAAACAGGTCACCCCTGGAGGTGTTTCACCAAAGGGAATACCTAAACAGGCCACCTCTAAAATTATCTCACCTAAAAATGCTACTTCAAGGCCTATTTCACCAAAGGCTACCCCGAAAAAGACGCCCAAAGCTGCCCAGATTGAAACGCCCAAAAGCTCGAAAAAAAGCTTACAGCCCCCTGCCATTTTGGAATTTACAGATGACTCTCTGCTTTTTTCACAAGATTTGTTTAAGGAGGCCAGTGCTGTATCTCCAAAACATTCTGCAGCCAAGAGAACAACAAAGACAACAGCTAAGCATAAAAGCAACAGCCCACTTGGTCTGAAACGTTTGATGAAAACTCCAAAGGAAAAGCATGTTATGATATCTGCTGTCAGTCCTTTTGGTTTTATGAGGTTGGTCAAAACTCCTAAAGTAAAGAAAGCTAAGCAAGCATCTGTAAGTCCAACAGGTATAAAAAGACTGGTTCAGACTCCCAAAAATAAAAGCAAAGCAGCTTCTGTCAGCCCAGCTGGTCTTAAGAGATTAGTACAAACCCCTAAAGAAAAGAAAGCAAGAAGTAAATCTGTCACCCCTTCAGGTTTGAAAAGGTTGGTGAAAACTCCTAAGGTTAAGAGAGCTGGACAATCATACAAAAGCCCTACGGGTCTGAAAAGACTAATGAAGACACCCAAAAGCAAGCATGCTATGCAAACATCTTTGACTGGTCTAAAGGAAATGATGAAAACTCCTAAATCTCTAAATTCACCTGAACTCAACCTTTCAGGTGTTGCTAGCATGCTTCAGACCCCATCAGCTGCTGTTACTGGCAGTTCAAAAGGATCTCCATATCAAAGCAGCAAATCTAGCTCTACACCCAGGCCTTCCAAAGTAATGAGGATGATAGATACCCCAAGACCTCAGATCAGTTCAAATCAAAAGTCAGTCTCTCATAGTACAGGTAATGCACTTTCATCGTCAAAAGCAAAAACTCCTAAGTCCACAAGCAAAAGGAATCGATCAGGGAAAAAGGCAACACCAAAGTCTCCTTTGAAATTAGCCACAATGAGCCCAGGATCAAAGAAGAAAATTCTATCTAAGTTTAAGAGCCCATCTGAAAAAATTATAGCTCCACCACAGGACATTAATAAAGTGGTTGCATTAAGAGCAATTCATGGTCATGGTGTAACACCCATGCTTTCACAGTTGAATATGAAAGGTTCATCAGGGAAAAAGCCAATGGTCAAGTCTTGGTCTGATATTGTCAAGGGGGGGAAACCTACTCCCATGCCTGTAGTTACAACTCAAAAACCAATCATCAGTAAGAAAGCTGTTCCCTCAGTTTTTCCAGTGAAGGTAAGTTTTCTTTTGAAATAAGACCAGATTTAAATTTAGCCCATTGCTTGATAAAATGTATTTGAAAAGAATCAATAGCATTGATTGAATAGTGTTTCACATGAATATTTTTAAATTGCTGGGCCTTTGAAAAATTTATTTGATTCTCTTAGGCTATCATCTGATATCGTTTTCTGTCGTTCCTTTCATTGTCTTCAAAGTTAAAGTGTCAAACTGTTTAATAGAAAAAAATCTTGGCGAATTGATTTTTAAAAAGAATTTGCTAAGTTAATGTTAGAGTTGTTTTTAAAACTTCAAATTATAAATCTAAACAAGGTTTATATTTATAAATTTTCCTGTTTTTGGTAGCTTGTGGGTAAAACACCTAAAACACCACGGGCATTAGCTAGAGCTTTAGCTCCTTCCACTGGGCATGCCGCATCTCCAGCCACCATCCTTGTTGGTAAAAAAGCCCTTGGTCGTGGAAGACCCAAAACTCCTGGTCCTTTACCCAGGAAAGGAAGAAAAAAGTCTGTGGTAAGAGTGTTTTTATATTAGTTCTTATGCACATCACATGAATATAGGTGTGTCATTATTGTGTTGAAAAGTCCTTAACAAAACTGATTTATTTAAATATTTTGTATAGTACAAGCTTAACTAGTGCTGTAGTGTAAACGGCAACATTTTTTATCAGAGGTCTTTGCCTTGTATCATTTGGTAAGTTAAAAAAATTAAAGTATATATCACATGGTTGCTTGGTGCAACCCTTTAGTTCATCCGGCACTCGTAAACTGATCATAGCATGAGTTCCACTGCTCGATGAAGCAGGAATTTCAAATATGAAGACAGGGTATTTTAGATGCATTTTTTATTTTTTTTTTACTATTTAAAGAGGCATTTGAATTCCATGGACTGCACTGTTTTGAAACCCAAATCATATAATGTGTTCTGTATGTGATGGTGCCGAGGATGTGCCAACTGTCTTTGTTATAGCAGAGAGAAGAATTTTCTGTAAAATTACATAATTTCTTTATTTTGAACATTCATGTGATCCTCTATAAATCTTGTCCTTGTGCCAGACAAACTTTTATCCATAAGGTTGAGCGTATGTAAAATTTGTATCCTATTTCATTCTCTGATAATATTTAATAGGACTAGAAGTAGAAAGGGTTTTTTTTGGGGGGGGGGCAAGATACATTATCTAAATCTAGTCAATTATTAAGATGGAAGGAAAATCCTAAACAGGGCTAGATCTAGTATAAATCTAGATCTTATAATTGAAACTGGGTATGACGTGACATGACATGAGACTATAATATAGTAGGCGATTTTCATAAAGCAAATAATTATAAATCTAGATCTTAATATTAGATTGTTATTTTTTTTTTTTTTTTACGTGGCCAGGTGGAAAAGTGAGAAGTTTTAGACCTAATATTGATCATATTCACCTCAAATGGTTATTTTTTTTGTGTGTGCTTTATTTAAATGAAGGCACTTAGCTCATGGTCTCCTTGGTTTTTGGTTTTGTTTAGTTTTTTTTTTTTTTGTCTCATTCATGTTTAACTTTTAGCGTGATTTATATTTTTAAAATATTCCCATATGTGGCTAATTCTATTACATTTTATTTCTTTTATCTTTCCAAAGTTTTAACTAATTGTAACCGAAAGGAAGGGTACTGGCTTCTTTTTTTTTTCAGAAATCCTTTTTACCAAAGATTAATATGTTATTTTTTTAAATGTGCTTTGTTGTCCAGATAAGAAGGAAATTCTAGTCTCAAAAAGTCGCAAGTTGTAGAAACAAAACAAAAGTCCATTGACCAAAATTGATAGTTATTTTTTATTTCATTCAGTCAAAGGTTCTGCAGACTTCCCCTGACAACACAAGCTTCACTGGTGTATCAGAGATGTTTCAAACACCAAAATCTGGTGCAAATGAAAGTGCCCTTTATGCTGACATACCTGACACACCGAATGGGCCTAATGAGATGTTCGTCTCTCCTATGTCTGCTAAAAAGAGCCAGAGGAAGAGCGTGAATCTTGTGGGTGTGCGTAATTTGTTCAAGAGTAGAAAGTCTCAACCAGATACAGTTCTAACAGGTATAAAGGATCTTCTTGCTGAGCCAAAAGAGCCAAGAGAGGTATCAAGTCCAACAGGTCTGGACCGTCTTTTCAAAACCCCTGAGGTAGGAGTTAAACAATTCCAATTTTCTTTATCCTCAAAAAAAAAAAAAAATGAAATTTGATTAAGGTTCATGTGAGGATGAGTGAATTTTTTTATTTCCTTAAATCTACATTTTTAAGAATTTAGAGTTGAGAGACCATAGTTTAGTTGTTTGGGGGAGGGGGGGATTTATGATGTTTTGTAACATGGGTTTATGCTGTAGAATAGCTCATGAGATTATTGAAACAACTAAACCTTTTTTTATCTAAGTTTTGCAAAAGTATCAGATGTTTTCAGAATCCTTCCAACTTAAAAGATACTGCAAATAATGATTTACATATCTTTTCAAGTATCCTACATTTCATATGATACTGTGCTTGCATCAAGAAAATTTATTCTTTCCTATTTTCTTAGTTTGTGAGAGAGTTTTGCTAAATCCCAAATAAGGGACAGAAGGAAGATTAGGCAATAGACCCTGTTTAATGCAGGAACAATGCAGAAGAGTGAAAAAGGAATAAAAAGTAACAAGTATTATGTAAATGTTTAGGATTGCTCATAAAAATGGCAGTTGTATTTTTTTTGGTGATGATATACGTTTACATGTAATAGCCTTTGATGTGTGAAGTGGAGAGAGAAGGAAAATGTGCATAGGAGACAGACAGAACAGTGCAGTATGGTAATAAGCCTGGTGAGAGGCCCACTGTGCTTAGCAGCGTGCGGTAGTGGTGCCTAGACAGTGTACTCAGATTGGAACAATGGCATTGCAAATAATTCGTCTGACTACTGAAAGCCGGCAAATTGGTGCTTTGAACCGAAACTGTGTCGATGGAGTGATTGGTATACAGACTGGGATGAGAAAGATCTTATGGAAAGGGACTTTGGATGTGTTAAACTGTTTATAATCAACACTGACTTTGCTTAGCACAACAAATGTGGATGAAAATTGGGGATTTCCTTCTTTTTGGGCTTGTCTAAACTTGTATGTGTCTATAAAGTGGAGTAACAGTTTGAAAAACAAAAAATTAATTATGAGAGAATTGTATTACCATGCCTCCACTTGGTTCAACATTTTCCAATTTGACGTAACAAAAAGTTCCTTTATTTAGTACTAATAGTAATAAATTTTCACGCAAATCGACATTTTGGTCCACTAATTTCTCCTAATTTAACGGAATTTCCACTGTTTCTGTATCTAAATCATCCAAAATGTCAATTAATTTTTAAACTTGCCTGTGAGTTAAATCTTAAGATCTATAGTGTGTGGACCAGTGCAACTCAGGAAACAGGATAGTATGAGAAGAAAAGGAAGGGGTGTTAGATGCGCAGAGAGACAAGCACTTTGGTGTGTGCGAGAGAGAGAGGGAGGGGCTGGCCCTTCGGGCCTTGAGCCCAACGCTAGCACTGCATGGTCTTGCCCTCAGCGCTTGGGATTAGGGGAAGGGGGGGGTATGCAATGGTTATAGATCTAGTTATGGGATGGGTTTTTAATAGTGAGGCTAAACTGAGTCCTCTTTGTGTCCCTTTATTGTAGAACTATAAGCAGACCTAAAAAGTCATTATTCATTATTTAAAACTTGAAAATTTTAATACATGTCTATTATCTCTTAATTAAACAAAATTTTGTTGGTCCCTCTAATGACAATTTACCAGGTGTGCACTGTACTAAGACCCTAGCGAAGATAGTTTCTGTATAATCAAGCTTTTTCAAATTATTCTCAAATGTTGCAAATGCACAACTTTGATCAGGCCAGAATACTTTATCAATAAAGCTTGCAAGGCATGTATTGCTTGATTTATTCAATATACTTTATTGTGAGATCGTGGTGCATCATATTTTACATATTCCATATTTTCTTTTTTACTTAATCGCATCTTTGTAAGTTTTTTCTTTTTTATTTGCAGACAAAAGGAGAAAGTTTTTCAAGGAAGGAAATGTCAGCTAAGTAAGTTTATTTTATACTTTTATTTTTGAAATACTGTGAGTTTTCTTGTCCTTTCTTGTTGTATGATCCTTCACTAAAATTTAAGAAATTTTAATTGTTTTGTAACAGTTGCTGATCTGTTTGGCTCTGTCTAGGGGTATGAAAATATACACAACTTGTCAGTAGAAAATAAGACTGGAGTCCTCTTGTAGAAATTGCAAACTGTTAAATCAGAGAATTTTCAGTAAATCCTGTGTTTGTGCCAGACGGAAACTTTGATATGTAACGGCATGTTAAATTTTACAGAAAAAAAAAATAATGAAAATATAATTCTATGAGTACGGTATTTTTCTGTCATAGAGTATCAGCCTGGGTGAAATAGTATATAGATATTGCATATTTTTTCTTATTATTTATATAATTTTGAGATTTTTATTTTAGTTGAAACCATCAAAGATTTTGCTTTATCGTATATTTGTTCGAAAAACTTCGTTCTTACTATCTTCACACTCAGGCCTTGCCATTATTTGCAAAAAAGAATCATTCTTATTTCTTCATTTGATAATACAGATGTAGTTTATGCGACTAAACAGTTGTTGTTGTTTTTTTTCTGGTCAAGATTCATTATCTATAAGTAGAATGTAGTTGATTATTAAGATCAATGGGAAATCCTAACTAGATCTAGATCTTATAATCAAAACCGGGTATGACATGACATGAGACTTTAATTATAGTGTGTGATTTTCATTCAAAAGCAAATTATTACAAATCTAGATCAAAATATTATTTTATTATTTTTCTATTTACACGGCAAGGTGGAGTAGCCTTCTGAGAAGTTTTTGACCTAATCGATATTGATCATATTCAGCTCAAATGTCTTAAAGAAAAGATAAAGAAAACCTTTATGGTGCATCAGTTTAGTAAAACACCTAACATGTGGGGGGGAGAGACACAGCTATGGATGAGCTACACGTTATTCAACCTCTTAGACTGAACACAGAAAAAAAAATTAACTAAATCAGTTTTGAAAAAAATGCTCCACAATTATGGTTCTATGTACAGTCAAATTTTGTTGAATTTAGTTCGGAGGGAGAGAGAATGCTCGGGCCTACGCCACACGCATTGACTGATTTAAAAAAGTTCAATAAAAATTTTTGTACAGTTCTCGTCCCTGGTTTAATCCAAACAATAAAAGTCAGTGCTTTTTTAAACAATAGATTGACTTATTGACGACTGGCTGAATCACAGTCACTGCTCATTAGAAGTTGACTTTTTTACTAGATGTGGACTCTTATTTTTATACTATTTCATACAAGAATATCCTTGTTACTACATAATGTGTATGGCACAAAAAGTAATCAAGTTATGCTAGGACTAAGAGGGAGATTGGAGAAGAATCCAAACCTTACAAGTTTGTGGATACTTTTCTTACAGTGCAAACCATGTTCAACAAACAAGACTACATTCTTAGCCTTCAAATACAAACATTATACAACCAAAAAAAAAAACAATATCAACACAGATCTGTGTCGATCCGCTACCCAATAAGTATGCACCCACACAGAGTAAGTGAGTTGAACTTATTGATCAAATCACATATACAGCACAGTGCAATACATGTTTCATTACCAACTTATCTTAAATTTGATTTTCATACTATTCACAGGAAGGCCAGTACACCCTTCAAAGCTAAAACTCCTGCATCTCAAAAGTCTCGGAAGTCAACTGAAATTAATGCTGTCACCTCACCTAAAACAGGTAATTTGTTTATAGATGTATTAACACATAAAATAATATCAGCAATGAAACGGAAAGTTTGCCTCTTGATTTGATCGGGGTTTTTTTTTTTTTTTTTTTTTTTAAGTGAAATCACCATCATGACATACACAGTTTTACATTTGAACGTAATAGGGAGAGCAAGGGAAAAGAAGCTAAAGAATAAAGTGTATGTGGGGAGGAAGATGTAGATGCACAAAGATAAGTCATGGGTATGGATATGTTTCAAATTTCTATTTTTAAAAAAATAGGGTGATGATGTTATTTGCTATGATATTTGAACATCCCATTCAAAGATCATTGTCTTTCCTCCTGCCTCTTTTCAAGCTGTCTCAAAATTCTGAAGAATTTACCAACTTGGATTTATAAAAACATTTCATAGTTATAATAAATTAACTGAAGCTCATAAACAATTTTTTTTTTTTTTTCTGATTAAAGGTCATGATGGTACTAGCAATGAGAAGTCTGCAGTATAATTGCATTTGTGTAGAATAATTATTTTTTTTCCTTCTGAAATTAAATTGCATACCTTTGAACATTGTGAATAGCACAAGTGCTTCTGGAGATGTAGGATTTTCATTGCTTAGACTATTGCCTTATATGTGTCAGATTAAATCCAATTATTCCTTGTTTTCTTGAGAACTGGTATAATTAACATCATGTTGAATTTGATTTTAGATCTACTTGTTTCTGAAACAATTATCAAGTCATCTTTAGCTGAACACGGCCCTTAGCCTCAATGAAATTTTTAATCGTAAAATTTAAGTGCAGGTTGAATAAATTTGGCATAACAATCAAAATTGGAAGAAATAAGCTTCAGTGTTTTTAAATATGTTATCCTAAAGCATTCGGAGGATACAGATTTATTCTACACATTATGGGTGAGCACAAATTGGGAGTTACTTGTGCATGATCAGAAGCAAGAATTTTTTGCATGGACTTAAGAGAAATTATTTAATTGGAGTAAAGAAAATATTTGACCAATAAAACTCTTTGAGATAAAATAAAAAAAATGATATGCTAGAGTTCAGTACATTCCATCATGCAAATCCATGTTTTTCATCTATCTAAAGATTTAAGTGTCACATGATTTTTTCCCCCTTGTTCTTTACAGCTGCACCTTCAATTAACATCAGCTCTACTTTGGTTAATTTTGTAAACATAGCTTAATCTGTATTTTGTTTTACTACTTTGCTTTCATTAGAAAGCCTACGAGCATCTTTAATCAAGACTATTGCTGGATGTAATCATCATATAATCATAATCATATTTTATTTCATGTACTCTTACACCATATCATTGTACAAAGACTCTTATTTTATAATTCAAAATGATCACATTTGTTGTTGTTTTTTTTTTATCTATACAATGTTCAGTCAGAGGTAAAAGACCAATGTGCACAGAACCAGAGCCTGTATCGCCACAAAAGAAAGCAAAAATGGAAAGTCCTGTTCCTCTTGTTATGTCTTTGGCATCAACAGATAAAGTTTCTCCTCTGCCTATCAGAACAAGGGCCAGAAAAGGAAAGACTCCATCAACCCAAAGCAAAACTGTTACTCAGGCGGGAAAATTGCCATCTAAAGCCTCACTTCGTGGAAGAAGAGGACAAGCTGCATCCTCACTGAAACTCTCACCCACTAAAACTGCAGTAGGAAGAGGAAGAACTGCTCCTTCACCTAAGCAATCTTCAGGAAAGAAAATAGTAGAGAACAAGGAGGAGACAGGTGCAGAAGCGAATACAGTCACAGAGAATACTCTGCCCCTTAAGCCTGCACAAGTTAAAATTTTAGCCAGTGGAAGAAGGGGAAGGACTGTGTCTTCACCTAAGCCTTCACCAGCTAAAGCTACAACCCGTGGAAGAGGGGGACGGATTGTTTCATCACCTGAAACATCCCTAGTGAAAATTCAGGGTCATGGAAGAAAAGCACAGACTGTACTTTCATCTTCGTCACCACCACCTGAACCAGTAGTCGAAAATAAAAAGGAAATAAATGCAGGATTGATAATTGCAGAGAGCGCACCTACTTTTAAACCATCACTTCCTGTTAAAGCTCCTGCTCGTGGAAGAAGTCGGGCTGCACCTTTACTTGAGCCATCTCCAGCTAAAGCTCTTGCTCGTGGAAGAAGAGGTCAGGCTGCACCCTCACCTAAGCCATCTCCAGCTAAAGCTCCAGCTCGTGGACGGAGAGGTCAGGCTGCTCCCTCACCTAAGCTCTCTCCAGCTAAAGCTCCAGCTCGTGGAAGAAGAGGTCAGGCTGCTCCCTCACCTAAGCCATCTCCAGCTAAAGCTCCAGCTCGTGGACGAAGAGGTCAGACTGCTCCCTCACCTAAGCCATCCCCAGCTAAAGCTCCAGCTCGTGGACGAAGAGGCCAGGCTGCTCCCTCACCTAAGCCATCTCCAGCTAAAGCTCCAGCTCGTGGAAGAAGAGGTCAGGCTGCTCCCTCACCTAAGCCATCCCCAGCTAAAGCTCCAGCTCGTGGACGAAGAGGTCAGGCTGCTCCCTCACCTAAGCCATCTCCAGCCAAAGCTCCAGCACGTGGACGAAGAGTTCAGGCTGCTCCCTCACCTAAGCCATCTCCGCCTAAAGCTCCAGCTCGTGGAAGAAGAGGTCAGGCTGCTCCCTCACCTAAGCCATCTCCGCCTAAAGCTCCAGCTCGTGGAAGAAGAGGTCAGGCTGCTCCCTCACCTAAGCCATCTCCGGCTAAAGCTCCAGCTCGTGGAAGAAGAGGTCAGGCTGCTCCCTCACCTAAGCCATCTCCGCCTAAAGCTCCTGTTCGTGGAAGAAGTCAGGCTGCGCCCTCACCTAAGCCAGCTTCAGCTCGTGGAAGAAGAGGTCCGTCTGCACCCTCACCTAAGCCATCTCCAACTAAAGCTCCTGGTCGTGGAAGAAGAGGTCAGGCTGCACTCTCACCTAAGCCATCTCCAACTAAAGCTCCTGGTCGTGGAAGAAGAGGTCAGGCTGCACTCTCACCTAAGCCATCTCCTGCTAAAGCTCCAGCTCATGGAAGAAGTCAGGCTGCGCCCTCACCTAAGCCATCTCCAGCTAAAGCTCCTGCCCGTGGAAGAAGAGGTCAGGCTGCTCCCTCACCTAAGCCATCCCCAGTTAAAGCTCCAGCTCGTGGACGAAAAGGTCAGGCTGCTCCCTTATCTGAGCCATCTCCAGTTAAAGCTCCTGGTCGTGGAAGAAGTCAGGCTGCGCCCTCACCTAAACCATCTCCAGCTAAAGTTGGATCTAAAGGTAATAAGGCCTGAATGACGGTATATTGGACAGAAAGATCAACCTCAAAGTGTCCTTGTTCTTTGCTCTAGGCAGCCAGTAATGGATTTTATTTAGATGACTCATTCTCTAAAATTGGGTAATATTTCTGCATCGAATCTAAAAAATCAAATTGTCGCCAACGTTCACATTTCATTTAGATAGTTTCATTAGGTGCATTAATTTAAAAAAACATGAGATAATGGAAACTAAGTTTATTAAATTACTAGTTAAAATATAATTAACCCAATGATCTTGGGGTGTCACTAATGGCAAAAAATGTATGTATTGTATAGTTTTCTTTGTGAAAACAACTTAAAATGTTACCACTGACTAATCTTATTATTATTTGATACGTTTGAGGCAAGTTCCATAAGTTTCTTCTTTTAGTAAGGTGTAATATTCATTGTGACAGTTTGCAAGCTTTCATTTGCTTATTAGAGACTGCCCCATCCAGTGCTTATTGACATGTTTAACATTGCAATGGGGAAAATTCTTCACACAATCATTAGTGGTCTTGTTTTTAAAGTCAATGTAATTTTTCATGAAGGACTTAAGTCTTTATTTCTCAGAGACAGTGGCAGTGTAATTCCCTTCTTTGATGGAGTTTTTGTCGTTAAAAAAAATTATTCCATGTGGAATTTCAGAGTGGGCTTTTGTGTGTATGCGTTTTTATTATTTTTTTCTAATTAAAGTTGAACAAAGTTCATAAAGAACTGAAGTTAAAGTGTCAAACAAGGGAGAGAGCAAGATAATTTTTTATGTCCAAAAGAATTCTCCTGAATTTCCATAGCTAAAGCCTGGTTAACTGGCTATGTTTCTTAGATTTTGTACTCAAAGATGTCAAAATAATTTTCCATTTTGTCCTAGAGACATTTTGAATTTAAACCCTACATATGGCTTATTTTTTTTTTTTTTTTTTTTTTTTTTAAACTTGAGGTTCAAAGTGGGTAGGCTGTCCACTTAAGTTTTCATTATCAGATAGGTGTGGCTTTCATTTTAGAGGTGTGGAATGTAAATTTATACATGTAGCTTTTTTTTTTCCACTGGGTTGTGTTTAAAGAGAATTGGGTAAAGTTTTGCTAAAAAAATTTTTTTATCCAGACTCAATTGAGTTTTTGGCCACCATTTGTGATTTAAAAAATCAATTATCTGCAGTCCAAATTTTGTTTAGTTGTAGAGTTTTGGTGCTTTGCATAGTAATTTAATTAAAAGGCAATAATAACCAATTTAAATCATCAATTGAAGTTAGAAGTCACTAGAAAGTGTTTAAAAAAAAAAAGATTTTTTCTTTTTTAAAGGCTATTCAATTCATTAGGTTTTTTATTTCATCTTTTCTGGAAACAAAAAATTAATACTGCCTTTTTTTTCCCTAATGGATTTTTTAACAACAACATCAACAAAAATGCACTTGCTTGCCAAAATAATGTTATGTAGATTTTTTTTTCTCAATGTATTAAATAAACTTTCAATCCTCAGAATATGTAAATTTTATACAAAGGGTTTTATTTCTTTTTCACTTATGATCACCAAGAAGTTAATAAATGATAAAATTAAGCAAAATATTTTTTTTATATTTCTTCTATGAAAAATGTACATCATCCTAACTTTTCTCATTTCACAATTTCTGGAAACAAGAGATTATCTAATTGTTCATAAATTATGCTTCATTACCTCTTATTATGAGATGTCAATCTAAAACTTAAATCAATCTTGGACCTATTGCAACAGTTTCTCTAGATATATTTCCAAATTAAAATCCTTTTTCTGCCGATTTAAATTCCACAGACCACATTTTTTCTTTTCATAAAGCTCTGTCTTATGGACCTTTAAAGATTCCCTTTTTCATCAATTTTCAATCAGGGGTCACTAAACGCAAGGCTGAACCTGTTGTTGAGACACCCTCGAAAAAAGCTAAGGTTTCAGCTGCAGTTAAGAAAGCTAAACCTACCAAGGTGACCACTGCGGAAACCCCAGTACCATCCCCAGCCAAGACCAGAACCTCCAGACCAGCCAAGAAAGCAGCATCAAAAGCCACTAGCGCTACACCATTGAAGAAATCAATCAAGCCAGGAAAAACTGTTTCTTTGCCAAAATCTGCCAAACCTTCTCCTGTAGCTCTAAGGCGTACTAGAAGGAAGTAAGGCACAAGATTCTTTTGATTTTGTTAGTCTAGATAATATATTTGGTACATGGCAAATGTTATCCCCTGCAGTAATATCTGATTTTTATACTTTCATAGTTAAATCAGTAGTAATAAGTTATACACTTTCACCATGTTTTTCTTCAAGTTTGAATTTTTTCCGTTCTTATAATCCTGTATATTTTATGTTATGGCAAACAAAGCGTTCTCTGTTATAATTCTAGCATAAATTTTATTTAAAATGTTATCTTCATGCTGATGATTTTTGTTATTTATGGCTTCGTAGCAGATGTACCACAATTTTGATTTTTATAAGGATCATTCATTTGGGAAAAAAAGTTTTCTCCATTAACATTACATGTTGAATCTTCTATGAATGTATCGATAAGCCTCTTGTCTCTATTCATATCTGTCTATCGTATGTCTCTATGTTATGCCCTGATTTTGCACAATTTCAACATGGCTTGGTTATTCTAGAGTATTAATGCCTTACGTCCTGGTCACAATTTCTATTTTTATTATAAATTTAAAGCAAGTGATCAAAGCATTGCAATGCTCTCCGCTTGTATGTGTGAGCCTCTTTATGTCATTTGTGATATAGAGCGCAATTAACTTATAGCTGAGTATAATTGACCAATTTGCGTTATTGCATTTCATTGAAAGTTGTGGTTCTGTCCACAAAATAATCTCGGATAAAAAATAAAAAAGCAGATTTCAGAATTTACTTTTAGAATGTTTTAGTTTTGTGTGTGTGTTTTTTTTTTTAATTTCTTCACCTTTTTGAGCTTTTCTTTTACAGATGCAACTTTAGAGTGCACCTTATGTATGATAGTTTTAGTCAGGACCATTTTGTGCTCTTATTATATCTACTTTTTACTAATCATACAGGCATTTCAAGTTATTACTGAGTGTAAATAATATGCTAAATGGCACTTTGAATGATAATTTTCAATTGCCATTATGAACAATTTAGTTCATCTGTACAGATAGGATTGTCTTGATTCTTGTTACACATAATATGCACTCAATGTTGAGGCTTACCTCACTGCACATTTTCTTTTTCCCATTTTTTTTTTTGTATGTGTTTGCTGCATGGCAAATTTAGGGGACTATAAACTGCGTAAGAATTAAAGACTGGAGCAAGTTCAATCTAAATTTTTTTTTAAGGAAGACAAAAAAAAAAAAACACCAAAAATCCTCTGGAATTTTGCAGGATTACACTTAGTTCAAGATTTTCAATGCAGCTTTCACTGTCTTGAAGAAAGCAGGATTTCATTAATTTTTAGTATGAGATATATTTTTTACCCATGATGCTTTTAATTTCTTTAAAAATTCCATGCAAAAGGAATAATCTGTTTCGTAGTATGCATCAAATTGGCAATCAATCCCATTTTATTTTGTACCTGTATATCTGTTTTCATAAAGTTCTTAAAGTATATGTTCTCACTAGTTTTGCCTTAACCTATCTGGCAGCTATCAATACAAATATTTCCTTGTGAAACAGTAGAGGGCATGATAACTTTACTGCTATATGTTTTAATAAATTGTCTTTATATAATTTTAAGCATTTTCTTTATGATTGTGACCTTTGAGGATGTATTAGCAATCAGTGCTGGCACTCATAAAGTCATATCATAATCATTGTCACATTAAAGGAAAGCTTATGTCTTAGTCAGTATTTGTTCACTATTGTAAGTTTCATCAATGTGACAGTTTAAATTCGGATACCTTTGTTAATCACTTATTGAATGTGTTATGGTAGCTGGTTTTTTTTTTTGTTTTTTTTTTTACTCTCTCATTAAATGAAAATGCCTTATTACATTTATATTTGGATGTTTACTGATTTTACATACTAAATAATTTAGCTATGGGTAGCAGCAAACACTACATGGTCGTGCCATGAGTAGAGGTAAACTCTAACAGATCTTGGAAGCACACGGTTCTAAGTGGTGACTGACTGGTCCTGAGATTGGCATACCTTGACCTGGAAGATTTTTGGGTGGCATCTCTTGACTTCGCTGTTCTGATGTGGGCATTTTCTTTGTAAAATTAGTGCCTGGGTAAAATCCAAGATCATCTTGTATATGGCATTTTAATGGTAGCATACTTTACTAAATAAAATATATATATATTTCTTTGTGGAGTGAGGTTCATGACTATTTTAACTTTGTGAAACTAAGAAAAAAAGCATTGTATTTATCATGTACCATTTGCATGTCATATAAAATGGACCACTGTTAAACCAAAATTCTAGGGGCTGCAAGAATATTTTTGTTGTACAAGGGTACTTTGTAGAAAAAGGTATATTTTTTTTTTTTGAAAACCAAAAATTATTTGGTTACATTTTTATCTTTACCAACTTGCACTGACTGGCAAATGTATGATCTATTTGTTCTTAAAAATTTTTTTATTAAATTATGAATGATGCAGTATCACACTTGACTTATTTTAAAAACTTAATATCTCAATATCTTTTACTTTGAGAAATGTTATTTGCAATTCAGTTTTCTCTGAAGGAGTTAGAGTTGATGCTATTATCGTCAGGCTCATTCAATAAATGCCTTACTCAACTTTTTGTTAATGCAGTGTTTGTATATTAAATATTGATTCCTTCATTTTGCTAGAGCCCTAATAGGTTTTAATTACTAAATATTCAAATGATTAAAAATAATAATACTAATAATGGTTTTTGTTTTCTTGTCGGAATTTTTTTTTTTTTTTGCAGAACTCGAAGGTAAAAATGAGTTAAGCATTTATGGAATGAGTGTGACGTTATATTTTTTTCCTTCTCATCTTTGCAGTCTTGAAAAGCATTGTGTTCAAAACAAATGTGGAAAATGAGGGCTCAGTGAAATCATTTGGGACCAAATGTCTCACAGTCAATCATGACCTTTCAGTGTCTCCAACGCTTTTGTTTTGGTTTAAAGAGGGAATTTCTATAGCCAATGAAAAACTTAAAAAGCTAAACGATTTTTTTTGTATTAATCTTTTATTATTAGGATACACAGGAAACTTTTAAAAAGATTGAATTTGCTATATACTTCATCCATAGGCATCATTGTTCATGGCTGTACTAGCAAAACAAGGATTGTTCATTTCTGTAGGTGGAAGGTTATTTTACTTGAGTAATTTCTTCAGGTAAATTGTTTTCTCATCAGGTTTATTATTCCTTATTTTTAAATCGAAAGGATGCGACTTTTAAATCAGACAATTTTATCTTTGTTAGTATTAAAGGCTTTGAGATTCAAATAAAATTTTATATCTTTTGAATTAGTTTTGCCTTTGTATTTAATGTGTTGGTCGTTTTGGCATGTTCTGTTTAGTATTATAAAATTATGGTTTTATGGCTTTATTTGTAACTTCATTGAGAAGCAAAAATGCTGTCAAATTTCACCAAAGGGATGATCTTTGGACTGAATTGAATTTCATGGAGTCATTCTCATAATTTTTGTTACGTCTATTGAGTAGCTAAAATAAGTATTATTAACTTGCAGTAAAGGTCTTGTCAATAAAGCAATGTTATTAACTGCTTAATGAGAAAAAAGTATTTGAACAGAACAGTATCACAGTAGTCTAGTTGGTTTATTTTGAAGTCTGTGATGAAAATATAGTTTACTTCAATTCAAAGTATCAGGCTGTCAAGGGGGAAAAAAAGACCTTCTTCTACGCACAAAGAAGAATTCTTACAAGTACCATTCATATTCTGCGGAAACAAGGAATTTACATTGTTTTAAAAATTGCTTGCTTAAACTGGATTGATTTAAAGCACAACAGATGATATCAGATTCAGAGATGCCACTTTTCCGGCAATTTAATTTGCTGGTAAACATCTCAGGTGGAAAAATGATATTAGAAAAAAATTATAAACTTGCTGTTAAATAGAAATTAGAATGCAGTACGATGAAGATGATTTTACTCAAACAGATTACTTAAACTCTTGAACCTGATATAGATTAGGGATGGTATTAATAGATGAGTTGGAAATGGATTTAACAACTGTTAAACTAGGTCTCAAACTCCAGTAAGGTGTCTTCAAAACCCATCAGAGTCGGGGGCTGACTTGAATAGACTAATTGGCCAAATATTTTTCAGATATCAAAATTAATGTTAAAATTAAATGTATGTGGAACGGTATTTTTTCAGCAGGAAGTCTCCAAATTTGATCACAGCAACAATAGATCTATTATGGGTAGAAAAATAATCCACAGGAGCATTCCATTAGTAATATCATAACCCTCCTTTTCTCTCTTTCTTAAGCGGCATCCACATTGTCACTCCGAACTATTGGGTACCTATTAGACGCCCGATGGGTCGACCAGTAAGGCGGAACTGACAGTGTGGACGAGAAAATCTCAGTTTTTCGTCACTTCATGGGGTCACCGTCACGCCACCCGACGAATGCAACATGCTTGATTTTTTGACGCAGTTATTTGATAGCCGGGGTGTGGCTGGCGGCGGCGGTGATTGATGGGCTCAGAAAAGTAAAATTTTTTTTTTTTTTTTTAAATATTAACCCTAGTCCAAATCTATTAACAAATTCAGATTCAGCGTATTAAAATAAGTGAAAATGTTCGTGAATAACAATGTTTTACCATTATTTAGAAAGACAGTTCTAATTTTTATTAACCACTACCTTATCTCTCTTTCTCTCTCTCTCTCTCTCTCTCTCTCTCTCTCTCTCTCTCTCTCTCTCTCTCTCTCTCTCTCTCTCTCTCTCTCTCCTCTCTCTCTCTCTCTCTTACTTTTGTCTCTTTGTTCCTCCCACATTTTTTCCGTTGAGTAATATTAAAGCCTGGATCTAGATTCTAGCTAAATAAATAGGCCTATAATGCATGCGATGTGCTACACATCACTGACTTCTTACTGCTGATGGCGAAGAATGCCATACAGTGGAACGTAGGTCTTTTCATCCATCCTCAGGTAATTGTTGAAATCATCTGGGTATGGCCGAAGTTCTTTCAAAATATTTGTATGGGTGTACTGTGTTCTTTTCAACAGCCATTTTTTTTACCAAATAGCTCGTTTATTATTTCGTCTGTTCTTAGCAGATATTAGTATAAATGGCTAAAAAAATCATCAAGATCTTCTAAAAATGAATCCTCCATTACAAAAATGCTTTTTTTTCCTTCTCAAATAAAAGATGTGCTGTCATTTTTTCAACTTTTAAAAACTGAATTGAATCACCGAAACTAAAATAAGTTTTCAAGTCTGAGGTCCACAGAAGCCCTGCTATGGCTTGTTTTCTTCGACTCAGATGCATGGAATAATCATTGTGATAATGTTTCACAAAACCCGCCAAAATCTAGGCTCAGAGCTAGCCAACCGTTCAATCTGCCTCTAACCTATCAGGTTTACCTTACAGTGTGGACATGCGTTCGGAGTGATAGTTAACCAGTGGGTGGAACTAACGGATACCTGATAGTTCCGAACGACAGTGAGGATGGCCCTTTAAGTCTTATTAGGCTTATTTGTGAGTGATACTCCTCACTCCTTGGATTTTAACTTTTATACGATGGGCTGTTTCATGATGTTCCGTCGCAATACTATGCCTACATTAAACCAGATTGATAGTCTTGGATAGTAATGATACAACAGAACTGTGTTGTAAAAGGTCAGCTGAGAGTTTTCTCAACATGAAAATACTGAAAGCCAAAAATCTAATATTTCCTGAAAATATAAGTCGAATCCGGTTATTTCAAAATCATTTGGATAAAAAAGGGCTTAGAATTACCTGAAATTCGAATAATCAGACTGCATAGAGAAAGAGAGTAAAAAAATGTGCATAACTGATCAGGAATGTTGCAGAAATATGTGCAGGGGGATGGGAGGGTGGTCCCCTTTCCCTCTTGTAGCCTTATTGCAGACTATTGCCTGTAAAAGTAGGTGCACACACATACCAGAATCACTTGCCGCGCTGAGCATGGCACTATACGTACTTTGTTTTACAAGCCAGGAAAAGTGCTTTCACTGGGTCAGAATCGAAAAATCACACCAAAATCGCTTCGAATGAACCGGATCCTTATTTCAAATTTCGAACACAGATGTTTTTTTAATAAAGCTTAAAGACAGAAATATTCGGTAAAATTAAATGGCTCCAAATATCCAAAAATTCAAACTATCCGGATTTGAATTATTTGGAGTCAACTGTATAATTTTATGAAACTTCTGTCACTGAAAACCTAAGAAAAAAAGGCATTCTAACCCTTAATGTGAACACTGACAATGAATTTTTTTGATAGGTTGCAAGATACGTTATAAGATTAGTTACCCAGCCATTAAAACACAAAATGAAATACATGTAACAAATTCAAGGACTGAAATAATGTTTAGAAAATACATTTTTACTTTGTTACCGTACTACAAGAAATTGAGCAATAATTTTTGACAGACATGTGAATGTAGTGTCACACTTATGTATAGAAAATATTTTCATTTAAGACAAAGAACAAAACACATTAAAATCATTTGATGGAACTTTCTACAGTACCAAATATAATATCATTTTGCCCCTTAAAATGAAGCGGTAAAGGCAACACCAAATTGAGGCAAGCTATTAAAATATTGATAAATAAATTATGTTAAGCAACTATAAAATGAGTAAATGCATTAGGTACTGGTGTTAGGTAAGTAATTTTTAAAAAAATCAATCCATTTTATTTGGAGGGAGAGTGGGATTATAGAAAATAGAAAAGTTGGTGACTCCTATCATTTTGTATTTTTAATATATTATGTTTTGTAATAGAGAGGTTTTGCTGCTAATTTTTTTTAGTATGAAAATTTAATGAACTGAAAGAGGAGTTTGAGACAGTTAAGAATAAGATGAGCATTCTCGGCAATTTCTCCACCAACAATTCCAACTTACCCTCTTGCCTGAAAAATGTTAAGTTTGCAGGGTGAGATGGTTGATACACTAATTGACTTTCCCCCTCCCCCTCCCCCAAGTCCATCACTTTTCTCAAGAGGTCCACTTAATTTCATGGACTCTTGCTTCATCGAATTTGTCTGTCATATTAAACTATTCTTTTCGAAACCAAAAGCTCCAGATTTGATAAACTAGAGAATTTGGATAAATTCATTTATCTGAAATGAAAGAATGTTGGAGAGCTAGGTGAGAATTTATTTCTATACATGGTTACCCTTTTCATACTACTTATAAAACTTATCATGAAAAATTGAGTTTTAATCAAAATTTTGTTCTTGTTAAAGTTATTTTGAAGTGATGGACTTTCATTTTGATATAAGAAAATGATTAGACTTAAGAGTCAACATTTGAAAAGTAGGCAATGACATTTACCATCCTTGAATAAATGGAGAGGTAAAAGGTTTCCGTGGCCAATATTGTAAAGGTTGTGCATGCTGCTGAGACAATTACCTTATAATATCCAGTTCTTATTCTTTTTAGTCTATTCTAGAACCTGTTATAACCCTCTTTGACTGTTTTAATTAATCTTTGTCTAAGTTTTCTAATCTTGTGGTCAGACCAATATAAGTTAAGATTTAGCCTCTATAAACTTTATTCAAAGTTTGGTTAATTGTTAAGGTTCACTCAAAAATTTTATGCCATTCAAAAGTGATCATATGAGCCTTACAAATGAACAGAAAATTTTACAAAATAGAAAGTTTATGCCATGAGATGGAATGTTCAGCTGCAAAAGTGCATACAAAGATTGGTCAAATGAATGTAAAGGTTGGACCCCATAAGTAAGAGAATGTAAAGAAAACAGAAGAGCTGCTTTATACACAACATATTATATAAAACATTATAATTTTACAAAAGTTAAGATAAAGAATACACTTAAAAACGTAAATATGAATTTTAAGAGGGACATCTATCTAAAACCACAACAAGAAAATTCTCACTCAGAACAAAAAACTCTGTGAAGCAAAACTAATTTTTAGTTTAGGCTGTGGAGTTAGATTTGAGATTTCTTTTTCATACAAGCATTAAAAAAAAAGTTAAGATATAGAAATTTCTAGATAATAATGAAAGCATGACAGGAGCAATGCTCAAATAAAATGAAAGAAAGAATACTCCTGACAAACTTTAATCTCTGCCACATTGCTTAAATAACAGAACAAAAAGAATAAGGTGAATACATTAAAAATCCACACTAAAGATAGAGAATGCTCATTTCAACTTGAGCTAATGAAAATAGGTATGGGGTACTACTCATTGCATACTTTTACTAATAATCAAAGATGTGAATGTCTCAATATTAAGCTGAACTATTTCACAAAGTTGTTTCAAAATCTGACACATGCAAACTAGTTTCATTGAATAATAAATTTGAAGAAAGGAAAAAATATAAGAAAGGAGCAAATTTCCTGTAGCAAGTAAATATAATTCATAAATACTCTTCTTATAACGAAAAAACAAAACAAAATATCATTACTTTGGGATTCTATTCTATGCAAACCATGCTAAAGCAAAACTTTTTTTTATAATATTTCTTTTGGGATAAAAATAACATCTAAGATAAGTTTCTTATGTCACCGATTTAGAGCAGCTTGTTTAATTCTGAATAGCCTTAATATATTAAAAATAGTGAAATACTCAAATAATTTTTAATTTCATCATTCACACGAAGGCCATGGCAGTGTGCCCTGGCAAATGCAGAATACTTTTTTAAAGAAAAGATATAAATTGAGAAGTCTATCACAAACAATTCAGCCTGAAGACATTTTAAGCTCCCTGATGAAGAATTGTTATTTACAGATTTGAAAAAAAAAATCATTATTTGTTACAAATAGATATCCATGAAAAATTAAAATCCAAATTAGTGGAGCTTCAGATGTGTACTCAAATCTGACTACGTTATTTTCAATAATCATTTTTAGAACTGGTAGGGAAAATTGTAAAAAAAAAAAAGTTCAAATCAAAGTTTAGGCGGTCCCCTGCTTTAAAGGGACATGGCACAACTGTTAAGGATTTGTAAATACTTCACATTTAAAAATAATATATATGACATGCTATTAAGGCAAACATTTGATTTGAGAGATCTTAAAAATTATATTCCTGTTTACTTAACAACCTTTTGTTTGATTGCGCAAATACATTTAGTAACTATATAGGAATATGATTTATAATATGGTGTACATTAACAACACTTAATTTTCATTTTTTTCAAACATTTCATCTAGAAATGCTTATGAGGTGCAAAATCGTATCCTTTCATAGGTAATAGAGGCACAAATATAATAGTACATAACTGGGACTATGTGGTGTCAGTTTAGATGTCTTATTTCTTCTGTGCATCCCTATACTACGGAAAGATATTTGTTTCATTTGATTACAATATGAGACCTTCTACAGCACACCTTGATTTGAGAAAACTTTGTTTTTGAAGAGAAATGAAGCAGGGAGTTATCAAAAATAACATTAACCGCTCAAATGAGAAACAAAAGATTACAAAAAATATATATTTAAATTTTTTTTTAAGCTTACAATGCAAACACTGGGTTTTATTTCAGTGTTAGATAGTGTCTTCCCATTCCCCTTCCATAATAGAATTTGAGGGAGAAAATTACACATTTGTTTTTGTTTTTTTTTTGACAATCTAACCTAAAAGTGAGATACTATTAGATACAGACAATTTTGTGTTAAAAGCTGAAATTTTCTAAAGAAAATAAAGTATAAAGACAAGCAAACATTCATGTTAACATCAATGGAAGATGGAAATAGCATGACAAGTGTAAAGAATTGCCTGGACTATAAAAATGATTCTTCTTTTTTAAGTTTTCTAAGGTCCCAATTGATTTAAGGCCCAGCGATTAAAAATAACTTTAAAAAAAATACTGATTACCGACTTTAAGTTATATCATAATTCAAGCAATAAAAAATATACCATATAACAGCTCTTTCAGCAGCTACAAGTTGCATATAAAATTTGTGTATAAAGTCACTGTAAAAAAAGACTGGTTGAATATGTGTTACAAAGTGAGAGAATTGTAAGTAGTAAAATAAAAAAAGGAAGTTGAAGCACATTAATAAAAACATGAGCATGGATCACAAAGGTGTCAATGTTAAGATATACATTTCTTTTTAGATCTTCATAAATTTTCAAAGATAAAAGCTTTTGAACTAAATGGTTCCTCATACACACACACACACTACCACACAAATACTTTATAATGTAAATACAGCTGTTTAAGTCAGTTATCAAATACATGTTTTGCTTCCAAGATTAAATTATTAGAGTTTGTGATAGAAAAACATATCTAAATGTTTAAAACAATAATGACATGAAGGTTAAAGCTAGACCAGTGATGCTTTCAACTCATTGCAGACTGTTCTAGAAAGCTCTGCAGACATCAAGGAAGATTTCTTTAAGTTTAACTTAAATTTGTTACCATTCACAAACCTTTACAAATGTAAGTGGTAATTATTTGTAAGCCAATTTTATCTGGGTGAAAGTTAGAAATTTAAAAAAAAACATGGCTTCTTTGAATAATAAATTTGATGAAATAAAATATCACTATTCAGTAAAAATCTTTAACTTTAAACACAGTACTTAAAGTTGAGAATTACCTGGTAACTTGGAAAAGACTTTACATTCAGATAATTTTAAAGCAACCCTGAGAGAGATTCAATCAAAATATTGACACACCAGTGTTTAGTTTCATAAATGTAACATAAGATATAGTAATCATGTTTCTTCCATTCCTATAAGTATGTGACGACTGAATCATTCTGCAAGCTAGTGCTTAAGCAAACTATTTCACTGCACCAAAGTGTCAGTAAAAAAAGGGTCTTGGTGTAAGTCACATTGATGTATCACTGCTTGGGTAAAAGGAGAAGACCCCCCATGCCTATGATTTATATCATCTTACTTTATGCCTTGCACCTTGATCTAGATAATAAAACTTAACTCTAGTTCCTTTTTATTTAAGTTTGGTGAATGCCATAGAGCTAAGTTATCAGTCTATACATTACATTGGGGGGGGGGTGGCCTTGTTTGGCGTGTACTGCCCTCAAGGATAAATTAGTTAGGTAGCAAGAGGGGGCCTTTTTGTTACCATTAGTTGAGTATTAGGCTCGAATCTTGCTCAGGTATAGCATGCACGTGTGATTATAATCATAAAGTATGGGTGCACAGTGCTTTGTCTCGTTGTCAAGTCCCCTAAGCCCTTTTGTTACATGTACTGTATTAGTGTTTTGCTTGGCTTTCAGACCTGCTAGCATCATGCTGGTCATCGATGTAAAAGTACTAACATTGCCAAACATTGCAAACTTTGGGTGTAAGTGTGATTTCATTACATCTGAAGAAAGATATAATTATATTGAGTCGTCTCATAAGGCTGTTTGGTTTTTGGCTATTGATTGGCATTGGTACTAAGCCAGTGATGATTGTGTGTCAGGATAATTCCCCTTTGGGATTAACCCAGATGAGGCCTTAATTTAGGGCTCTAGCAAAGCTTTTCACCCACTCTTCCTTTTAAAGAGGCCAAGACTCAAGATAAGACAGAAATGACATCAAAATAGTAAAGTATGACTTCATACACTCAGAGTTCATCTTACATTTTCGCTTACAAGATATGAGCAAGTCTACCACTTGCTTTCTATCACCAGTAACAGCATTGAGTTATCAAAGTGCTTGAGGTGGTATGGTGAACTGGATACCACTGAAGATTTCACCTTCCTTTAAAGCTCCCACCTGCATTACTGCATTTGCATTTTCTTCCACCATAAAACTTCCTACTACAACTGCTACTACTCCTTAAACAACTATTGCTGGTGTTATCATTATTACTGCTACTACTACTACTTCTGCTGCTGCTGCTGCTACTACTACTACCACTACTTCTACTACTACTACTACTACTACTACTACTACTACTACTACTACTACTACTACCACTACTTCTGCTACTACTAATACTACTACTACTGCTGCTGCTGCTGCTACTACTACCACCACCACCACTTAAGTTAAACAGAATGAAGATGTTCAGTCATCCTTTAGACATTATGTATATTCATGGAGGAAGCATAATTCAAAATTCAAAATACCTATCTTGTTTGAGTAATATCCAATACTGATGTTTTGAAAATAAATTAAATAGTTCTGCACCAACAATACAAAAGTACAAAGGACATCAATAAATTTGTCATGTTTTAGAAATAACCTAATTGTTTGCCTTGCATTCAATCCTAATGATTCATGATAGCAGAGTGTACATTTGTGTAGTTAAGGTAAGTAACAACAATTTTTACATTAACTCTTCAACATCAACATTTGCATAGAGTTAGCTCTAAGATAAACATTTAATATATTATATTTTTTGTTGGGAGCATAAAGAAGGACAAATTCTCTTAAAAAATATTCTTCCGATGCAAACAAATTGAAACTGTTATTGAGTCATAAATATCAAATAATATACTCTATGTCTGGAGATACCATGGCACCTACAGGGTGGTACAAAGATGAAAATATAATATAATCAGATGAATATGATGTATCAGCAGTGTTAAAGTGAACAATATTGACACAAAAGATCAACAGCTTGCTTTATTACATGAGTAAGAAAATATAATCTGTGTATAATTATGAGAAAAAAAAAATTAATAAAAAAAAACAAAAAAAAACTGTAAGCATGCAATTTTTCAAAGGAAAAATAAAATTCGTGGATATCACAGAAAATATATATATATGATATTTAAACTTGGAATGCTGTGAATATTGCTTGGTATATTCCGTCTATTTGAATAAGTTTTACAAATTTTAAACAATGCTGTCTCAAAGATTTCACACTTGGCTAGAAAATTTTTCACAGCTTGTGGTTTCTTATAAAAATGGCTATAGGTATTTTAAGATTCAAGAAGTGAAATAAACAAAAAACAAAAATGTGTTTGGGAAAAAAAGAACATAAAATCATATAATACCTACTTGGAAATTTTGTCTTCAATGTGTCACAACTGTATCTATGAGCAATGCTTCAAAAACCATTATCGAAATATTTTTAACTCTCAAGAAATTTAGAAATTAATCATTCATGAGTTGTTTTACAATGTTCATAAAAAAACCAGAAAAAGTAAATAACTTTTCCTAACGCATTCAAGATAAACTTGTCATTGAAGTTTAGAAAATGAAATTTTGACATGTAACTTTCAATAAATTTAAAAATATGCACATTTATACATTTAAAACAAGTTAGAAATTGTATTCATAATTCATAGTTTTAAAGTTTTTATCACATCTATGTTAAACAAAACCAATTTTAATCAAATCTGCAGGTACAACACACTCAAACAAATTACAGTATTAAAACTTCTAACATTTGCAGATAGCACAATTGGTTAAAAAAAACGTGTCAAAGAAATTATATAACAGAATGACACTATGCAAAGAGAGTGATCCCTATTAAAAATAACTGACAGTTAGCACAGTAAGGTCAAATCACATATTATTTCACTTTGATTGAATAACCATAATAAGGAAAGTATTTGAGATTAAGAGCAATACGATTCTTCGAATGGAATGAAAAAACTTAATAATTCAATAAAATCTTTGAATAGGGCATGTCTTCTGGGAAAAGCATCAGCTTAACATCAGCCATTTACATTTAAATTGATAAAATAGCAGGAGGCTGTACACAATCATATTATAAATTGGCCCAACCTAGAGTTCACAATATGAATATGAACAATATACTGATCACCTTGGTTATTACGACTTTAAAAACAGATCTGAACCTTCTTTCAAAATATAATTATAAAACTGAAGATGTACAACACAACTGACTTGGAATGCCAGGAAATGTTACAATAAGTTCCTAATTCTTATATTTCATAAATAAAAAAAAAATTCTGAAAATAAAATAAAAAGAAAGCGCTTAAAACACATCATAATCTCACTCGTTGCATTTGATTAACAATAAGAAAGTAAGCATACTTAAAATATCAACACTGTGCAACTAAATAGGTAAAGCTTGGTTTTCTGTTTAGATAAATACAAAATATAGGTTGTAAAACAGACTGTACTAGTTTTCGCTTCATTACTTAAGGGTTAGTATTTAAAATGCACTAGCTTGGCTTTAAAAATATCACAAACACATGGTAATAGCTTGGCTTATGTCTTGAAGGTCTTGCAGGTATTGCATTTGTTTTCAATTCCAAGACGTGTAAAATATTTCAACACATTTCAATTAATGTCATAATTAGAATGTTTGGAATGTAGCTTATCACAACTGTTGGAGCTTAGTCTTCTCCTCTACTAACTCAACCAAACCTCCCATCTTGACTTTATATGTATGGCGTCCCCACTTGATGTAGTGTGGGTTCAGCACAGCAAGAATAAACACATAAGTTGATGACAGTTCTCGAACTATCCATGCAATCACATACTCTCCTTTTGAAAATAGGAGCTGGCCATTCTAAAAAAACAAGAGGAAAGAAGCAAAAATAAGCTTGCTATGAGGTAACCGTATCAAAAGTTGTTTTTTTTATTAATTGACTCATATCAAAAAAATTTGGCTTACGTCTTCCTTTTTGTAGATTTTTGTCAGTTTATCAAAATGAATGTAAGGTGTAATTGAACAAACAACAATCATTTTTTATAGACATGCATGAGATAATATTTCATATTTCACCTAAAAAAGTCAAAACTGAGGCTGATCAGACACGGAACAGTTTATAAAACATAAGCCATAAGACAGCAGCTGCTTTCAACAACTAATTTATCAAAACACTCCATAATGATCAATGGAATATTTAAACAGACTGCCATTATCAACGATGCAACACCCTATTGAGGTTACACTTTCAGCCCAACCAAAACTAAATGGCACTGCATCAGTAATTCATGTGGAAGAAGATTTACAATCTCTTCAGCTTTTTGCAGATGTTTTAATAATCCCTGGCAACCAAGAAGTAGCTGTTTGAAAAAAAAAGGCTTGAAATAGTACTAAAATTTTAAAAAATAAAAGTGTCAAAAAATAAGAAAATAAAGACAGAGCGTTTAGTAGATTGATTATGGAATGGGGATATGTAAACTCATTCAACCCCTTTATCTCCATATCTGGAGACTAATTGTAAAGACAATGAAGGTCAAAATGTTTATGATTTTTTTTCGTTTTCATTTCTAAAAGTTATGATGTAAATTTCATACATGAATGGGAAGATAATTTGTTACATTCTTTTAACTCAGTTATCCATTCACTTCTTCATAAAAATCACAAATGTTTCAATATTTTTTATATCTATATTATAGTAAATGTAGAAGGTCTTGCCATCTCTCTATTAGATGCTTTGAGAAACAATTGGTTGCATAAAACTAATGAAAGAAGCTAGTTATGTTCCTAACTGAAAAAAAAACTAGTAATGCTCCTGGTACTAGATGAAAACCCATTGCACCCATTTAAGATTCTTCAGGGCACAACAAAATGATCAAAGACCTTAACTTTTTGAGCTATGCTCCTCCACCCAGTATAACATGACCCTCTTTTATATAAAGCTTTTGGAAATTAAATGTGGAAAGATAAAGTTACAGACAGACCAGCATCCCTATGATTGCCACATTCTGCCCTCCAGTTTTTGAAAGCCTATATAATCTAGGATCATATGGGCCTTACTTACAAGTGAATCAGTACATACAGAATCTCACTTTACTCAACAAATGAATATATTTATACTCACCTGGACAGTTCTCAGCTGGATGTAGTCAAGCACCAGCCAGGATAACACATGAAAGAAGAAGAAAATAAATGGATTGATGGAGAAGAAATGGTAGAAGGCCCACCCTGCCCAAATACCCAAAGGGAAGCAATCAGACAGGGGCTCCAGAATGCCAGTCACTGCTGTCATCATGTTCAGACGCAGACGCACCCACCTGCCCAGGTAAAAACAAGAAAAACAAAAACTTAATGGAAAGGAAGTTTTGTACGTCGTAAGTCAGGATTTCAGTCCTTAGTTGGTTTCAAGCCAATAAAACTATCTATAAAACATTCGGACTCGTTTTACTTTCCCAGAGAATTAGTACTTTGTCAGATTTTCTAAGAAACTATATGAGACAATTCACAACTTAGTGAACTTAATGCTATATTTTCAAGTATATTTATGATAATTCAATTTGTCAATATATTCTTAATAAGCTTGAATTGGACAGAATACTTTGTATTTGAATCCAATGAAAATGTGATTATTCATAAAAACAAAATACAATTTCTCAAATAATTATTTTTTCAACTTCATTCTCTAAGAATTTTAATTTAGGCTGCTAAAGACACAATATTAGGAAAAAAATTATAATGTCCACCATATTGCAAAACATGTTGATTGTTTTGTGCAAATATTTTTTTGGGAGAGCATCCAGCAGCTGATTTGTAAATTTAAATTTAAGATATAGGAAATAAATTGAGACAAAAAAATTATCTATTAGCTCACCTGACCATTCTATCAGAGAAGCCACAAACTGTTGTTTGACCAACGTTTTGCCTCGCAGGAATAGCAGACATTACCATCCGTCCCCTGAGTATACAAAATTAGCCAGCAGGTCATTGTGTTTGATCATAATGGCTCCATGTGAGCAATACAAAATTTTCTTTTAAAACCACTTTCTTACTGAATCAGATGCTATTCTAGTCTTACAAGTTAGACCTACAGTCCCATGTTGTTCTCTTTGAACTTACTATTTTGAGCTGTGCTGCCAGCTCTAATTTTATAATTTCACAGGCTTAACCAGTTGTGTATTCAATTACTGAGAAAAAGTGCAAATATTCTGCCCAAAACCATGTAACATGTCAATTTCTTTTTCTTGCAAGAGATGCAGAGTAACCTTGGTAAGGTTATGTGTCAAAATAATACAACTTGGTCCATATCAAGTTCTTAAGCTGTGCAAAACAATAAATCTAAAGGGAAAAAAAAATTAAATAGTAAAGTAATTCTGTTAAGAATAATGACAGTAGACTGGCAACATATTACTTTCAGAAGAAAAAAATCAACATGTTTTTTTTAATATTACAAAAACACGAATGTGTAGTAGCCTTTACAAACTGGGTGTTACTAAATTTTCAATATCTAAAACGTAAAAAAAGAAACAACCACTTAAACATTGTATTCCCTTGCCATCATATGGAACTAAATAACTGGCCCACAAATAAATAAAGTCATATTGCTTAGGCAAGAAATCATATATTTAATTTTGTGTGTGGTACTTAAGAGCGCTACCATTCAGTTCATTCAAAAGATACTGAGAAATAAAAAATACACTCTTTCCAGTCATAATTTCTAATAGAGGTCTAAAATGAAACTGAAGTATTAAAGTAATTTGGTAAGTCTCTTAGAATTTTTTACCTCTCATGTAAAGCTCTGGTGAGGAAAAAGTCTTCTGCCAGATAGCGACCAAACCAGGCAAGTCCATTTGCCTGATCCAGAAGGGGTTTCTTAAAAATGTAGGACATGCCAGTCACGCAGCAGAGTCCAAGGACATTGAAGGACACGTAAAACCGAGTCATGGCTGATCCAAAGTAAATCTGTACCAAACGAAAAGATCACATCACTTTGGCATGGACAAGAAACAAATATTTTCCTAACAGCCTGTCTATTGTACCTCTTACAGCTCACATCTATAGGATCTAAAAATGAATTTAAATTATGAAACAATATTAAAGAGATTATAATCATACTTTATCCTAAACATGTAAAACAGAGACAAGATTAATTAGAATTATATCCTTGATGCCCCACTTGTCAAACCTCTTTATGGCTGTAAAAAAGGAATCTCAAGGTCATACATAAAAAGATATGCTAGAAGTTAGAAGATCAGAGGAACTTTTATCTTTTTTTAATTATGCAACTATGTTCTGGCATTTCCGCAAGGCTTATTTCCCACTTTCATTGAAGGTACAGAGAACAATCTTACTTTAGTATGCACAAGAAAATGTGTCGTTGAGCATTAAAAAAACAACAACCCATTTTTAAAAAGCCAACCAACAGAAAAAAAATCTCTTTTTCATTTTGTATCCTATAAGCAAAATGTTCCTCATTCCTTTTTAAATATTAATGTATAAATCTATGATGGCAAGATGGTTGAATCCAAACCATTCTCACCTTTTCCACTGAGGAGCCAAATCCTGGACTATCTGTAGTGAATGGTATTTGATGTACCAGAGACACATTTGGTTTCTGGAGTTTCCCTGCCATGTCATAGATAATCTCATTGGAAGCTGAAAAAATATATAAGTAAACCATACTTTATTCAATAAAAGCATTGTAGAAAATTAAAAAGAGAAAAATATATTTGATGTATACTTTTTCCAGGCTACACTATTGGTGATTTATAATTTTGTTGTGCATCAGACATCATTACGTACACAGATTAAAGTTCACTTGAACTGGGAATTCATTTTTTTTAAAACCTCTCATCTATAGTGATAATTCTATAGGAATCACCTGATTCTGAGTCCAAAAATGGCACACGAACTGTCTCATGCTACAAACATTCATCTCAATCATACCTAAGGTCTTTTGCAGCATAATTTTTTCTTCAAATTTCCTGAAATGCTAGTTAAAAGATTTAACAACAAAGATTTTAAAAAGTTGAGTTTTCACCTTCTATTCTACTTGAGCTGATCCAAACATACTCATACTGAGCTGCGGAATATGCAGGAGCCATGTTCTGCACCATTGGATTGATGATGCCATTAGTTCCACCTGTAAAGCAAAAGTAAACCTTGAGAAAATCTTGAACAACATAGATGGCATTTTCTACCTAGAAAGGACCCAAATATTTCTTGTTACAGTCTTTACTAAGAATCACAAAAGGAAAAATTTAAAACATTTGTTCAAAAACTTATCAATTTATTAACACTCTTGAATTGAGTACATTAAATGCTTAGATGGGAATATTGAGTGAAAACAACTGTAGTTGCCATTTCATGAAAAACCAACCTTATTTAAAATTTCCGATGAGCTTTATGCTGAAGCTTGAAACAGAAAAATTAGATTTAATTGCAAGAACAAATACTCTTTCTTCCACTTTCACCTGTCTGTAAACACCATAGACAAATAATAAAATGTACTTCATAACCGATGACTGTAAGGTTTCACCAGTTAAATACTATATCTGATGTTACCAGTTAAATGCTTTAGCTGACGTTACCAGTTAAATGATATAAAGCTGGAAACTTTGTCATTATTCATCTTTCAAGAGAGTTAAGGAGGAATAAATTGTTAAGCCCCCCCATAAGCTTCATGTGTTTCTGTCTACAGTAATAATATTTGGTTATCCTACGATGAATGAAAGATTTTTTTTTTCTTTGGGCTTTGATTTAGAACAACACAATCAAAACAAAGCATTGAAATTGCTTTTTTTTTTAACATCACGAAACTAATATAGAAGAAAAGTAAAGAAAAACAAACTAATACAACACTTTCTCTTCACCTACATACCTCTTTTTATTGACCTATTAAAATACAAGACGATCGGCAGCATTTATTGAAAAAAATTATAACACTTAACAAGTATCTGACCAACAAAAATTATAAGCCAACCACTTAATTTCCTCACTCAGTGGAAGGCTAGCAAAGCTTAATTATTTTGAATTCCTTTTCCTCTCCCCTGAAATTGCTTTGTTATGGATCAATATAAGTTTAAGCTTGGCTGCATTTCTTTTTTTTACAAATGCATGAAAATGCAGTTTGAAGAAGATAAAAGTCCGAGCAAAATTTTAAAAAATTGATAATCAAATAAAGTGAAATAATTCATGAAGTAATTTTCATTAAATGAAATAAGGTTGAAATGAGTTTAGAGAATATATTAGATATTTTGGTCAGGTATGTGTTAGTTAAAAGAAACATGTTATTTCCTTACAAAAATAAACAGTGTATTGACCTTGGTAAATGTATACGCCTGTTTGAAAGGTTCAGACTGTATAAAAAAGGAAATATTAATATGTTAAGAAACATGGTAATCAAAAACAATAAACTATGCACTCATGCCAAGCATGTGCCAGTATCAGAATGAATACCATCACAAATTTGCAATTCTGTTTTGGAAATCCTCGTTTTGATGCCTTTCACGCTTTTTAAATAAAACTATTCATGCTTGGTCAGATCAACCTGTTTCAGTCTAGCCACATTGAGCTCAAATCCCATTCACTACTAGATGCGTCATCAGATGAGTCATCTGATCCCTCCTAACCATGAACAGAGAGTGACCTTTTGCTCTGATTGAATCTGGCGAGCTATTTGTGTCTTTTGTCACTTTGTTTATTCTCTTCTATACCCCTGAAAACATATGTCTGGCCCCCCCAATCCAAATGAGTCACATGTTACCCACATCTCAATTGAAAGTGTTGATATTTGGATCAATGCATTTTCCTGACCTTCTCAGCGGTTAAAAATTCTATGAAGTTATCAAAACATTTTTTTTTTATTTCAAATTCAAATTTTTAACATCCAACTTATTAGAAATGGTAATAACACTTCGGTAGGAAGGCTAAGCGAAATCAACACCAGAGGCTAAGGTCTGGCAATCTATACTGATTTTGCACCTACGTCCTGGGCATTTTTTAGCAATATCTGAAAATTTTCAAATATTTCATTAATTCAAAAGTTTCCACATAATTAGAAATTTGACAATAACTAATTTCTACAAATATCTTTTTACTGAAGATCTTTGTTTTTCAAATATATCGCTTCTGACAGAGCAAGAAAGCAAGCAGAGGCAGTCCAAAAATTAATTTTGCTTTTAAAGCTTTCCTTTTCCCCTATGGTGCACAAATTATGAATTATTCAAAGACAAAAGCAATGACAAAAAGAACAGCATTTGATATTGAGAACCTTCGCAGTAAAAATTGAGGGGTAAAACCTATAGGAAAGTGTAATTATATGTCCCAGCAGATTTCTGTATTTAAATGACACACATAACCCATTGTGCGATTTCCTGTAAAATTCACTAAACTTAAAATGGCTCACCAATGAATATCTTTTGATCCACATGAGGATATCTTTCATGTAATCTCTCCACTACTTGTATTGCTGGGTCATCATCAGAATGGAAGCAGAACAGTAGCTCAAACTGTTTAAAATCAAATGAAAAACAAACCACTAAAAACAAAGTAATGGCTTGCACAAAATAAACAACAAACAGATACAAGTTAATGACGGAAAGAGGTAGTTTCCGTGACACATATTGCACAAACTTATCAAAACACTAGCCTAACATGTAGGACTGGTCTTAACATATATTGACATGGTGACTTGTATTAAATAAAATATAAAATATTATTTGAAAAAGATATCACATACTTTAAAGAAACAGAAATTTGATTTTATCTCACAGGTAAGAAAATATAATGAGCAAAACAAATGAAAAATAACAATTAAGTTTTTAACTACATTAAGGTCATTGCAAGTTATGGATTTTCTAACTTAATTCAACTCTTGCATTTAATCATATTTAGCCCATTATTCTTTAAAGTCTATCACTAAAAAAAAACAGTTAGACTTTTAATGATTGTTTTCCAATGTCAAATTCATTAACAATTAGTCTGCCTCTCAACCTAACCTAATGTTGCCTGATAATTGCTTTAAGCTGTGCGTAGTACACTTGCCTTTGGATAGGAGAGCTTGAAGTGAGATTCCAGGTTGTACTCTAGCAGAGGATCCACACCTACCAGTGGCTTGATGATAGATACCCCTGGCACAACGTCCCCAAGTTCATGTTGGCTTGTTGGCTTGTGCAGCAAGATTTTGCTGAAGAAATCATGACAGAAATAAAATATTTCTTATAATAGGGCCTTATGCTGATCACAAAGTTGTACAAGCAGAAATGTAAAAAGAGAAGACTCATGCCTCTCACCAATATTTTCCATATGTAAATTAGCATATTTTATGTTCAACCTTGATTTTTGTACATGTACAGTTTAATAGTGTAACAATGAATTTGTTTGATCCTCTTGGTAATTTAATCCATTTATTAGTACTGGTATTATAATTGCTGGTGTTCTTGTTGTCATTTTGTTGTTGTATTTGAGAGAAATGAGAAAAAAAAAATGCAATATAATTAATATCTATGTTTGAGACAGTAAAAAATAAATGCAAATAATAAAAAAACCAAGAGACTTTAAATAAAATAATTTCTTATAAGTTTGAAACAGATTCATGATTATCAACTTCAATTTCAGATATTTTGCACACACACATATATATATATATATATATATATATATATATAAAATCATGTTGTTTTATCAATTTTAAGGTTTTCATGTTTTAGGCAAAGCTATGTGGTATCTGCTTAATGATAATCTGAGTAATGTGCATGGAAGTATGCAGGTCTTCAAAGTTTTAAAAAGCGTTTTGTAAAGAAATGATAATACAGAACAGCTGTGAGCCCCAGTGTAATCATTCTTTTCCACTGTGATGAACTTAGCATAAACTTCGAGGTGTAAAAGGCAACAGACTTCTCATAAAAAGATAATAACATCGATGTATTTGTCAAAACTTCTTATGAGTTCATAGTGATAAGAATAATTTTAAAAATTGCAACCTTCCTTTGCTTTTGAATCTATAAGACGTTCACAAATCATCTATTCTCAAAGTGATCAAACTATTACAAATAAAAAAAAATATATGACAGAAACCAAATTTGTACGTGCTATCTTCTCTATTCCTCTCTCTAAACATCACAGGTGTTAACAAAGATATTGGAACGGACAATACTGCTACTCATCCTAAACTCAGACAAGTTTTTTACTATGCCACAGTCAGAAGGCTGCTGCTTTCATAGTTGTCCCTTAAGAGCCGATTTTATTTCTTAGCCTTAAATCACATCAGGACAAAGAGATACATTGTAACATTTTCCACAGAGAATTCTGTTTCGGGCCTCCTAGTCTTACCAATGGAAACTTTACTATAATTATATGCCCAAAATACATTTTGTGTTTTGATTGTCTGTTATTTTTTATTGCTGTCATTATAATGATCTTATTCGGTTCTGCTACCTGTCCCTGTAATGGAGGCAGGAGGCTTTATTACACCTCACGATGTCTGTAAGAATGTTTGTAACTTGTGGGGTAAGCTTGGTTTCTCTGCTTCACAAACCTAGCTAAATCATCGCCCCAACGAGGACGATTAATAACCCCCCAAGACAGCCACTTGAGAGGCAGACGAACGAGACAGACCTGGCCACCACGGTGACGATGATGAAGAGCATCATGCTGGTGTAGATGAGCAGCGCCGCGCTGGCCACCACAAACACCACATAGGACCAGGTATCTGTAGTGTCCAGGTCCCACATCTGGTGAGGGAAAAAAGACACCTGTAATGAAGGGGACAACCTTACACGACACTGCCAGCATTACTATAGTCGCAAGGATGGTGGTCTTAAAACTCTTTAGGCTGACCAAACAAAAAAAAAAATAAATAAAAAACTCAAAAGGAAGCTTTGCAGAAAGAAGAAGAGAAGGCTAGAATAGAGGAAGAATATAAGGTGGAGGAGGAGGAGGAGGAGGAGGTTATATGTGTTCGGTTTTCTCTCTCTAAACCAAAATTAAGGTAAAAACTTGCTCAATATGAGGAAAATAATCTCAGACAAATACAGTTAATATAATAATTGTAAAGTGCGATGCATTTTTTTTTTAATTGAAGTAACCGGAAATATGAAGTACGTTATGTTTTTCCCTCTTCAAAAGAACGGAACGCCATCTCTGCCACAACAGTCTGGACAGACTTGCAGCATTGCAGTGAATGTCATAACATTGGACCATTAAGTTTGTCTTAAGAGATGAATATGAAATAATAAAATCACGGTTTAAGAAAATGTATAAATTAATCAATTGCTCTTCTCTCCACTATAAAAGGTGTTTGGCACTCTCGAAATTTTCAGAATATGTATTACTGCACATGTGCCTTAAGTATTTCTTTCTCGGCCTCCGCCTGTCTCTCTGTCTCTCTGTCTGTCTGTCTGTCTGTCTGTCTCTCTCTCCCTCTCTCTCTCTCTCTCTCAGCTTCCCCCACATCTCTCTCTTTCTTTCTCTCTTCCTCTCTTTCCATGAATACCTTTACTCCTACCTTGAAAGCAGAACTTACTTTGAAACCCAATCTTCGTAAAGTATTAACTTCCTATAAATCATAATTCATGAAACAAAACTTAAGCGACTTGTGTTGGAAACAAGCGGTACCAAACATAGAAATAAACCGAGAAACTTCATAATAGTGAATACGCCTCAAAGAGGCAAATAACATTATCACACAGACCCACATACACACTTATGTATAACAAAGTGTGAACGATATAGAATGTTTACTATACATAGTAATCCCACGTCTTTCTGTCAGAAACAAGAACAGTCCGACCGGACAAAAAAGAGAAGAAGAACACATAAAAAGCGCCCAAAATGTATCCAGCACTGCAGCTGGAATGAAAATGCAATATTCGCGGGGAAAATTTCGACAGCCTTCAATCTCAGAGAGTAGAAGATAAGGTGACATTAATTTGCAAGCGAGATTGCGCCAGGGCGGTAAAAGGCTTCCACGGAGAAAAGAATACATTGTTATCTCTTAAGACATAAAAGCTGTTTTGTTTAGAGACGTTTTGTGCTAGATACGGACAATTCTTCTGACACTGTGGTCCAAAACTGGGTTAAACTCGAAACAGTCCAAAAGAGAAAGATAGAAAGGAGAGGTTGTTTATGTCATTATCTCTTGCACTGCGGGAAATAATAATGTTGGTTTCCAGAGGCTCTAACTGAAATCACAACTGAGTCAATTTCGTAACTTTCCGCAGAGCACACAACTCTTTGAATTGAAGTTTAGACATATGGGTGTGTGGTCAACAAATGTTTCTATACTATAATCATCGGTCCATATCACAGAAAGAATCCATTATCATGATTAACGTTATAATCTTTACAAGTGCGTGCCTTTCTTTTCGTGCGGCTATGAACGTCTAGATATACATTTCTCGCTATAAAACATACAAACATTATCTCCATTTCATACATGAAAATGAATTAAAATTCTAGCATTTTACAATATCCAACTTAACAAAGCAAATCGACTCATAAATCAAACCAGCATTTCTTTATGTTCGCAGTAACAAAGTAAATTTGAAGGCAAACACACGTACTCTGTGCTAATATACAATCTGCCTGTATACTTGATGCATGATATTTCCGACGCTCCATGATTACTACAACTGTCAGTTTTAAATCTTCAGTTGAGATATATATATATATATAATTTTTTTTACAGGCAAGTAAACGAAGTTGTTATAAAAATAATCTCCAGGTGACCGAGCGAGCTGTAATGTCAGCAGACCTATTCGTGCATAGCTTTAAGATTCACATAGCTCGTTGAGGAAGCGCCACATTAATTTTTTATAAACAGACTCTAATTTCAACAAGGCCGCAACTCGAGTTTAATTCACTAAACTTGTTCGAATTACAGAATAAGCTACATCGTTTTTGAACAACGACGATGAATCAAAACAGCTTCGTGTTTCGAGCATAATATCCAAACATTCGAGTTTGAGAACCCTTTACTCGTAGCTTTGATAATACAGATGAGGCTAATGTATTTCTACTTTTCTGCTGTCAACCAAGTCAGTGCGTCCTGTTTTTTTTTTTTTTTTTTTTTTTTGTTTGTTTGTTAATAATACTGCAATCTCTAAAGGCGACTAGCCGTAACTAATGTGTAATAGCTGATTACATCTGCTTGCTTCCAAACCCAGATACATTGACTAGTTGCAGTATCGTTGCAATCTCTACTGTCAGTGTCACATGATCATACCAAGCCTGGTTTCATGGAATTCGGTCCCACAACCAGATAGCCCAGTACAGGTTTTAATCGTTCTACCAGAGAAGCAAAACCCTGAATCGCTTAAAAATCAGGAATATTCACGCTTATCTTAAAAAACAAACAAACCCAAAATACTAAAAAAAAAAAAAAAAAAAAAAAAAAAAAAAAAAAAAAAAACCAAAAACAAAAACAAAAACTTGTGCTTGAACTTCTGTTGTGATTTTTCACTGAGTAAAAGAAAAATGTATAGCAAACACCTGTCGGTAAATGCCCCGATATCTTTCTCTCCCTTTTTTTTTTCAAGCTTGCTATGTGTCAAAAACACTTTATGACTCACCTGCATGTAAAATGTTCCTTTATAATGACAATTCAAAAACTGGCTTGAACATCAA
>JAWDGP010003760.1:902500-905000 GCA_033675545.1 Elysia crispata
TTGGCACCGATAATCGAAGAATTGTGCTGAATAAGGTTTTTCCCCCATCCTCCACCCCCACCCACACACACACACAAACTCATACAATTTCATTCCTCTATCCTTCGAATGTGTTTCTCGGGATTTCAAAAGTGTTTCTCGGGGATTTCATTCTTGTTACATAACCAATCAAGCTTCACGGTATTGATTTAAATTCAATACTGCAGAAGCTCGGCTAACTCTTTACTATGGCGATCTATGTCAAGATCCTTCTAAACGCTCCCTATCCGCCGTTACGACGTGAAATGACAGGCATCAATGATGAATGAATCTGACAGGGATAACCTGGCAACAGCATGTCCGCAGCATCGTTTCAAAATCAATGCAATACCTGATTATATGATTTTTTTTTTAAAGCTATACATGCCGACATCCTGTGTTGTTGGAGGAATCAACATCGATTACTTCAATTTTAACGATACATCCCTGTTTGGTGAGAAGAATCAGTTCTTGGTCTAGTTTTGTGTCCAGAGAGAGAGAGAGAGAGAGAGAGAGAGAGAGAGAGAGAGAGAGAGAGAGAGAGAGAGAGAGAGAGAGTGAGAGAGAGAGAGACAGAGACAGAGACAGAGACAGAGAGAGAGAGAGAGAGAGAGAGAGAGAGAGAGAGAGAGAGAGAGAGAGAGAGAGAGAGAGAGAGAGAGAGAGAGAGAGAGAGAGTTCAGACATCATTTAGGTGTCGCGACAGACTGAAAGCGAAATGTGGTCATTATTTTTGTATATATAGTTTATGTAAGAGATCTCAGAATAAAAGTGTTATGGGAAGAGATCTTCGAATACAAATAAATTCAGTTTCACCGTTTAACTAATTTGTGTTTTTACTCATATTGCTTTGATATTTCACCAAATATTTTCAGTTATTATGAACTTAAACCTCAGAATTCAGAGGGTTAACAATTTTGCTTGGCCGATCATACCAAGTCACACTAAATTTTTCTTTCCCCATTAAATTACAAAGGCGAAAACTTCGAGCCATTGCTCTAAAATTTCCAAAGAGTAAGAGGCTGACATTCCACTCAACGACAAGGTTTGCAGTGGAGGAAGAACGAGAAAGAGAAGGAGGAGGAAGAAAGAGAGAAAGAGAAGGAAGTGGAAGGCGAAGAAACAGAAAATTAGCGGAAGAATGGGAGAAAAAAATCTTACAAGAAAAATAAAAGGAGATGAAAGTAACTTATGACAAAAACAGGGCAAAAGAAGACAAGAGTACTGAGGAGATACTCTTACCTATGGGTAGCGGGAATAATAATCTTCCATACTTCCGCATGTTACACCCAAAAGAGAACATTCAGATATCTCAAGTTTTCCAATGTAGGAACTGCGATTGATTTCAATGTATTGTTGCTGAACAGCACAGTCAGTTACTAAAAATTGTTTTCAAAGCGCATTATTTCATTCCTTCCGCCCCAACTCGCCCCCCGTTACTATGCGCAATCGAACCAGAAACGCACATTTCACCAAGAAGACCCCCATGTGCCTCTTGGTCTCTAGCGTTTGAACATTCGCTATAGAACAATAAGTAATAAAGCTTCAATGACGGAGTATGTAATTGATCTTCGTCGCTTCGAGTAACCAAATGCACCCCGATCTTAGAATACTTTAGATTGTTTGATCTGCCTCAATAGTCAAGCAAACTGGCCGAGAAGAAGATACCCTCCCACGGTTCACGCTCTAAAGAGTGTACACTCCAGCTTGGAATGTCTGCAACGCTTATTGATCCACTCTCGAAACAATCGAACTTTCCCAGGGGCAGCTTTTACCGGCATTACTGTAGTGAATACCGCAGAAAGAACTACAAGTATAATTATGTATTAACGTCGCACCAAAGCTCAGAGATCCCATTTAGCAGTATCTAGATTATAATTCCCAATGAACACACGAAAAAACCTGGGTGCGTGAAAAAACCCCATTCACAGTTAGCTGGAAACAAACCAAACCATGCACAAATCTGTTACAGCACAAAAATAAAGATGCCCAGGAGGAAAGTTTTGAAAGCATGTTCCTTTTCAATGGTTTCGTACGGCAGAACCAAATGAGACTTATTATCGACAGACCCTCCCAACAAACTCAGGCCAACATGATCCCTGTTTAGTCGGCTTAAAGTTGTCGCTAAAATTGCAGCAAAATTTAATGATGCGCCTTAACCTACTCAGTCACAGCACACAATGCCCGACACGGTAAAATCACCCTGAGTCGTTCATAATGGTAAGTTTATACACTTGGGAATGTAGCGATCAATATTTTTTTAGAGCCAATCACCACGCCTTTTCTCGTGGAGATGACATCATTACTTTGTGACCCTAGTAGTATGGGCCAATGTGATCTTTATCAACATGCAAACGAAGCTTAGCTTGTCTAAAACAACGAAGGCAAATCGGACTGTCGCACCGAGCTGTCCTATTTTGATTACGAAAGCGGATTAGGGTTCTGTCCAAAAACGATTTATAAGAAGGCCGGGAGGCAGCAA
>JAWDGP010003760.1:910000-957500 GCA_033675545.1 Elysia crispata
ATGTGCGTGAAACAGGTTGAACTGCGCCGATTTACAACCCGTTATTTGAGTGATCCCACGAAGTTACTCAAGTCCCGGGACTCACACTAGCGCTCTAGCTAGTAGCTGAAAGGGGTGTCTCTGTCGACTGATATAGAATCGATTAATGAACTCCGTCAATCACTTCTTTTTATTTATTTTTTTTAATACCATGGCAGTATTAGTGTTGTAGATGGCGAGGTTAAGATTCCACCTTTCCAGTTCTACAATGCCTAAATAAAGGTTCTTATAACTATACAAAAGACTGGTCGGCGGTTTAGCAAAACCGACATAAACACGGACAGCAGCAATGCATAATGGGATGTTAGAGCTGCTGAGGTTTTTTTTTTTTTTTTTTTGGAAACACTGCTAGAAGCGTCAGAAAGGAATGGATACACTCATGGCATACATAAAACCGAAGCACTGGATTCGGTGCAAGGGGCGTCAGAATGTAATTGATAGAGTATCCACAGATCCTGATTTCCAACGTAACGAGCTAAACTGATACAGAAAAGTTTCGTTGAATCGTAATTTATCACACTTCCGAAACTCAATTCTTGTCAACTTTTCGGATGAACTGAGTGCTTAACTTAAATGCACAGCGCAAGCTAAGCGTCAATTAATGTTGCGATGCTTTTAGTTCACTTTCCAATAAAGAAGATATCAAAAGTCATGGAAAATGCTCTTGACATAAATACGGACAACAGCAATGTGAAATAGGATGTTAGCGCTATAGAATTTTAATAAACACCGCTAGAAGAGGGAGCAAGGTCTGGATATATTATACTCATGACAATTACGCATACATATATTATTCAAGCATACAGATAGGAGCGCCAAATCGACAGTGTATTCATAGATTCTGATTTCCGATGCAACTAGTAAAATTTAAAATGCGGCACCGTTTCGTTTAATGATACTTTAACACCCTTAAAAAACCTATTTCTTGCCAACTTTGCTTATGATTATGAACCACCGGGTTTTGAAATGGCAAAGTAAAATTTCATTTCCGGAGCAATGCTTTAAAATTCAAATAAAGAAGACATTAAATTCATGAAAGAATGCTCTTGCCATGAATATTTTTTTTTTCGGTTCAAGATCAAGCGTCGGCTGAAGAAAAGTTGGCCGTCATCTCTTTTTGAGTATTTTCTCTAGTCTCGCTGCAGACGCTGTTTGCTTGCTAAAAAATCCCAACACATGAGTCAAAGTGCTTCTGAAGTTTCTAAGAGTAAGAGGCACTTTGCTTAGGACGACTCAGGAAATAGCATCCACAAACAAAATCATTAACATGAATTAATTATGATGGTTCCACTAATCAAGTATAAATATCTTAAAGACAGACTAAAACAGAGAGATACTTGAGCTTAGTCAAAACGTTGAGAAAAGTTGGATGCTCAAAAATGAAATGTTAGTGAAGATCACGATAGATGCTTTATAATCCGCTTTATTGATCTCTCGAGAAAATTCTCGTCCTACAGCGTAAGAGAGCAAATGGAGTTAAGAATAGAAACAGCTGAGTTCACGCAGATCTCACCGCGAAATAAATGAGTGGATGGTTCATCATTATAAAGTTGATTTTATCTTAAAGTGTACAGTTAATTTGGCCTCTTTCACAAGACACACTTATTTTTTTCATTACAATAGAATTAGGTATCTGTTCGACTACAAAAAAGAAAGTTATCCCATTCCGTAGATAATTTTTTTAAATTAAAAACCTGCATATTATTTAAAAAGATTATCATGGAAAAAAATATTCACAAATGAGCATGGGTCAATACATGCATTGCTTTAAATTCTGATTATTTTGTCTGCAATCCGTCCAAGACAAGATAGTACAGTATCATCAAGGATACAGAGACAATTTGCTGCGCTTTATTTTCTACAGGTACTTTATAGCGTTGACCAATTAAGTTAATCACATGATAATAATTTTACGACTTATTACATCCTCTCCTTTATTTCCTCGTTGAGCTCTTGTACTTCATAGTTCTAATAGCGCTATAGAGCGAGGTGAGAGAGAAGAGGAGGAGGAGGAGGAAGAAGAAGAAGAAGAAGAAGAAGAAGAAGAAGAAGAAGAAGAAGAAGAAGAAGAAGAAGAAGAAGAAGAAGAAGAAGAAGAAGAAGAAGAAGAAGAAGAAGAAGAAGAAGAAGAAGAAGAAGAAGAAGAAGAAGAAGAAGAAGAAGAAGAAGAAGAAGAAGAAGAAGAAGAAGAAGAAGATGATAATGAAAGAAGGTAGAGGAGGAGAAGAACAAGAAAAGGAAAAATAAATAGTCTTGAACGACCAGGTTTTTAATATTGCGAAAATTTTCACTTTGGTTTTAAAACTTTGAGTGACTTATTGCTTTTCCTATATGCCAATATACTGTTCTCGCTAACACGCACAGCCGGCCAAATAATAAGAAGGAATTGAAGACAACGTGGCATCGATTCGCTAATTGAGCTCAGCCATTCAACACAGATCATTCAATGATTCAGTTGAGGAGAAGTCCGTTATCTTGTCAAGAAGCATTAGATTACATGTACTTTTATATTTAAAATGGTATGCGGTGATTACGCGTATATTCTGTATCTTGGAATCAACGCTATATTTTTTTTTTAAATATTAGGTTACAATATTATCGCAATAATTAATAATCATTACATAAATATTTACATCATGATTTTTGTTACACGTTCAAATCAAAAAGCCACTATAAACACACTATATGCAACTGACTACACAATTTTGCAACTGTTTTCCATTGGGCCTAGAAAGGTGTGAAGAATTTTTTTTTTTTTTTTGGGAGGGGGGAGGGGGATGGAGAGTCACGAGTCATTATATAGACGGTTCAGCCACCAGAGAGAGCTCCTCCTGCACAGATTGGCTCTCATTACTACGAAAAGACATTGCGCAACACTACTGTCATGCTCGAGGACTGGTCCACAGCATTGCATAGTATAGAAGCCCGAATTGAACAATTCTGGGTCTATCCTTTTCCTCAATCGATTTCTGTACTGAAAGAGGTCATGTTAATTATTGATTTACTTTGAATCGATTTTACGTCCACAGTTGAAGAGACGCGTTAGGTAGCATTGGAGCCGAAGACTAAGGCCTATTGAAATCAGGAAAAGGCGCCAGCAAGCTTGAGGCCTATGTCGATAGTCCTTTTGTTAAAAAATGAAAAACTTAAAGCCAATCACGTGAGTTAAATTCTGCCTGTAAGCTGCTTGCATTTATCCTTTACCAATTTTTCAAAACGAAGACTACAGCATATGACTCATTCTCAAAAGGTCGCGTTAGTGCTGGGGTCTACCCGATTTTTTACTACCCGTCGAGTATCGGGACCCGAGGTGAAGGGTACCGCGGGCACGGCACATCCCGATCCGTGATAGGCACGGCATATCCCGATCCGTGGTAGGCACGGTACGCCCCCGATCCGAGAGCCTAAAGTTAAATCTAGGGACTTGGCACTGAATGCAGGTGACGGTTCTCGAGTCATCGAGTCGCAGCTGAAACGGCACACCCCTAACACTTTCCGGCACCTTTGTAAACGCACACACACAGATATACCCACATGCGCGTGTCCATAGCCTACAGTATCACACACATCTTTTGGCTTAGTGCCGGTCAGATCTAAAAATATAGATAAGACCTCGGCTGCATTGTGTAAAAAATAATTCCTTAAGGAAAAAAAAAATGGACAATGGCTCAATGAGCGGTTAGGCGCGTCAACACGGAGCGCCAGCGCGAGGCGCCAAGTCGTCAGTCAAGATTATTTTTTATTCGTTGTTGTTTTGTTTTATTCTATTTTGTCATTTTCTTTTTTTTTTCCGTTTCTTTTTGCTTCTCACTGACTTTTTATTACCTCAGTTTCTCTGGACATAATTAAAGTTTTATCTGTATATAGGCATGCATTATCTGTCCTTAATATTAAAAAGACAGAAGACTAAGATGATAAGCTATGATTGCATGATTTATGACAAGCTTCAGTTTTTTAATATACACTTATTTATAGTTTGACTTTCACATTAAACGTAACATGACGCAAAAACTAGAGATTATCTAGAGATTATACCCCCCCCCCAAAAAAAAAAAAAAAAAAAAAAAATCTAAATATGAATCTGTTATTTTTTTTTTTTTTTCTTAAATGACAATAATTAAAAAAAAATTTTAAGCTGAGTATGCTGTTGCAACTGAAATTTATTAGGCCTAAGTATAATAATTCAAATAAAGACCAGCAGCAATCAGATTTAGCTCATTTAACAAAAATGCAACAAAAGGAAAATGATTGTTTAGTAAGCAGAACTAAATTTCATGGAAAAGTATAAACTCGTTATTTTAAAGCGCAATAAGTCATAAAAACAGCAATGTAATAACATGAAGACAAAGCAAAAAATAGGAGAGGATGATTCTAATCAGAGCAGAGAAGAATGAAGAGACCGGTGCAGTGTATACTGTATACCGTGCATTGACACTATAGGCCTAAAACAAATCTCTTTGCGGTCTTTTACTGTCAAGAGTGCTTTTTTTTTTTTTCATATCATTCCACCTCCCCTAAATTTCCCTTGCGCGGCGCTGACACCCCCCCCCACACACACACACACACACATAAATACACACAGTCAGAGATCGTGCCGACTGTTGACTGATGTGTGGCGGGAAAGCCGGAAAGTTCTATCACAAAAAAAAATTTGTCGCCTACTTGTCTGCACAGAATCAGTTCACAGTCGACGGTACGCATGTGACGATGAGAAGCTAGCACGGATCCCACGGCACGGCACAGTACCGCGTACCGTGCATCTACTCGATGTGCCGTGGGTGTCGCTGCGTGCCGTGGGTAGGGTACCGATCCGTGCCGGTAGCACCAGCACTAGCTCGCGTCAATTTTTGAATTTGGGGCTTTATTTTCATTTTGTATTTTTATACACAAGATGTATGTTCCTAGTAGTGTAAGCATCCTAAGGATGGAATAAAATTATTCTTAAGATAGTTGAGCATCTCATTTTGGAAAGAAAGCTATATTTTTCCAATAATGTCATAAATACTTAGACCTAATGATGACACAAATTTTGCCATATATCATAACTTTGTTTTATGAATTATGACCCTACTTGATTTTCAAAAGATAAATGGAGTTAAATACTGTCTAAATATTGAATTGAAAATTAAAATACTTTTGAGGAAAAGCAAACTTTGTGTCACTGTTACATCTAAGTCAATCATTGCCATGGAAGTTTTTGTTTTTTTTCAACAGTCATATTAATTCATAAATGAATGCTCATTTTGAGTACTTATTGTCAGTATTTGTTCACATCAAACAGACAGTTCTGATTTGAAACATAAAATAAACAATAAAACCACAATTTTTTCTCTCAGACGTATTGATATAAATTGTGTCATCATTATATCTAAGTACTGACTAAGACAAAATATAGAACTTAGTCACTTAAAATTGCTCTTAGGTATTATTTAACATAGATCTAGGCCAGCTTAAGTTATTACAAGCACCAAATTCTTATTTGAAACATAAAATGAACAAAAAAAAAAAAACACAATTTTTTTTTCTCAGACGTTTTGATGACTTAAATTGTGTAAGCATTACATCTTAGTACTAACCATGACAAAATAAAGAACTTTGTCACTTAATATTGCCCTTGCTAGATTTAATTTAACATAAATTTAGGGCTACTTAAATTATTACACTCACCAAATGGAGAAAACCCAATCTATAATACAGTATTTGTAACATGAATCTAGGCTCTATATCTCGATCTAGTAGATGTATTGATCTAAACTGCCTCATACACATTTTTTTTTCGATTTTTCCATAAGTCTCCAGAAGATGAAATGGATGGAATAGTTCTAGGGTGCTTAGACATATCAATGACTGAAACCTGGCTTGTGTCACACATACCCATTTTTTTTAATGCTGTCCAGTTAAATTTATGTAGCTTTAAATGCAAATACTATTACAGATTTGAATATTTAAACAATGCGATTCAGTAATCAATATGAATATTAATCATAAAAATATCAATGTATTTATTAAATTTATATCTCAGAGGTATCGCTGGTCTTAGACATATCCATGTCAGTACATTTAAACAAAATGACACAAACAAAGAAATCTTCTTCTTGGAAAATTCTTTGCCCCTGCTTTAGCAGAAGTGGCTATATTGAGTTTTCTATCCAAAGTAGAAACTTCTGACAGTGTCAGAGAATCAAAATAAGCCTTAGTGAATCAGTGACAGCTGCAATCTTAGACATATCGCAATGAAAGAGGCATGGAATACTGAGGAAAAAAACCTTTATTTTCAGTTCAGTTGATATAACATTATGCCAAGGTAGCTTCTAAAATAAAGTTTGGCACATGGCAATGCTTCTGAATCAGATTGGATCAATTATCATTTCTCGTTGAGGGTTCTAAAAGGTTTTTATTTCAATGGGCAATGATGACACAATGCAATACGTCTAAGTAGAGCAGGAAAATATGTTTGCCATTGCGAAACGGTGTTCCTTTCCTCAATGATGAATAAAGAATTATGTTCTTTAATCATTCCTTTTGTAAAATCAATTGCCATTTTACTCTGGAAAAGAATTAGACAAAAGCTGAAGGTCAGAGAAAATCACCACCCAAAAATGTAACAAAAATCCATAAGAAAAACTGTTTTTGTTTTGAACATCTCATAAATTTTACAAGACGCATAAACAACATAAAGCGCGTGGTGAACTTTGCCAGCGAGCTAAATTATAAATAAATTTGAAAAATCAAATGTAAGAGCGAGGGACACACACACTCTCCCTTTCTTTCTTTCTCTCACTCTCTTGTTTCTCTTTGATTCCTTTCCTTACATCTCTCTCACTCTTGCCCCATTTATCTTAGTATGTGACACACCTAGCAAGGCAAGGCTTTTAAACTGTCTATGAAATATCAATTTTGACAATAATATTTTTGAAACATCCTGAATCACTTTTGTTAATTTTCAAAAAAAAAATTTACACTGCTAGAAAAAAAAAAGGCAAATCATAGTTTATAAAAAATAAAACTATATGCCTTTATTTTTCCAAGTTTCATTCTTTTAGAATGTTTTCAAAAAAAATGTTCTGAGCTCATTCCATATATATTAATTTATTTTATAAAACACATTACGATGCCATCTTACCTAGAAAGAGAGGGAAGCTTACCTTAAAGTGAACCGAGGATGCCTCCTTGGTCACATGAGATGTGGAGAATCTTGTAAAGCAGAAGAGTAACATCCAGCAGAAAGCTACTCCATTCATGATGATGACTGCTGCCCTTCCAATCACTGGCAGTAATGGGATACTGTTGGAGGGAACTTTCCAGAAATTTTCACATAGCTCGAATTTTCATTGGTAAGGCATTACCAAGGCCACATTGTCCATTTCAGATTGTATCCTAACTTTTAGTATGATATTACATCTCCAAGAAATCATACCTGAACATAAGTGTATCTTCTAACTAGTTTTATGGGTCCAAGATAAATTCAAAACTAAAACTTCATGATCAGACGAAACCTGAAGATCACACACACACAAAAAAAATAAGTTCTATTCATCATGTCAAAGAAAAATTTGAAAAAAAGTCATATGTACATCTAACAAAAAATCAAATTGAGGAACATTAAAAATGATAGAAGATTATTCCATTAAGAGTCAGGAAAAGACTTGTTGAACAGCTCAACGGAGCAGAATACAACTTCTTTAAAAGAATATTAGTCACTCTTTAAGTAGCTCTACCAAGTCTGGCTTGTTGATCTCAAACAAAAAAACAAAAGCAAACTCTAAGATGGTCCTGGTTTTTCTATTTCTTTCATGATAGCATTTTTTATTGCTTACCTTTTCTTCCAGAAGAGATCAATTGCAAGTACCCAATTTTCTTCATATAAATTGAATCGCACTTCTTTAATCATTCCAACTATTTTACGGTTTCATCAACTATTTCAATTATTCCATTTTTTTTGTTTCACTAGATCTATTTCAATTATAAATCTTTTTCTAGCTTTTAAAACCTTAAAAACACATAAAGCATACAGCTTAAAACAATGGGGTCAGCCACAATAAAATTATTATTATTATTATTATCATTATCAATTAATTATTGATTTTCATTAAGTACTATCTTCCCAGAAGAAAAAAAACAGTCTATAATCTCCAAACTTGCCCCACTTTGAGAATCCCAAAGGCCAGGTGTAGCCAGCGGAGATCACTGCTGATTAAAAAAAAAGTTATTATGAGTTCATAAGAAGAAAATATGTAGAGAAAAAGAGACTAATTTTGAGGACTTCACTGTAGTAACAATATAACAGCAAGTTTAATGAAGAAGAGTGTACTGCCCATTGGTTATATAATTTCAGCTGGTGGCATATCTATTGGGTCCTGGGTAAAGGCCAGGGAACATTTGGAAAAGACATGCGAGATTTTGAAAGGTGGGTTGATTAAAGGGTGAAATGAGCCAGTAGCAAATAAAAGCCGTGGCAAGCAAGATCAAGATCAAAACTTCAAACAAAATTCCAAAATCCAAGCAGCCTGAAAAAAGGAATAGTTTTACTAGCTAATGAATGCTTAATGTCAGACGTTTAATTTCATGACCTCCAGCCAAAAAGATGCAGTGGGATGCGTTGAAAAGTTTTCAAGCTCATTGAGAAAAGAACATTGCAGCACGAGCTTGGAGCTTGCCACTGTTGGTACCATTCTTTACCACATATGTTTGACTACCTTGTAAACAATATCAAGCTAGAGGACAATCAAAGAAAAGCAAAAGATAACGTGAAATGGTCAACTTGTGTCAATAGAAACTTTAAGACAATGAAGCCAGAAAGTTGCAAACACAGGATTGGACTCTTGGAAATATGATGGGTGCTACAAGTTCAGAACTCATCAGAACTTGCGACAGAAAGGAGTAAAGAAATTAAAAAATTAGAATTTTCCTTCAAACATCTATTACAGTTGACAAGATAACTCCTCCAGTGACCAAGATCTTGTTCTCTACCACTATCAGGTTCTGATAGGTATACCTCTATTAAAAAAAAATGGAGGTGTTATGTGGCCAGCTGCTCCTAAGATAAAGATAAACCCTCAAAAATAAGAGAAACCAGACACAAAGCACAGGCTAAGTTAGCTCTTCCATTCTATTTTCGTATGGAACTGTTCTTCAATTTTTTTTAAACTGTGCTCTATCGATAGTCCGGTCAGGTCGACGAAGTTGGTTGTTTTCAGTAGGTCATCACCAGATCCCCAAAGCTTCTTGCTGACCAGAACTTCTGTAGGCTAAACTTAAGTCTGGCTTCCTCAAAGTGGGGGCAGGTTTGGAGATGTGGACTGGGGTCTGTTCTGTCGCTCCATACTGGTATTGCCCAGATTATGCCATTCCCATCTTCTTCAGATGTTTGTTGAGGCCACAGTGGTCTGTCCTTAGACAAAACAGTCTTGTTTGAGCTTTTCTGTTTAGAATGTGAATGCTGTCAATCTTGAAGGTGTATCCCTCATTCTGTTCTTGCCATTCTTGTGTCTTTGTGTTCTTAAGAAGAGTTTTAGCTTTTTCATTTGAGATAGTAGATGGTGGTTGGGGTAGTTTACTTCTTCCTTTTGCTAACTGGTCAATAATTTCAATTTCTGTTATTCCTGAATGTGATGGGATCCATTGTAGAACTATTTTCCTTTTCTTTGACAGCTTGTTAAATTGCTTGCACAAGGTTGTTGATGTGTTATCTGTGGGATATATGTCTGCAGAGTCTGAAGGGCTGACAGAGAATCAGAAAGTAAGGTTTCAAGCAAAAAATTAAGACTCAAATTCACTATCTCCTCAAGTAATTTACTGTCTATTTAGACAAAACAAGTTGATGTGCAAACACCAACACATGCTGTTTACTCTTTTTCCACAGGATTATTTTCCGAAACATTTGATTGAAAATGCTGAAACATTCAATGTAAGTTTTCAAAGAGGAGAAATCTAGAGTCTAGTTCTCTTGCTGCCTAGCTTCATAAGAACAAGCCTTTCATTTTAGCTTCTGTATTATACTATTTACAGACACAAATGGATCCTTTGTAATTAATCAATTGTCCTGCAAGTGAGGTGTTTCTGCCCTTCTCGTTGGGTTGGAATAAAAGAAGGTCAGAGTTGCCACAATGCACCAGTACCAAAAGTCAGGCACTCCAAGCTCAAGAGTTGCCACAATGCACCAGTACCAAAAGTCAGGCACTCCAAGCTCTCCAACACCAATGACAGAAAGGATCCTGTTATATATTGAGCTTGAAGACATTATATTTGCACATAAAAGGGATTTTTTTTTAGAAAAGGGGGGAGGGGGAAGGGAGTTTTACAGCAGTATCATTCACTGATTCAGGTTGTGCTGACCAAGAGTTGAAAAAGAACATGGGCAGCCGAATTCTAGCCTGTCCTTCATGAAACAGAAGGTGTCATGATTTAGACATACCATTCACTAGAAACTGTCATGATTACTCGAATCTTTAATTCCTGCAAGAAGAAAACAAAATTTGTCCTTACTCTCTTTTCAAAGTTTTTTTTTACTCTACCTTTATTTGACTGCTATTTTGATGAGGAGGTTTTAACTACTATTTGTATTGATCCCTAGTCTGATCAACGCTGATTATGGGTAACTAGTCATTTAGCAATTAGGCCGTCTGTTTTCAAAGCCACTGACACACTGCAAAAATCAGCATCTCTTTCTTGGAGACATTAAAATCTGATCATTAATGCAAATAGTGCAACCACTCGATCCGGTACTAAAAATGTACATTTATTACATTCATTAGGAAGTGGCATGGTGAATCATGTTTTTTCTATAAAGTCTTGAATCCAGTGCCAGAGATACTTGTAAACTACAAATACAACTGTTGAATCAGATCTAAAATTAATAGATCTAAATCTAGATCTAGGTATCTAGACACCATCTATAAGTACAAAGAACCTAGCCTAGATCTTGGTCTAATCTAATCTTACTCGACTTTAAATCTAAGCATTAGGTCTAGATTTAGAACGTATAAAATCGTAGCATCTAGCAGTTCTAAACAAAGAATTTCCTGAAACGGTCAGTTCTGGTTCTCACTAACATGAACCACTTTACCTGTTGTTTTCATAAGCCAGGTATTGAAGCCGAAGGCAGGACAACAGAACAACATACTTGCTTAGTCTAACGTCCGAACCACGCTCTCTTTTGTTCAAATCACTTAAAAAGATTATAGTTCATAACACAAGCCATTGTGATCCGATTTAATCACCATTTTTAATTAATCATGTTTACATTTTTTTCATAGTACTAAAAGTTTATCATTAATAGTTTAGTAAGGTTAGTATAATTTATTTTTTTTAAATCTATCTGAATAGACTTTTAGATACATGTGAAATTTAGAGAAACTTTGGAAATTTCAAGGAAGTGAGTATAGTGCTTTAAATAACCGGCCACCGTTTAAAAAAAAAAAAAAGAAGCAAATTCTTTTCCTGTATTGTCTTAATCTGTTCAAAGATCCTTAAAAAAACGCTTTTGTCTGGCTATTTGTAATGTAACAATTCTTTCTACAATGCATTCGAGGAAACAGTAATACTATTGTCGGCTCGATGCAAAATTCGAGTACCATAAGTCTGGACATTCCAATGACACCTTTCATAATAAGAAAACGGATCGTGAAACCGAAAATACGGTGTTCGTTAAAAAAAAAAAGGAAAGAAAACACCATTTTGTTTTTAAACTTTAAATAACTCCTATCCACATCTTAAAATATTACTATACATCTCATAACCTGCTGAAAATGCCAAAAACAATAGGTAGGAGAAACATCCACACCACTCCAGATTCGTTTCACCAACCATCAACCATAGATAAGACATCAGACGTGACAACAACACTTCAATAGCCAGACATTTTAATACACCGAGACACAGCACAGACCACCGGCAGATCGTGGCCATTGACAGACCTTCATCGTTGGACTTAATTACACAACGAATTCTCCAGACCAAATAGCCCAAAGGTATTAATGTCAAGGAACGAGCAACATCCTCCATATCTCTATTACACACCCGCTCTACCCAATGACGAAATTGACGAAACACACTTGCTGTCATTCTACGCCCTACTTACCCTATCAAGAAAGATTTTAAAAATTGACAGAATAGTGCCAACTTTAGTTTTGTTCTCAATATGATAATCGAAAACTTTACAATTTCTTTTCACTGTGTTCTTGCGAAACTTTACATTCACTATTAATTTTGCACTCCTCCTTCCACCATTAAACCATCAATGTCGCAATTATCATTATCATCATCATCATCACCATACCACCTTCACCATCACCACCACCACCACTACAGTCAGCACACCCAGCACCAACATCTATTTTGATGTTGCTTTGTCATTCGTCTTCTTGCTATAATAATTTTGATTATTATTACAGTCATTTGTTATTATATCATAATCACTGCTACGACTGCCTTTTTTTTTTCATTTTTTTTTTTTTTTGCTTGATATTATTCACATGAAGTTCGAGAGAGATAAAGATTGAGGGATAGAAAGAGTCAGAGAGAGAGAGAGAGAGAGAGAGAGAGAGAGAGAGAGAGAGAGAGAGAGAGAGAGAGAGAGAGAGGGAGGGAGAGGGAGAGAAAAAGAGAGAGATTAATACATTTACACGATATACTGTGAAAAAACCTGCTGCCCAAATATTGTATGTAGTCAAAACTGTGACTTATTGTCACCCAGAAACGAACCAATAACGAACATTCAGTGTGTAATAAAAGATAAACATCCCGTGACCCTTCCGCTTCTGAATGCGTGAAGCAAGTAACTGTATAATTTAGATTTTTATCTAGATTTCTAATCTTTCTCTCATTATAAATGTCCTAATCAAACTGATAAGAATTAGTGCAAGATTAATGTGGAGAGCCTACGCATTGTGCTCTTCTTCATTTCACATTTCAAAATTGGCCTAGTCCAGATCTCAAGAATCAGATTCTAGCTATAGACCATCTAGGCCTAGAGTCTAGATCTAGATCTAGATCTATATAATTAAATTTGTCCAACTAAAAAGTAAAATCGTAACAATCACTAATATACTTTCAAACAGTTTTTCTTCTCTTCGGTTTGCAAATTTAAACATACGTTGACATTTTTGCACTATTATTGCAGATATCGGCCCAACTCGCCCAAAGCTTTAAAATTGTGTTTTTCTTAATGAATTGATTTGCTGAACATAAATATGAATGTTTTATTTCTTGCAAATAAATACGTTTTCAAGATATAAGCATTTTTTTGTTGCTCTAAAATCCAATAAATCTACAAGTTTCGATCTCGCCGGGAAACATCCAATTGTGAAGCCTGACGTGAGTTGGGCCAATATCTGCAATTTTAACAATTTTCTAAAATTCCAGCTGGATAGACCTGCCATTCATTATTAAAATCTATAGAGCACTAGATCTATTGCACAGCTAAAAAAGACATCATAAATTCATTTTTCCAGAAATTTTAAACAAAAATTAATTTATAATCTATCTAGATTTTACATGTAAATTTAGAGTTGCAACTTCTTAAACAAGAAACAGCAGTGTAAGAGCATTTTAATATCATGGGCTTAAAAAAAAGGAAAATTAAAGTTGAATGTTTAAGCATAAATCTACTCGAATACTAGGAAATTTCAAATTTGAAAGCTTTTAAATACAAGCAATAACAAGGCCCAGTGGGCACTCACCAGTCATTTAGTCATACAAGTTTATTGTATTTACATGGCTGTCAAAAATGATTACATGAGGGATCTATTGTTTTTGAACAAAACAAACTGGTCAGACTAAAATTGTATCTTTATTAAAATGTATATATTCACAGAAATGCAAATTAGCAAGCAGAAAGTTTCATTTTCCTGGGTCGAAATTACATTGTAAAGAGAGTCCCAGTAAGTGGGTTATACATCCCGTCTAGATCTTTTTTGGTACTCACTTCAGTAACCACTAAAAGTTGTAAAGTTACAGTCACAAACATCATTTTAATGTGAAATGTTAAGCTCAACAAGTTTACATTTCTCAAATCATATATTTAATAAAACTGTTGATAATAAACGCCCAAATAAGTCATCAAATCACAAAGCTCATTGAGTGTTATTCATATTCATATTGATTGTGCAGAGTGTTTATATAACTAGGTTCTTTATCGATCTTAGTTCTTACCAAATTTTGTATATATAATTATACAAATTGATCTGTGTGCAGTATAAGATTTATAATAGAGTCAAGAATATAGATTAGTGCCCGTATTCAAAACATTTTGGAGTTAACGCACACGTAAAATTAGCGACCTGTCTTTATAACGATAGCGTTATCTACGATGTATTCAGAAGATTTTTTTAACGTCATCGTAAACACCGCCGTATTCAGAACATTTGTCTAACGATAGCGTTAAAATAATGACCGAGATAATTAATTTATCATTTACTTTTGGCGTGTTTTGCAAAAATTGTCACTTTTCACCCGCAAGTTAAGGCTGTTGCCTTGTTTACATTTCATATCGGGCTTGACAACGATGTTTGATGTATAGAAAAAAAACTGTTTGGAACATTATGCAGATTAATGGTTCTTGTTCTAGCTGCAACCCAACGTCCCAAGGATGAAACTGTTGTTTAAAAATATATTATAGTCTTTGCTTTAACATAGTGTCCCTCATCTGATCTAACAAAGAGCTAGATCTAGATCTAGATTTAAATCTAAGCTTATTTAGACCTACAATCATAACAATGCCTACAGTTAATCTAGACTTTGGAAACTCAATGCAATGCATTGTAAGATGTGGAACAATAATTGGTACCCAATAATTGCTGTTCAGAATCGAGTTCAAGAGTAAAACTTAAGTTAACTAAATTCCCAGCATGTTATCTCTCATTTGATTTATATAAGGGTTATGCCTAGATCTAGATCTAGATCTAGATCTAAATTACAATTTATTAAGGTAAAGTAAGAGGCCTTTAGATGCATAATTACTCTTTGAATGAGTCTAAATAACCTAAAGGACCACATAGACTACGTTATTTGTTCAATTTCATATGAGTAAAATGTGTCTAATCATTATAGCCCATGCCAAGTTTTTTTTCAAGATTTAGATGGGAAAGGCCCTTCATTAATGTCCATTGGAATGATTGGTAGTAATGCTACTGCAAATGGTTATAATATTACTTATAAAAGTGAAAAAAAAAAAAGAAGAATTGGGCTTGTAGCAATACTTTCTCTTAATTCAGCTAACATTAGGATGAATTAAAAAAATTAACATCCCTTGGATTGACTACCTTTTTATGTATATTAAAGCTCTTTTCCTTGTTACTCTCATTTTCCAATTTATTTAGAAAAGTCTTTACAGATTATGATTATAAATGAAAAGCGTAGGTGAAAACATTCTACTACTTCTAGGTATAAAATACCCTCTCTCATGGGAATAACATACTCATTATTTTTTTTTAAATTTGTACATTTACTCTTTTTAATAATTATTCACAAAAATTAATGATGTAAAATGTGTGTTCTACGCCTGGTTTGTATTGAAAAAAAAAAGCTCAATTGAGATGAAATTAAACAATGCTGAAATAATACAGTATCTTAGGCACTACATAAAAGTGCTTGCAATAGACCTCCTTTAATTTAATCCAACTCTTTTAACAGCAACTACGTATAAATACATTTTTAAAGTCTGTGCCCCCCTTTTTGCTATCCATATACCAATACTTTGAAAAATCAATTTTAAAACTTGATCAATTTTTCAAAAAGTGCAACATTGTTCACAGATTTTCAATCTCTGTGCATTTAAAAATATATAAATCTTTTTGTTCTTTTTGTAGAGGAGTATAATATTTGAAATGTTTAGTGGCCAGCTTGTTAAGTTGAAGGAACAATAAACACAATCTTTTTAAAACTGGATAGAAAGAAGTTATTTATAAGCAAGTCTTGGAACAGAAACTTTTAGCCATTACTAAATGACTTCTCTTTCTCTTACATGTATTGTTAGTTTAAATGTTTTTTATAATCTGAATAAAGAAAAATCAGCAACATATAATTTGAGATCAGCATGTGCAATTTCAGCAATATTCAGTTTCTATCACAGTTTTGATTTGCTTAATTCAATGTCTTTTTAAAATATCACTGCTCACTTCAGTAAATTTTTTTTTAGGATAATTAATCATTTAAATAATTCAAGACAATACATTTTGCACTTCTGCAAAATGATATTCGCTGATATACATATAGTCTACATGTAGTGGGTAAATCTTGTAAATTACTTTTCAATTTAGAACATTGGAATGAAAAAGTTCATTTTTACTGCATGAAATTTATTGATAAGTTTGTTGAACTGCCTGTTTTCAGTCTCTGTAACTTGTTGAAGGTACTGGAGGAAAACAATAAGATCTCCACTCTTTATATATTGAAAACTGCAGATTGAAAAAGTTGAATAACATAAAGTGATGCATTTCAAAAGAAAAGTAATACTTTTGTATTTCTTGGTAAATAAAACGTTTTGGTTTCCTAAATTTCACCAAGAAAAAAAAGATTGACTCTATGTACCATTTGCAAAGTCCAATATTGAAATCGCTTCGTTTTGAGGGATTTCATTTTCTAAAATCATTTGGCTTTTTTTTCCGAATAAGCAATAATCTTAAATACCCTGGTGAATAAGGAATGAAATATTTTTTTAAATAATGGCTTCCATTGGGCTTGATTAAAAAAAATGTCCTAATTCTAAAAGAAAGCCTAAGGCAAAATCTCATTACTTCAATAATGATTGATCATTAAGTTCATTTAAAAAATCAGTTTACCAAAGTATAAGAGAGCAATATATACATGTATGTATCATTAAATCTGACTATGATTATTTTTTGAATCTCTTATTTTTTTTTTTTTTTAAAGTGTGCTCACTTTTTGTTATAAATATAATGCATAAATTTAGAAGTTATGGGTTTTTGGGGATAATATTTTTATTTTCTATGAAGCTGGACTAATGAGGGCTGATATGTAAAAACATTTTTTTAAAGTAAGAGCAAATACTACTACTACTACTGCTGCTGCTGCTGCTGATGATGATGATGATGATAATAATAATAATAATTATAATGATATTAATGAGGTTTAAAAAAGAAACAAACAGAGAAAATCAAAAGAATATTATCTCAAGAACTGTGGAACTCATGCATTTTGAAAACTGGTTTGTGGAATCATTACAAAATAAACCATGTACTTCTCTTTTCATAATTTCAATCATGGATGTGCCTACTTCCATTTGAATTTTGAGACAATTTTTAATACATACAACAGTCTCACAATATGCTAATAACTGCTGGAAAATGAGAATTTGTAAAGAAAACCTTACTATCTAAGTATCTTGCCTTCTGTCATTAAGTTCGTCTGCTGCCTCTCTCTCTTTTTCTGTCTTCCTGTCTTTCTTACTTTCTTTTCTCTTTACTTTGGTGATATGTAGATACATTTAAAGAGAAAAACGAGAGAAACAAAGAGAGAGACAGAGAGAGAGTGAGCTGTTGAAAAGCTAGGAATTTCATTAAATTAATACTGTAGTCATAGTCTGTACGAGTCTGCAACTGTACAAAATCACCAAAGGCATTTAACTTCATTTCAAGTAGTTTGAGTTTGATTGCAATTGCTCAGCCTTGATAAATGAATAAAGCTAACATCTCTCTCTCTCTCTCTCTCTCTCTCTCTCTCTCTCTCTCTCTCTCTCTCTCTCTCTCTCTCTCTCTCTCTCTCTCTCTCTCTCTCTCTCTCTCTCTCTCTCTCTCTCTCTCTGTATAAGTTTATACCATCTTGTAACGAAATTCTATTTCGTGGCTTACTGGATTATGTGACGACAATTAAACTTAAACTACCGTACATGTAGGTTTAGTCTATTCATCATTCACCACTTTCAAATTCATAGATTCTGTACTGTTTGCAGATCATCTTTGCAAAACATTTAACTTGCAATCTTTTTTTTTGTTTTGTTTTTTTTGTTACTGCACTTGACAAGATCCAATTTTCAATGTAGGTCTAAGTCTAGCTAGTCTACATTTCAGATCACTTCTGTAGATCTAAGACTTCAGTAACTGAACTCATAGTATTGTCGATAGATTTTTTTCCTTTCCATTCCTTTTTTTTTTGTTTTACCATTCACTCACATTTGATTATTTTCCATTAATTGTAGCTGAGTAATAAAAAGGCATCAGATTTTATTCAACTCTTTTCTAATCTAGATCTATAGCAAAATATATTTAAAGAATATAAAAAAGTGCATTAAGTCTGTCTTGCAAACACTCCCAAAGCCACCATATTGGGAGAGAAAAACAATTCCTTGGTTACCAAAACGATAGGAAAGTGTTCGTCACCTAAGTCCATTAAAGCGATCGTAAAAATTTAAGGGTAGGCCTGAACCTATCGTTAACGCGATTGTTAGCTCTCTTTAAAAAGTCCCCCCTAAGGATAAACTAACGACCGGTCGTTAGCGAAAATGTGCCTTCTGAATACGTCGTTAAATTAACGCATGCGTTAGCCAGTTAAGGACAACCTAACGATAGCGTTAAATTCTTCTGAATACGGGCATAGATCACTTGTTAAGTTTCGCGGTTGTTTTTTTTTTTTATTGCTCTAGATAATATATGCCTTCATAATAGATTCTGTTATGTACAGATTAACTTTTTTTCTTAACAAAAATTTTCTAATATGTGCAAATGGCCACAAAAAATGAAAATTATGAGACTTAAAACCTCAACTATTTTGCAAGTTATAAATGAGCTACTGGACGAACATTAATTTAAAAGTTCTTAAAGAAAACACCATTTTATTTTCAATTATTTATAAGGCTTAATGTGCTTCCATATTTTACACTCATACTGGACAAAACTGTCCATGATGGTCGCTATGTAATTAAACAGGACCAAAAAACACTATGAGAGCCAAATCTAAAGTCCCTGTCCAGTTTTCTCTTACAAACAGTTTTGGTAGATCTGTCTAGATCAACATCATTTCTTCTAGTCTTGAGAGACATAAATCTGCAGTATATCTTGATTCCAGTACCTAAATCTGGGTAATTTGGTAGGTTTTTTTTTCCTTTACATTTGTTCCCTCCAAGTCCTAAGTGTTGCTCCTTTCTTGCCTTGAATTTTGATCTCAAGTTTAACTTTGATAATTATGAAAGCGTTGGCAATTATGTTGAATTATGAAAAAAAGCAACAAAAATAACCAATTTTTTTTTGCTTTGGTTTGTTTTTTATGAAATAAAGTATTTGGTATGAATAATATAGCTTTCAACTTCATAGATGTCATAATGAAAAATGAGAAACGGCACTTGGGAGAAGAAATTTGTGTTTGACCCAGATCTTACTTCACATTTGGCACTTGTGTCTCCAGGAAGTCCTTATAGAATTAAAAAGCTCAGAAACTGTGTCATTGGTGGGGATTATTGTCACTGTTTTTTGTGCTGTCTACAGTCAAGACATTGCACCGAACTGAAAGTGAAACTGAAATATCGAGCAGAAATAAGCTTTGATCTCAGCATAGCATGAAATTAAAGAAAAGCATCTTTTCATAACCCAACATGAAAGAGGTGTAGAACTAGAAGAGAAAAAAATACTTTATTCTTAAGCTTTCTTCTCACTCAAACCAGATTTATGGATAAAAAGAAAAGTCTTAACAACTGTCGATTTTCTTTAATGCAAAACTTTTCATTCTGCGAGTCTAAAACCTTTTAACCCTTATCTAGCTTTTGTACCCATGAAAGCTCTGTTGTTAGTTTGAATGCACGTTCAATATCGCAGTCATGTTTAAATGAAATATGAGAAGAGTCATCATTTTTGCAAAACTTAGCACCCGCACACTATCTCCATGGTGAAAGGGATCAATTTGTTAGTGTTTAATTTGATCAGTAAGAGATTTAAAATGCAATTGGTTGTAAAAAGTATCAATTTATCTACAATTATGAAATTGATTGCAGTAAAATAAATGTTTCTTAATTTGTTGCAAATGCATATGTTTTCTCTGTTTTATAAATAGCTTTTCAAAAAGCATTTCATATCTCAAAACAAGTAAGAGTTTTTGTTTTGTGGACAAAAAATTATTAATGGGCCGATTGAAGTCATGCTTTATTTGGAAGAAAAAGTATTCCTTTCTTTAGCCAGAAGTAAGTATTGATGATGAAAATAATAGTAATGATAATGATTTTAATAATAATAATAATAATAATAATAATAATAATAATAATAATAATAATAATAACAATAATAACAATAATTAGCTGTAGTAACTCTAAGTGTCAAATTGTTTCTCAAGCTGATTATTTTTTGAAGCTTTGGATAGGAATTTCTGCAGAGTGAATTAAGTGAAAATAACATTGAAAGATTGCTTGCATTGTTGGCACAAAGATTTTTTTTTTTAAATTGTACTGGTTGAAGTGCTTTGGTAAATTCTTAATGCCCGAAATAGCCTGAGTCTTTTCATTATTTGATTTCAATTTGTTTACTGACATCCAAGACTTGACCACTGCAGCGCAAAGCTTTAGTCAATTTAGCTCTGGCAGTTATTTGAGAAAAACAGACTTGTTCTGTAATTCAGTGTCATCCGCATTTATAATGCTGAATATTATTATTAACATTTCTCAAATACCACATGCTGGAAATAGAGTGTAAATAAACCTGGGTCTGAAACCAAGTCCTGATGGACACTAAAACAAAGAAGAGATTTGTCCATCTGAATTTTGTCTACTTTTACAGACGAATTCTTTTTTTCTGGTCTGAAGGAACACACTAAAATGACTTTATACTCTTACCAAATAATGTTTTGAAACGCTTGATAAGAATATCATAGCATGTTGTGCTAAAAGCAGATGAAATTCTTATAATCCAAGAAGGTTCACATTTCTTTCATCTGATGGAGTGGTATTGCAGTGGCCAGGTATTTATTCTTTAGCTCTCACACATTGATTTTCACAGATAGTTAAGATTTGCTGACAGCAATGATATTTCAATCAGCTGGCCTTCATGCTCCAAGCTCCAATCGGAATCTTTTTTCTTCCCTATTATAAAGTAAATACAAAATCATTCACATTATAGATGTGTGTTATTTTATATTTTAATTTACAGGCTTTAACATTTCCCTAAAGAAAAAAGCAAAGAATGATGGTACAGTTACTGATCATTTCCTATGTCATCCTGAGTGGAATAGTCAACCATCAGTTAGTCTCAGCATCCCCTTGCCGAAACCCTGACAAAAAACCTTGCTTCTGCTCAACAAATGAAGGTGACGTGAGCTTACAGGCTTTGATGAACAGCAGGCAAAATCAGTAAGCTTATCTGATCAACTGTTGTCTTCATTTTGAGGTTTTTTAAAAAAAAAGATAAAAATTAAAATCTTGAGGCTAATCAAATGATTTTGACATGGTTAGTGCAATTACCAGTATTCTCCTTATTTTTCTTTAGCTTCAGTTTCAAAATATTTTGCAAAATTAAATCATATAAAGAGCTAGGCTTAGCACTATATTGCACTATTTTTCTATCATATTCTTATCTTCTATACTTAAAATTTGAAAACTTGAAAACAATCTTCATTTGAACTGATTACATCCTTAACTTTGGCTCTTCTAATGCTGTAGGAAATATGTGAAAAAGTTTCTTCATCGCTTTTTTTTTTAAAAATAATTTTAGCAATTTCAAGATCGTTGATTTTGGTCATTACCAGTTGATTTGATAAAGCAGCTTAGAAGAATGAGTATATTTATATACTCTGTGCTGCAAGGCCTATGAGTATGATCGCATATTTTCCAAGGAGATGAAAATAAACAGATATTGTATATGTGATGTAAAAGTAGTTCTTTAAACTTCTCTAATTTGAATAAGTTGAATTTTTAGTTGTAAAAGTACACATAATCTCTGATACCTGAGAGATTTTTGTGTTTTTTTTTATCTCTTCTTTTTTTTTTTTCATAACGGCTGCACACTTGTATCTTCAATTTCATGTTTATTTCTAGTTTGAAACAGCTTATCTACAGCACTGTGATCTCAGTCCTTTTTGCGTATCAAAGTAAACTTCCTGTTAGGTTGTACTAAACTGAAAAAATTAAGCCCCGAACTCACCTGCTGATGATGTGGAACTCGAACCCATAAAGACGGTCCCTGTTGCATGGCGATCAGTCTGGATTTTCTAACTCCACTGTCAAGAAAGTTCATGAAGAAGGAAAACCTTAATATATGTGTGTTTAAGTGCTTAATTGCACAAAAAATTTGAAAACAAGTAAACGATTAAATCAAGATTGAAGTCTATCTTAATTATGGAGTTCATGGGCTAATAATGACTGCAGTCTGTTTCAGTTAATTTCGTGAGGACTTACACCCCCTATTTAATTAAATACCTAATTAAAAGAAACAGATTTTATTATTTTATATCCCCCACTCAACTGTGAATATTTTAACTTGTAAAAATGAGCTCAATAACACAGCTTATATTAAATTTTGCAGATAACAAATATAGCCGAGGTTGCTTTATCTTAATATTTTTGACACTCAAATGAGAGATTTGTAACTATTTAAGAGATCTGTTACCTTATAAGCAAAAATGAATATTTTATTGCCTAGAAAGCAGGCAATAAAAATGTAAAATAATTATGTATTATTATAATATTGCAGCAAACCATTTGAAGTGGGTCATGATTTGTACACATTCTACATAGCTCCATGTGATAACCCAATAACAGCCCCAGCTTGCAAGAATTTGGATACTTCCCTTGTGGTAAGATGGCATTTGAACTGAATTGAAACAAAAAGTGGTCTTGTACACACTATTATCCTTGCTTTATTGCTGCTAGTATTAAAACTGCATAAATGTTGTGTAGCATCTGAGGTTAAAGTTTACCCTAGAGTGGTAAATGACCATTTGAGTCTTAAAAAGCCTTTAACACTTCTTCTCAATTTTTCTATTTGTGTATTTTATAAATAGAATCATTTATTCTACAAAAGCTGCCCTGTAGTTAATAAGCTGGAGTTGAAGTATTTTTAGTCCAGCAGTTCAAATATTGATTCTCAATTTTGTTTATTTGCAGATTATTTTAAAACCTCGTGAAAGTATTGTTCATGAGGTTGTTGTTTTTTTTTGTGAAAATTTTGAAAGGCAAAACTTTCAAGCTTTTAGCAAGATTGTTTTATGAAAGGAAACTTGTTCTAAAATGGTGTACCCATAAAACACATCTGAAAAAGAAGAATATATGGAGGTTTTTTTAGGGCATGAAAGATTTTCAAAGGAAAAATTTATTTTTTCAACCATATATTTAGTTAATAGATTACCTACTTATGTGCTCATATAATTTGTCTCCAACATTTTTGTTGATAGTCTTATATTTGGTTTCCTTTAAAGGGTTGTCAAGTAGATAAACAGAATAATGCATTTGGTTTGGGGGCTAAAAACAACTATGCTGTCACGGGAGATCCACAGGAAGGAACAGTGACCTTCATTAATCAGTACAAAGGGTCACAAAAAAAAAGGCAAGTGATTTTTCCATTCACATCTTGCAACTAGCTCAATATTGTTGATGGTCAAAAGCTATCTGTAAGCTCTAAATTCAACTGATGTATATGATACCATCAAAATATTTTTAGATTTTCCTGTGATTTAAATTTGATGGACAGGAACTTAGTGTTGTTGAATCACATCAATATCCCACAGGATTATGAGATTGCAGCTGAATTGTTCACCTGAGAATGGAAAACTCAACTTTATTAACCAGACTGCTTCAGCTTTGCCTGTAATAACTTATGTAAGTTTGAATCCCTATGCAATTTTGTATTAAAAATATTGGAAGAAACTTTGCCATGTTAAGATATCTCAAGAATAATTAAAAGCTATCAGAAATTATAATGTGTATATTTAGGATCATTGTAAAAATTTAATTTGAAATGGGAAGTTAGAATTTAAAGTCTAGTTGTCAAATTATAAAAATTTGAAGGTAAATTTAGTGAAGACTTGTGTTATTGATACCTAAACAATATGTAGAGGAAATATAATCATAATATTTTATTCCACATAAAGTCATTTATAAAAATCTATTGTTTATTTGCATTGTCTGCTTGAAGCACTGCTTCTTTCTGATGCTGTGTCTATCTGTCTGTATTCTCTCTATCTGACTCTCTCTGTTTATCCTTATCTCTCACTGGTTTAGCTTGCTGATAACAAATTATGATTACTATTTCCTCATCAATTTTTATCTTAATTCAAAGCATGTTTGTTTCTTCTTGCCCAATTTATTCATAGTCCTTCCGTCTAGATACACATTATGCCTGTCTTAATCCCCACTCGGGTGGCCTTAGTACTGGCTCTGTTTTGGTTATAATGTAAGTATTTTTCTGCCTGCTCTTTATGTTATTATTTTTACTAATGTAGAAGATGATGTGATGAAAAATTTTTGTGGCATTGCATATAGAACTTCTGGCTGAATCTATCATGCTGCTGAGAGAATGTCTTGCATAAAATGAAGGTGTAAACAACTAATTTTATAATATGTGACCTGTGTTTAGCATACAAGTCAATTGATTTTAGATATTCCAGTTTAAACATTCAATGTTTTTTGAGCAATGTATTTTTTGCATTACATTTTGATGAAAGAAGAATGGCATTAGATTTGTCGTCATTATAACTAAGTCGGGAGAGGAAAAATTAATACCCAAAAAAAAACCCTAAAAGAAACAAAAATTTAATTAAAAAAAAAACAAATCTCCTAATTTTCATTTTTGTGAAAATATTACAGTGGTTGGCATAGGTTTGTTACGCCAATTTCAATTCCTAAGTGAAAAAAAAATGATTGCACAGTTTATATATATTTAAATATAACTTTCTTCAGTGATAGTGCATTTTCCATTGTTTTGAGATAGTAGTAGCCGGAAAGCTGTTTTTTTCTTTTTTTTTGTTAAATTAGAATGGATGGTTTTAAATCAGCCGAGTGTTTAGATAATCTTTTGTGATCAAATTGATGGAATATAGAAAATTTCACTTCACAAATTTCCATACTGTGGCTAGAACTGGAGGTGCGGAATTTGTAAAAAAATTAAATTGACTTTTGTTTCTTTAATTTTCAGATTTTTTGTGGCTATTATTGTGTACCTTGTGGGTGGAACATTATTTCTCAAGTATGTCAGAAAAGCAGAGGGCAGGGAATCCATCCCCAATTATGAGTTTTGGAGTGATTTTCCATCTTTAGTGAAGGTAGGAGAATGTATTGAACAAAGGATTGGACTTTCATTAGGATAGAGTTCGAAAATAAATGTTATTTAGAAAACACCATGGCTTCTCTTTTTTCATTAAAATCATATTTGACTTTTCAGTTGTAGAAAAAGAATTCTCTCAAAAATCAGTGCGATATAAAAGAAAAAAAAATAGGGTGGATCAGTAACTTAGTGTCACTGACCAACACAGAAATGGAAAAGTTTTTATGGCAGAGGGTCAGTCAATATGTTTCATTAGCTTATTTTGGGCTCCTTTGAAAACACTTGATTTGAGATAATTGTCTTTTGAAAGGAGGCAAGGTGAGCTTCCCACTAAGTAAAGTCCCTTTGAAAAAAGTAGAATAGCAAAATTTTCTTGTTGACTAATTTTTTAATGATAATCTTAATCTCTTACCAATGCATCAATTTCTTTCTAAAAATCATGAAGTATCAACTTACTTTATTAGTTATATTCCAACTGTTCAAAATTATCATATATTCTGTCATAATTTTATCTCTTTCTGAAACTTATATTTTTTAATCTAATTTGAGGTACGATAAAGTTGAAATTTGTTTATTAACTTGTAAAATCTTTCTAAGTGTGTTTTAAAACTTTTGTAAAAAAAAAAGAATGCCTACAAATAAAAAAAAATCTCAATAACAATTAGAGTCAAATACTTTCAAAGGCATTTTTATCTTTTCAAAAGCAAGAGTTTGCTTCAAATATTTAAAAAAGAAAGAAAAGGACAATAATCATTCCAATTCCCATGAAAACTAGTCAATTCTTTTTTACTCTTGGGAAGTACTGAAAAAAAAAAATTGGAAACCTACCGTTTCTATATCCATCATTTTTTTCAAACTTACATCATGGTCTAGGTAAAACATTTAGAGTAAAAGTGTATTGAACTACTCACAAAAAGTGCAGCTATTAAACACACATTAAATTTTCCTTTGGTTTTGAAAAGTGTGGCAGAAGTAGTAAAAGGAGTAACATTCATACCAAATGAACTGATGGCCCTGAAAGTGTCACTAACAACAAATATACCATCTTTTATCTTTAAGTGTAACAGCATTAGCGGTACATGTAGGAACAGTATTTTTCATATACTTTCACAACCATTTTAATTATCATGGATTCTCTCTCTCTCTCTCCCTCTGCCTGTTGAGAGAGAGAGGCACATGCTCACAGGCACACCCATTTTTATACATTTGTTGATAGACTGAATATTTTGGCCAAGCAAGATAACCATATTTTAAGGAAATCTTAACAAAATGGATAATAAAATATAAGTATAGTTGTTAATCAACTCCCTATTCAGAGGGCTAAGGGGATCAATGAATATTTCATATTATATCAAGTCTGCAAATAAATAATTGATGGATGGCAAAGATTTAATTTTAAAACTTATATATACATATATATATATATATATATATATATATATATATAAAAGCGGACTTGGGAGGCTTTGACCACAAACTTCTCTGATATTACCCAACATACACTTTTGAAACTTTTCAGGCATCTACAGCATTCATGTAGCTAGGTTCTAACCTATTACAAATCAACGCAAACTGCTTTACTCAATTTCCCCAAAATGCTTGACATTTTTTCATTCTTTATCATCAAAAGTATTTCTCTATTGACTTGAGGTGCAGGTCTAGGTTTAAACTACTGCGTGGCTAAGAATTCCTGCAGGGCAATACACTTATGGCGAAAAGAAAAGAGTTTTCTATCAAGCTTTTAAAAGGATCTAAAAATATCAGATTGGGAAAGAGTATAATATTAATTCAATTTCATTTATTCTAAAAGAAATTAAGTTTTATATCTCAATTTTTTGCTTAGAATTAGAATTATCGAGATATCTAGATTCTAGATAAAGACCGATAGGTGAAAGCACATAATTTTATCTGGATCATATAAGTAAAAAGGAGAGATGTCAAAACCATTTATATGCCTCTTTAAATAAACACATACACCCCAGCCTCGGCAAATTGACACCTGGGTTCAGTGTGTGGATCGGGGTTTTCAACTTGTGTATAAAGATTTCTATTAGTCACAACAGCTGTTCTCTATCATCAAGGACTTTTGAAAAAGAAAATTTTGGCTGTAGAGATATTTTTGCCTTTGTGTAGCTAAAATTCTCGTTACACTTTCACATTACCCTTTAAACACTTGTCAACTGACACTTAGTGATCTGAGGTCTTTAGGATTTTCAAACATTTGGTGAAGTGCATAGATGGGGTTGGGAGCAGCAAGAGCAGCATCTGCAAAAACAGTATTTGCAATAGAACTGGTGGCAACCTCAGCTCTCATGAGAGTTAAAAGACTACATATAAAAATAATAGTTGTAGTTAATACCCTCTCTGAAACCTTACAGTTAACCATTAGTCATTACCATGGAACCCAAGTGTTCTCACAAAATGTTTCTTCCCTTTAACATTTAGCAATTCATTTCAGGTAAATTTGAAAAAAAAAATTTAAAAAAAAATTGCTGTCCAGTCTAGTATTCACACATCTAACAGCATCGTTATTTTATTCCTTTACAGGATGGAGTACTGTTCACATTCCGTGGGTGCAAAGCTGAGTCAACATATGAGAAAATTTAGGTGTGTTAAAGGAGCACAACATGTGAGGACATTTTTTATGAGGTGTTTTCAAGCCTTAATATCTTTTCACCAAGTATTGAATGGATTTTTCAAGACTGACAAAAAGACAGCTGTGCATCTTTCTTTTAAATTATTTTTAGTCATTAGAGCTTTATACATTGTCACACTTTCTTTCAAGGTTCATATCATCTAAAACAGCATTTTTTTCTCATTTTAAGATTGTTTAAGAAATCATTGTGCCTTCTTGTACTATTTTATTGAGACCTACTAAAATATTTTTCCTGCTTTGTAAGGCAGGTAACATCTTCAAAGAAACAAACACTGAAATAACAAAATAATGATTTGGAAACTAATACTTGAACATCCTACCCACTGTACTACAGATGTGAAGAAGTAAATAACATTGTTTCAAATATGAATAGAAAAATCCAACATTTTCTATCACACAGGGCCTAATATTTTTTTGCATATTTTAAACTAACAGAATGTAACAAATGATGCAACTTGCTATAAAAAAGAGTCTTAAATTGGCAGGAGATGTTAACCTTAAGTCATGTTCTTCTATTTTTCCCCCCTGTTTTTCTTATGTTCCACCACACAATACTTTAGACATCTACCAGCAACAATCTCATCATCATCTGGCTCGAGACAGGGAGAGAAAATTTTTTATAGTTCCATTACAGCTTCCCATTAAAAGACAATAAATAAGACATAATTGTTATCAAAGAACTGAGTGTAAATAGGGAAGGTGATATTATGTAATTTTAATCACGTAGCATGTGCTATGTTTATTTATGCTGATCAAAGGAAGCATATTTGTAGGGTAAATTAAACAAATCCAACTGTTTGCAGTCAAAACACCTGTGTAGTTATAGTGAAAGAATTGTCAGAAAGTATATTTTATCAAATAGTTTGAATCTTTTGCACAATGTCAAGAGATTGATGCACCTATGTAATTTTTCTACCATAGGGTGAACATTTTAAAGATAGTCTCAATATTAATTTAATTTTATTATTTAAATTCAGCTCTAGATTTAGTTTAACTCCATGATGTTAGAGTTCTTGTTATTCAGTAATGCAAAAATCAAAGTAAAGAAGAAAAACAAGAAAGCTTCTTTGTGATCTACTTCAATACAGTAGAATACTAATTCAATGGTTTCCGGAAAAAAAAGAACCTTCTTCAGATGATACCTATAAAGCAATAATCAAGGTAATCTAGTTCAGGCCTTCTTGGATATTTTGATGCTAGAATCTTAGATCTCGGCGAAAATATCCTCTGCAGCAGACTCACTAATATTTTTTCTGGGCTGAGTTTATTTTGTGTAGAGGGATTTCAGAAGTAAAAGAAGAGGCAGTCTGTCTATTGAAGCTTTCATTATCCTTTGTGATGACTACATTATCTTTGAAGACAAAAGCCAGGCAGCACACAGAAAAAGTCATTTGCCATATGTGATGCGTCATATCAGCAGCCACAGGCTACACTTTTCAATTTCTGTATGCCGCCCTGCGAAAAAAGCGAGATTAGAGGCACAGGCCACACGACTCTCATTCTAATACAACTTTGCCACTAGTCCAACACAAACATCTGTGTGTAATATCATAGACATGGCAAAAACAAATCAGAAGAAAAAAAGCAGTTAATGTTTGTGCGGCAGTGGTAGCATGTACATTACACACACCAGTCTTTATTTTTAAATTGATACAGTTTACTAGGGAAATAATTAAAAAATTCACTTAAGGCTAGACAAGAATGAAGTAATTTCTTTTCACTATCAACAGAGAAGATTAATCTGTGAAGCTGAAGTGACCAGGTTCTCTCTAGGCGAGAGCAAATTTTATGTTTTGGATCTTTAGAGTCATAAATGGAAGGAGATCTAATCTTATATTTCTACTTCTTAGAATCCTGATGATAATTTATTAAAGGCCATAGTTGAAAAGCGTCAAAAAGATTTTGATACTGAAAACAAGCACGATCAAATAGGTTGACACGTATTAACAATGTTGAGTGGAAGACAAAATTAATGAACAAGTACATTACATTACTAACAACTTGCAAAGATGGTCGAGGTAGGTTTGAATTGAATGATGCCACATGACCTCGTTGGCAGGTAACTTTTTTGATGTGGCTAATTTTTATTCGTCTTCTCGTGCCATAGCCTTACGATATGTGAAATATGGTCTTCCTATGGCTCATTTCTCTCATCCTGTAGTATGTTCATTAGCAGCAAGTATGGCAAACGGCAAAGTACTTTTTCAGTGTGCAGCCTGGCTAAAATTCCTTGTAAATTTTTAGAAATCTTTGTCTTGTCCTTTTTTTTTTGCTTGCAAAAAGTCCATCAATTGAGCACTGCTATTTTGATAAAGGTTTAGATCTAGGCCTATGCCTAAATATGCTGAAAGCCCTGACAGAATGATTGTAAAAGTCTTCTCTTTCACTCAAGTATTCGAGCAGAAACACAAGCATTTGTTTTTGGTTGTATAAGGCTTTTCTAGAATGTTTTCTAGACCATGTGGGAGACCCACCTTGATAGAATGGCTTCAACACAATGGTAAGGAATGAAAGTTCTGACTAGCTTGGCACTAGAGAATTTTTTTTTTTTTTAAGTGGAATGGTAGATTCTCATAGCAAATTCAATCTTATAAGTATTTTATCAATGCCCATGATGTTTTAGTAATATGGTGCTGATAAAGTTTGATATACTTAACTTATTTTACATCAAGTTAGGCATTTTGGCATCTTAACAAAAGAAAAAAAATCCAGTGTACAGGGTTGAAGTCCTTAAAAGTAATCTTAATATTACAGCTGTACTGTACACTCTAGAACCTCCTGAAAGTTCAACTTTGACTTTATGAACCAAATACCAATTAAACTGTACAGATGGGATATAAACAAAAATTCTCATTTTGCAAAAACAATTAACTATGCTTTTGAGTATCTGATGATGGTTAAATTTTTTTAAACTTCTCATTTTACATTCCATTTAAAAATTTACCGTATGCCCTATGCCTGAGAAAAGCACACAAAGCAATGGATTTCTTGTAATATGTGGCTTGAATTTTTTAAAGGAAAAAAGATTCCAGAATACATTTGTTGAATTGATACTTATAAATGGAAACAACAGTCTGTTTCATAATTGCATACTTTTTTTAAAACTTTCCTCCTGTTCATTTGTTTGATTACCATAGAGAATGATCTGCATTATTTTAACATCTCCTAAAACTATATTCTTATTATTATGTAAAAGTATCTTTATTGTGCATGAATGAATCAGTGGATATTGTGAGCAGTTGTTCCTGTTCTTTTACTTCCCATAATTATTTTTGGGGTTTTACAGCCTAAATATCAAACAGTCCTATAGATAAAATTCATTTAAATGTCATCTACACTCCGCAAGATATTATTCTTCAAAAGAATCTCTGGAACTCTATGGGATCTGAAAAAATAACTTATACATAATTATGAAACTCTACGGGATCTGAAAAGTAACTCATTATTCTAGTTTGGTGAAGTATCTCATAATATTTTACATTTTGATTGGCTGACCAGTTTATACAGTTTTATTTTGATTTTGATTCTAACAAGGCCTTTAAATTTTTATTTTGATATTAGGGGACACTTATAATAATGTAAAGATACTAAAGTTCCATTACTAAGACGATAAAGGCAATGTTATGGACACATATGGCTTAAAATGCTTGACACGAAATAATTTTACCCCAAGCAAAAATGATGAGTAATTGATTGTGTTATGTATACAATCTCTGCATGGCATATCCTCTATGAGATCTAAAAAAAAAAAAATCAAGGATATTCATGATTATAGAAATTATATAAATCTGAATTGTTTGGAGAACAATGTAACTTTTGCTCCCACTGAATTTCAGTCTGACTGTCAAATTAACAAAATACTTTAATTTAACACTTATGTTCTCTCTCTTTTTTTAATATACAGAGGGTGCTCAAGAAGTCTTTGGTCTAGATAGGAAGCAATAAAGATAGAGCTTTGTGATTTCGCACACATACTATTATTTCTCTACACGGACAACACGCAGAGCCACACATTTGTGCCATCTTTTTTCAGTTGACCCTACAATGATTCCAGTTTCATAAAATTGGAGGGTTTCCTAAAAATATCAGAAGGGGATTTTCCTTGCAAGTGTAAAAACTCAATAACCAAGCAATAATCAACCAGATGTATAACATAGCTTTAGCAAAGAAAAACAAACATTTTTTTACTTCGGTTCCATTAAATGTGCTAAGAAAGGCTTAATTACCATCATATTTCTTTCAAAGACATGATCTAAAGGCTAACAAAATTTCAATACTCCACCTTGATTCCTTCCTGATCAAATGAAAGACTTCTTGAATATTACCCTGGCATGAACTATATTTTTTTTCTGATTTAGTATTTCACATTGCAATCAAATAGTGTTTAAAAATCAGTTCTTCACTCTTACCTGATACTTCCTTTTTTATCCAAAAAAAGTTATCAAAATATTGTGCTTGTCAAGCTATGGCATATACTGTCAATGCCTCACTGTAACTCATTTGCTCAAGAGTTTTACTTAATATGCCACGAAGTTTGACAATATTCATTATGGATTTCACAATAAGTTTTGTCAATACATCATACTGAGTATTCTTTATGCAAAGGGAAACCAGTTTCATGCATTCTTTTCTTTATTTGCCAGGTACCCTACTAACTGAAATTGAAATTGTCTCCATGAATTGAATCCCCCACCCCCCAAAGAAAACTTGATTATTTAGCAAATACTTGAAAATCTGCGTAAATTCAATTGAGTCAGTGGACTCAAACAGTGAAAGTCATAATATTCAAAAGAACAGAAATGTATCAACTTTGACATTTTTATTTTTTTCTATTTCATGTCATGTAGTAACTCCATAATGCTGTTTGTGGTCAAAGTTTAAGCTTGTTTTTCCTTTGAAAGATTCCAAATTTGAGATAAAAATATTTAGCTCTTAAATAGATAAGTTTGGGCATCAAGACCTTTTCCAAACTGTACATATTATATTGTGCACACTTTTCTTTGTGTGAAAGGATACCAGTAGTAGGTAAGGAGTGAAGCCTGCATTAGACAGCACTAACTAAGCTTTATACCTGGCGTTTGATCAAAAATCAACATTCTAATTCTAAAGGTATTTGAAGGAATACTTTATGTACGATTGTCTTCAATTGTGTTGATGTGAATTACATTTTGTGAAATATATCTGTGCCATTTCATGTTAAACATTTATAACAAGTGGGCACACAATTTTTGTGGGAAAGTCATGAATTTTATGTGCAAGTTCAAATCAAATTTCCAGAAATTCTGGGTTTTTTTTTTGTCATTTTCTTTTTTTTAAGATAATTCTTGTCGTGTATTTTTTTATCTTTAATTTTAGTGCTTCCAAATAAATAAAAGTTTTTGTACTTTATATTTTAATTTGCTTTGTTTTTGTAACAAAATTCTTTAGTTTGTCTAATGTAGCATATTTTTATGTTTGTGATCGGAGCTGGAGAGTCTCTTCCTATCCCACTGTTATTACTTTGCATAAATAATTGAATGTACCTATGCTTTACATTTTTTACGCTTGCCATTTAAGATGTATACGTATATATTTATGCACAAGGAACTACTAATAATAAGCAATCATCCTTTATGTATCATTTATTGCACATGCTTTTTTTTAATATCACTCTTCACTTCATAGTTACTTCTTATTTTGAAACTGTTGTATGGTAATGATTATGATTCTGTCCATAAATTTTAGCTTTTTTTTCATTTTGAGACATCCAGTTATGCTCATCAATATATCCTAGTGGCATGGTCAGTTTATATTTCTATAAAATCAGCCAGTAATCCACAATAAACTTTGAATCTTATCTATGTACATGTGCAAAACATTGAGAGCGGTAAATACATGTATCCTCCTTTTTTCAAGGTTTAAGAATAGTGTGGATCTATTTCATGTGATAACAGTAGCGCATGCCTTTTCATTTGAAAAAAGATTTAATCTTAGAGAGATTAAATGACTCACTTCATTAGACTAAAATCAGACTAAATGCAAGTAAGTAGAGGCAGGGAAAGAAACTCAAACAGTACTTTAGCACTAAAATCTCTTTCATAGAGTAGAACCACTTGAAGGTAGGAATCATCAAAATAAGCATAGGTTTGACTCAAGTGTGTGTGTATTATACACTCTTTGACACAGAGCAGTTTGCAGCAAGACTTATATAGATAAACATACCTCAAGTGACAATGCATTATTTACCATATAAAGCTAAAAGACGAAAGCCCTGAATATTTTTGAAAATCAATCCACAAAATATTAGTCAATGAAATGGTACACCGTAAACTCTGCTCTGTTCTTGGATGAATTTTTCCTTGAAGCCCAATGCAGAACTTTTGACCATGTTATGAAATATAACTATTTGAATGCCTTGTTTAAAATAATAATATGAATCTAATTGTAACTTTGTGAAATGAATCTCTGTTAAAATTGATTCTCAGTCTTTCATAAAAATTCAATTTATTGAGCTTGTGTGTCATTTACTTTAAGACCTTTACCTTATTGTTCATTGTCTTCAGTTTATACTGCAAGTTCAACAACTCTTGACAATATGTATTTGTAATCTCCTTTTTTTACAGTGATTTTGTTTCTAAAATCTGCTTTCTCTTAGTACAATTTACCTTTCATTGCTGCAACTAGTGCATAAAATGGTGGTAGGACTAAATCACCATACTTTTGTATTGGTAGCTCAGAAATCTAGTATAAGTATTAAGCACACTCCTTTCGTTGAAAAAAAAATTTTCAGTCCTTTGAGAAAACTAATTTATTAACAAAATGTGCAATCAAAAGAAATTTCTTGATACAAACTTTTATTTTTCTTTTACATTGAAATGTGGAAACATGTTATTTTCATTTGCTTGAAAAAAAAAAGAAAACATTAATTTGTCCAGCTATCAGTCCATAAAAATCGGAATATAGAAAAACAGCATTGGAGGTTGATAAATTCTTACTACATGTAAGCTACAATGAAATACCCAAGAACAGAAATCTGAGCCATGCATTCATATTTCATTTGCACAAACTCAGTTACTAGTGAAAAGTAACTTTGAATGTTACTTGAGTATGTATAACTCATTTTAAAGTTGTGCAAAACGATTCCAGAAAACTTTGCTTTTAAAAGAAACCCTTGGAGAGAAAATACTAATTTAATGTGTTTTGATATTTATGGAAGATGTGATGACTTCACAAACAAGGTGTGTGTTTTTATGAAGACTCTTTACATGTTCTCGGTAAACTATATTGTTTCCAAAATTATCAAATTGTATCAGCTTTTATATATTGATTTAGTAGCTAAGTAATAAAATGTTTGTATTACTTTGGCATTTTTTTTCCTTTTGAAAAATGGAAAGAAATAGCTCACATAAGCATGTTAAGTTAGCTATTACTCAATTCTGAGTCCAATGAAAAGTTATTTAAGAAATCAGCCACTTAAAAAAAATCATCAGTAGAGTAAAGAACAACAATTTTTCGTAAAATTTTTAAGCTACTGTAATATAGGAATGTCTTTTTATAACTTATTACTTATGAATTATACATAAACTTAAAAAAACAGGCAAACAGCATATGTGCATGTGAAAATAAATTAAAAATAGGACATAATCCACGACCGCAAAATCATTAAGTAGGTAGAGTATCATTTTGAGCTGCTAATGCATGAGAAAAAATTGTCTTTTTTATACTCGTGGTCTGAGCATTACCCTGGTTAAAAGGAGAAAAAAAAAGCCCTTATACATAGGCTTACTTTACTTTCTGGTTGTTAGCGTCCACCATCCTGTTTACGACAATAGCAGGAAAGCTTTAGCAACTTACCTATTGCTGCAGCTAAAATGAAATGAATTAAACAATAAACTGAGAACAATGCAATTTATAAGAGCAAAGTCAAACTGGTAGTGATGATGATAACTTATGGAGTAACGATAAAGAGTTTTAAAAAATTGTGAGGCAAAAATTATCATAATCAATAAAAAGAAAAAAAAATAAGAAGAATGTTAAGAAGAACCAACTTCAAATTTTGTAATTTAATTAATGGACCAATGATGAAGATAGAATTTAATTTAATTATTAACATCTTCAGGCTAAGAGTAAGACGCATATATGATAAATCTAGATGTGTCTTGTTCCAGTAGACATTTTAGAAATATTTTACCGATTCGTTTTTTTTTCTCCTGATGTGGATAATATGCTGCTGCTGCTGCTACTACTACTACTACTACTACTACTTCTAATACTACTACTACTACTACTACTACTACTACTACTACTACTACTACTACTACTACTACTACTACTACTACTACTACTACTACTACTACTACCAGCACCACCACCACCACTACTACTACTACTACTACTGCTGCTGCTGCTGCTGCTACTACTACTACTACTACTACTACTACTAAAAATAATAATAAGAAAAGTAATAATAATAATAATAATAATAATAATAATAATAATCATAATAATAATAATAATAATAAAAACAGCAATTTGACAACTCTGCCGACATGTTCTACGATGAAATCAAATTCTACCTCAGGTCGAGGAGCTACAGGGATTTACCGATCTTGCAATCTATGGTATCACGCGAGCCATTTTCATTTCACTCCATGAACATTTCATTATCCTTGAAAAAATTCAACGTATACATTTATTTCCTTTTATTCGCAACATTTCCCTTTATTTGGTTAATCAAAAAAAAAAATTGCATCTAAAACATCTGACAACTTTGCTTTTGTGTAACCTGCCACTCAAATTAATTTTTATTCTTTGTTATTAAATATTTAAAACTGATCTCATGAGAGTTATATATTTTTTTCTCGAAAAAAGCACCGCATTGTTGTTTACTTACACGTTTATAGACATTAAATATTTTATAGGAAACTTGAAACTCGAAAAATAAAGTTTAGTGCATAATATTGTTTACTTTAACTGATTATAATGTTATACTAAGAACAAGATATCTGCGTGAGAATAATTAGTACAATAAAAAAAAAAAAACTATGGCGGTAATGGAACTAACGATTTATTAAAGAGCTCGTTCAAAACCTAAGGACAGCCCGGAGAGCAACGGGAAGAAAGGTGCACCGTATCAAGCTCCAGGACAAAATTCCTTGCAACGAGAGCAAAAAGAAGGCAGGAGTGAAAGATAAGCACTGTATAGTCGGGTTTTCTCGGAGATAAAACCGAAAATGGGATGGATATGTAGCAAGACTGAGACAATGTGTGAATACAAAGAGTAAAAGAATGGCGAGCACAGGAAGGCATGCGATGGCGAAGACAGTGCAATGGAGGGGCAAAACAAGGAACACAGAGACTAAACGAGACTGCTGGAGATCGAATGCGGAGGGCTATATCCTACGGTAGATGGATGAAACCTCGCAATCTTATCCTAGTCAAAAGTAATGGTTGTGGTGGTAAAGACACCCATGATGATGATGGAGATAATGTTGTTGGTATTGATGATAAGAACTATTTTGATAATGACATATACAACGCCAGGTGATAAGAGAATAAGGAGACCTTACAAGCATAGAAATAATTTGTGTAGGCCATAATATGCTACCGGTAATATACAAGGTACACATGGTAGTCCAGTAAAAGCTAAATCAATCATGCTATTAAATTTGACGATATAAATTTTATCTGATTTGGTGAGCTTACCAAGGGTACTTTGCCAAAAAAATTTAGCGCTCTTTAAGAATTACTGAGTGTTGCTTATCAAGAAGATCCTCGACTGGTGCTTTCTCTCTCTCTCTCTCTCTCTCTCTCTCTCTCTCTCTCTCTCTCTCTCTCTCTCTCTCTCTCTCTCTCTCTCTCTCTCTCTCTCTCTCCCTCCCTCCCTCTCTCTCTCTCTCCCTCTCTCTCTCTCTCTCTCTCTCTCTCTCTCTCTCTCTCTCTCTCTCTCTCTCTCTCTCCCTTTCTCTCTCTCTCCCTCCCTCTCCTCCCTCTCTCCCCATGTAATTTCTATGAGTTTCCAGAGAATCGCAATTTCTTGAAATCATATTTATAGTTTAAGGCTAAGTTTCTAATGCCTTGAAAGCAATGTGTTCTGCTTTTCTCTATCGCATTGGCTTTGCTTGGACAGTGCAATGTATTAACCGTTGTAAATTCCAAAGCAATGCACATTTTCTTCCTTCGTCTGCAGAACGAAATAACACATAATTTATCTTTGTGCGCTCCTGGGGCAAAGATGCTCAGCCGTGTATAAGAGACAGCGAATCTTTATAAGCAAAACTAATATCAAATATTTAACACAACAGTAACATATTCTCCTGAACACATTCTCCTGAACACAAATGCAATCCTGCTGAAGACATTTTGCGAACAAAAGCACTTAACGTTTTGTGCGTCCTTAAATTTGGGCAAAAAAAATTCAATGCAATTTTTGCTATTTGAATATAAAAATTTGCGACTTTTTCATGGAAAAGCGAAACACAATACTGTCGTGTTTTGGATATTCTGGGTTAGGTGTGCCGCCGCGTTTTCGTTTTTTCCACATCTTATTTTTCGCAAGATTAAAAGTCTCCATTAAACAATGTAAAGTTGAACAATCTATGCGTCTAACTAACCACCGGAGATGTCTGATTTAGTCTGATTTCTCAAACAAACCATAGGAGCATCATGCCACCGGAAGTGAAAGACACTTACAATGTTAGACTTTACGATTAAATGTGAAATCTCGGCTAAATTAAAAAAAAAAAAAAAAAGTGTTACCTCCATCATCCCCTAAACAAGACTTCTTTCTTAAAAACAATAAAATAAAAAATTTAAAAACAAAATTAAAAAAAAAATTTCATGGAACTTACTAAGACTAAGCAAAAAAAAAAAAAAAAAAAAGAACCCCCCCCCCCCCCCCCCCAAAAAAAAAAAAAAAATAAAATAATAAAAAAATAAAAAAAAAAAACCTCAAAACAAAGGACGTCGGAGAGGGCCAGTTTTTCTCTAGAACTAGGGAAATAGATGCACTCGCAGGAGATTTCAAAGCATCGACCCAAGCTTCCTCCATGGAGCGCTATTTTGTCAGGGTTCGCAGCTGAATTGCTGAATGACAGCGATTATCCTGCAAGCAGTCAGCATTATCGAATCTACTGTCAATTATCTGACTCTTTTCTCTTCTCGCCACGGCATTCACGGTTCTGCAAGTACGTCAAAGCATAGGTTGGATCGATGACATCCCTTTCCTCCTTCCCCTTATGATTAGAGATTACAACAGTTTTTCTATTAAAAAAAAAGGAAAATAATAATAGCCTGACGTCAAGACAAGATTGATTTTTATACATAGATAAAGAGCTATTTTCGAAACCAGGACGTTCGAAAATGACATTAGTAGATTGTGCCGCAGGGCAACTCGATCAAAGTTAGAACTCAGTCTATTTGGAATCAATCATTCTAGCAACGTGGCAGAAAAATCTGTTAGAATAAACAGAGTCCGACTTGAGTTTAAGATCGAGAAAAAAACAACAAAAAAAACAAAACAAAACAAAACAAAACCGTATTTTCTTCAAATTCGATAAATTGCTTTTTGCACATGGATCTATCGATATTATTTGTATAGCTGGTAGGAAAAGAGCCAGCAATTTTGAAATCATCAAAATTGGCAGCAAAATTTTAAAATTCGGGTACAAACAGAATGAATTAAAGCAAGTTCTTAAAGAAGAAGAACGCAACAGCACAGGTTCCAGAGTACTGTTTATTCTCATCAATGTATTTATATTTTAATAACTCTAATTTTTCGATCATAAATTAAAATTTTGAAGAGCATTATGCTTATTGCTGTGGAGTACACCATGTTATACAATATGTTCTGGCTTGAAAAAAATTGACTGTTCCATCCTCTTATTCGACCCACAAATAAAATTTTAAAGTCCATGTCTGATTTACACCTAAAATTTTAATTTTCTAGGCTGGTACTGTACCGGTAAATAGACAACTTGCGGTTGTTTAAGGCGAATAAATGTAGAATGAAGATTGAATTTAATACCACTATTTTCATGGTTATATGTACGTTTAGATTTAGAAGAATGAAGTTGAGCTTGTGTTAGTAAATTCTAGAAATACTTTCACCCTTTTTTCCCGATCTCCCGCAAAATGTTCATGCAGTCCAGCTAGATCTAGTCATATATTTTTATCCTTCCTATATTATCTTGCATGCTATGAGCACATGCTTAAAAATATCTTAAAATAGATATTGCTTTCATGTAAAAGATAATTTATTGTCAACATGCTCCTCCCGATTTACCATCCTCATCATCAGCATTATATTCATTGTGGTAAGTACTCTCCATCATCATCATCATCATCATCATCATCATCATCATCATCATCATCAACATTATCATGATCATCATCATCATCATCATCATCATCATTATCGTCATCATCATCATCATCATCATCATCATCATCATCATCATCATTATCATCATCATTATCATTATCATTATCATCATCATCATCATCATCATCATCATCATCATCATCATCATCATCATCATCATCATCATCATCATCATCATCATCATCATCATCATCATCATCATCATCATTATCACCACCACCACCCCAACGTCGAGACCCGTCACTAGTGCATAAATCATTACCATCCACCTTATCATCATCGTCATCATCATCATCATCACCATCATCATCATCATCATTACCACCACCCCAACGTCGAGACCAGTCACTAGTGCATAAATCATTACCATCCACCTTATCATCATCATCATCATTATTATTATTATCATCATCATCATCATCATCATCATCATCACCATCATCATCATCATCATCACCACCACCCCAACCACGAGACCCGTCACTAGTGCATAAATCATTACCATCCACCTCATCATCTTCATCCAAACCTAGATCATCCGTCTCCCTCCCTCCTTATCTATGTGCCTCTTCATTTTGCCGAGTTCCGAAATGCCAGCTGAAAAAAGACCTAAAGTTTTATACTTATAAACCATAATATACGCGCTGCTTCATTAATTTTTTTTTCTCTTTTTGTTATTTCTGGTATTTCTTACCTATGCCTTCCTATAATATAATCCGCACCCTCAATAGTTAGGTTTCCATAGCATTGGGAGGATAAGCCACTGACGTCACTACAGAAATTATTACATGACGCAGTTTACTCCTAACGACTACTTATTATCTTCACATTCTTTAAACATTTTCAAGTTGCCAGAATAATGTTAGTACACGAATCGACTTTTTCAGATCCATCATAATAATGAACACCCCCCCCCCCCTTTTTAGAACCATTTCTTAAAATATTTGTATAAAGTTTTGAATGAGGTCATGAGAGGACGAACATGATTTTATTGTGACTTGGAAAGACCTCCAAAAAATAAAGAAATAAAGAAATAAAAATAAATGAAAATGTGCAACATTGTACTCTTCGTGAAATTCAAGTATGTGGGCAAAAAAAATAAAATCGATTTTTCTAGACGATGGCAATGTTAAACAGGCAGTGTTTTTTTCTTAAAAATTATAATAATACGACTCTCTCCACATCTTACACTTCCACCTCTGCCACACATATCCCTCCATCTTTTCAACATCGCTTACCTCCACCGCAGTCATCTCCCTTCCTATACTTAAAGTTGCAGAGCATCTTCACGTCTCCTACTCCCTCCCACTTGTCCATACTTTTCCTCTGTACCTTCTTCAAATCTCCCATTTTCTCATCATTCTCAACCCTATCCAAATCCCTATCTCTCATCACGCTGTCTTCATTTCCTATTTCCTAGGGTTTCTGAACACATACCAGTATGTATACCTTCAATCTCTACAGATCGCCCATTCCTTCCCGCTTCTCTATATCACAAAAACGCACGTTTGCCTTGCCATTCACCCTTTCTTTTAAATCTTTCACACATCAACTTCATCCCCACCTTCTCCCAATCTGCTACCCTCCACCTCTGCCTATCACCCACATCATTTTGTTGAAAAGTTTAATTATGGTGTTCCTTTCAGACTGTTGACAAAAAGGAGCAGCAGTTTGTTATAGATTAAAGAAAAGTCACGTTATAGGGTAGGCCGATCCATACCTTGGAAAGCAGGAGAGGGTGTTTATCAGCACGCTAGCTAGCCATCTTTATGTTTAGAGCTCGATGTGTGTTGGCTGAATCTGGTTTTAACTCATTTTCCCATCCATAGGGTAACTTTATACATACATATCTAACAACACATATTTATAATATTTCTAACCCTTAATATGCCCATCCATCTCTTTTTCTTTCTTTCCATCTATCTAAGTACTGAAATCGATTTTTAAAATATGCGAAATACAGGACTGATCCTTTTAAAAAGAAATCAATGTAAGCAAAGCTCAGCCCATTTCTAATTATAGAAATAATGACAATAAGAATATGGTACAAAAAAGTTGGATTTCTTGGACCAATATTGTTTATTTTTCTTACTTTTTCTGACAGCACAGTTGGTCATGGAACTTCTTGCTTCTGCTACTCAGTTCACTGAGTTGGGATCCGGGCCATATTTTTCTCCAAGTCGCCATTCGAACCATAGGCTACATGCGGAAATTCAAGATTCTTTGCCAGGTAAAGATGTGAAAAACTGACGTAGTGTGTCTGCTAGCTCTACCCATCACATTGAGTTGTCTTCATTGAAGACATCGGCCAACAGGGCATAAAACGAATCAAAGTGACTCACTATGCAATCCCAATGGCAGACACAACGTGTATCTGTGTATCATTCAATTATAGTGCGCTGCTCCCATGAAGCCACGCCCCACTAATGTTCAACGAAATGCTCAATGTCGTACTCTGGCGTGAAGTTTACTTACTCAAATATTGAACTTAGCGTGTTTGAAAACCTTCTCACACCTCTGAAAAAGCCTTAACGATGTTTTCCCGAGTTTAAAAGTTGAGTTTACAATGTTCTGCGACTGCGCCCCTCCACCGGAAAGAAATATGCAGTCTGTTTCATGAACATTTGTAAATTTCTCCTTTATTTCTCCGTGAATTTTATTGAAAGTTTGTCCTGTCTAAAACAACGGTCTTAAGAAGGCATTTTTAAAAAAATATGCTCAAGTTAAAAAAAAGTTTTTTAAAGCAAGCAAACAGAAATTTGTAGTATTCTGCCGCGTATGTAATTCCTTAATGTTTAGGTGTATTGACCAAACCAAATTTTCCATTTCATCTAATATTTTTTGTGTCTCATTCTCCGGTAACTAGACGCTTCGCCGTGGTGACGGAGAAGAGCTGTGCCCAGTGCCAAACTTAATTAGATCCACATATTTAGATTCTGTATCTTGTCGAAAATTTAAAAAAAAAAAAAAAACTTTTAAAGTTAAACTGGTCGATTATTGAATCCGTACAAAAATTTCCCAGAATACTGACATAATGTTTTTTCGTTGAAAATATATTCAGGTTTTGAGGTCATCAAGTACAAAAAGTAATGTTAATTGCGAATGCGGAAGTGCTACGCTCTACTGCTAAATTATTTTAATCGTTCGATTCATAAGTCACGTCGGTTCAACGGATACCGCCTGAACAAATCTGTCTTCAGACTTGACTTTATTTTATAAGAAGATATGAAAAGAGAGCAAAATGAACTACACAATACTTCTTGACAAATCATTTTAGTCGCGAAAAGTTGAGAAAGCTCGCAGAATGAGGACAAGTCGGACTGAAGACTGACATAAGTCAGTAACAGAATAGATCAAACTACCCAGCATGTGACACAATATGACGCGAGAGAGAGAGAGAGAGAGAGAGAGAGAGAGAGAGAGAGAGAGAGAGAGAGAGAGAGAGAGAGAGAGAGAGGAGGGGGAAGAAAAAGGGGTGTGTGTGGGGGGATTAAAGTGAGATTCGTAATAGAATCTAGCAACAGATTGACGAAAATGAGAACTGTTTTATTAAATTTGCACTTATTTAATGCTACAAAGAAAAGCCCATACAAGTTTGATTGAAACTTGCGCGAAGTGTTGATTTTATTTGGGCTAAATCGATTTTTCTTTAACCTAGGCTTTTGATGAACTTTGGTTGAGATTTCTTATTAATTTTAATCTTAGGTATGTTCGGCTATATAACTCTCCGTAAAATTATTCATTCTCATCAAAAAAAGAAAAGGGAAGAGATGGAAATTCCTAGCCAATCTGGTTGATTATGGATGTTAGCCGTCTCTTACCAGCACAATTTTTGTGTTGACTCTACATTATCAAAGATTGTTATCATTCTTGCTGAAGTTACCTTAGGCCAACTTCTTTGATTAAGTTCTAAAATCGTCTGGAATAGATTTGCATGCTAGCGAGTAAGATCTAAGTAAGAAATCTCAAAAAGTTGGTTGAACTTCGATTCTTTTATCTACAACACACTAATCAGACAATGCAATAAAAATATATATTTAACAAGGAATCAATCTTTTCTTAACAGGCCAGTTTTAACTTAACATATTTTGTACAAAGATAATGTGCAATACCTCATCTGATTATCATAATCTGTCCTAGCCTCATTGATCATGAACTCCGTAAACAACTGCTCGAATAAATATTCGAGTGGCTCAATTTCAACTATATCGTGGCAAGATCGCATAAAGAAACCTGAACAAATGAGTGTTAAGTTAAGACCAAAATTCGTGTCGTATGATCTAATGGCAATTTTATGGATGGACTTAGATCGAACTACAGAACTGACAGTGAGATGCTCAGTATTAATAAGTCTCCAATAGCAAAAACTCTAAGCCAAATCAAATTCTTCATCAAAACTGGCTATAAAGGAGACTTACTATTGCTTGGAATGTTCGATTTACTTTAACGTTTCTTTTAAGGTTAATGGCAATCTTTAACCTATTTTTGAGAAAGCTTAATGACAGTAATAGACTCAGTTATGGCATAACAGACTCAGTTTCATAGATTGTCGATGTTTTTAAGGCGTTTTGAGCTGTGACTGAAAAATTCAGAATGCATACACTACAAGGAAAAGAGGTTAAGCCCGATTCGTTTAGTTACAGGATTATATAAGCTTCATGTCCCTTTTTGACGGTTTTAATATTATGATAACATATTTGGAGCGTATTGAAAAATTTAAAAAAAATTAATTTTGAAAAGCCACCACCTTTCTTTATCTTCGTCTTATTATTTATCTTATTCGGTTTTGTCTACATATTATAAATTATAAATGAGCACCAGGTTGTCTTTCTAATAGCGCGTCAATCGTGGGCGTTTTGTTAGAATAGGCAGCCCACAACATTCCAAACCCTCCGAGAGGAGGTCAAACAAAATAATGTCCAAAGTTTGAAAATCTGTACAGGGCTCTGGGGATCAACGGTTCTCTGTAAAATGTCACTATTCTGCATTTTACAGTAAATTTTTTATTTTTTTGCTTAAGAATACAAATTTAAAACTTCACATAAAGAAACCTTGCGCGTCTTTGCCTGATCTCCTCGTTAAATTTCTTTTGATATTTCAGGAAGAATAAAAGGGCTTCCCAATAATAAAAAAAATAAAGTTCAGTGGTTGCAAGCGCCCATAACCTGGGAACCGTCAGATTTTAGTCTACGTCAAACAATCGGAAGAGCAGCTTGAGAGTCCTTGTAGGACAGGCCAGCGTGCCCTACAGCGATCGCAAACTTCACCATGATCAAGTACTTCACCTGTATAGCAGGCTCTTCTTGACCTCAAACATAAAATACGTGCTACAAAACACCGTATATAATATAATTAAATTAGAGGAAGCTCAGCGATGACTCATTGTGTATGTAATGTGGAATAACTTTGAGAAATAATGACTATTTATTTGTAGATACCAGCTGCTCATTTTTTTTTCTTTTAACGAAAATTTCCTATCAAGTTACTTTTTCAACATAGTTTTTAAATTTCAATTTTTAAATTCTTACCTATCTCTATTTTTATATCTTTGTCAGTCTCTGTTATGTCTTTCTGTCTCGTTGTTTTCCGCTCTTTCAGTCGACTTCTCTCTGTCTCTCTCTCTGTCTCTGTCTCTCTGTTTCTCTGCCTCTCTCTTTCCCTGTTTGTCTGTCTGACTATCTGTCTGTCCCTCTCTGTTGCCTCTTTTTCTCTCTGTGTCTATTTTCAGATCCCCTTCTCTCCCCCATTCCCCATCTTCATTTTTTAAATGATTTCGAGGAATTCAATCTCGTCATATATCCCACTTAGTTGCATCGTCTCTTCTCCACTCGAGGACAAGTCAGATTACTGAGAGAAAAAGAAATGAAAATAATTAGAGGAACTGTACTGTATCACACATGTCCTTTCCCATTGATTTTTTTCTTCTTCCCAATCTTAACGCTCTAAACCAACGGCTTCACCGACGTCTGCACAAATACGCGGAAACCACGCATATAGCCTCGCACTTTCAGAAAGCTTAGTGCCACGACGTCTTTCATAATCGACTTTTCTAAATATATACAGCGATGCTGTTGCCCCAGTGCTTAGATCTATAAGTCTACCGACCTGCCTCCACTGGAAGACGCAAGTTGCTTAAAAAGGTTCCTCTTCTAGCGCGAGCCACCAACGGTGTTTAGTTGACAGCGCGTTGAAGAGAGCGGTGCAAGAAGAGAAGACAGGCGGCAATATAAAGCAAAACCCTGCTGCCTATTTTAACAGTGCCATACCGTTGCCCGCACCGAACACCAAATCTATCAACTAGTTTGAGATCATACCACTACTTTGGTAAGTTTTACACCACTTTAACTCCTTGTTTTACTGAAGCAGGAGTGATATCGCGACTGCTTCTGCTCCTCCTTCTGCTTCTACTACTACTACTACTACTACTACTACTACTACTACTACTACTACTACTACTACTACTACTACTACTACTACTACTACTACTACTACTACTACTTCTTCTTCTTCTACTACTACTACTACTACTACTACTACTACTACTACTACTACTACTACTACTACTACTACTACTACTACTACTACTACGGCTTGCCAATCCATTTCGTCTTTTGCTGTTCTACCTTTCCTTCAGCTGCTAGAGTCAAATCCTTACTCAAATATGTATGGTCTGGGCAGAACCACTGCCAATACTTTTTCTCTTTAATTTTCTATCTGGTCTTCTTATGTTTATCATTTTTTTCAAAATGAAATTTTCAAGTAGTAATTTTAACACAGAATCTTGTTTGGTAGATCCTTTTTTTTTTTTTTGCTTCAAAGAAATCGATAAATCACATCTTTATTTAAAAAAAAATCAAAATTTTACAAAAAACATTACATTCTCTCAAACCTAAGAGAGTTTAAACGTTAGTTTTACAACATGATTAAAATGGAGATGTTGAATGAAAACGTTTTTATTTCTGCTTATTGCTTTGAAATTATCGATTAATTCAAGCTGTGGCGCGTTCTTCTTCTTCTTCTTTTTTTTTTTTGCTCGTTTAAAATGAGCGCCATCTCTAATTTTTACAATTTAAACGCGCATGCCCAGCGACTGATCGACTTTAAAAGGAGCTATGGCTTTCTGTGTAGATCTGTATCTATTTCTATGATGAAACAGAATTCTAGATAGTGCTTTAAGTTGGTTGTCATAACACTGAGACGAAAGTGAAAATAAAAACCCAATTAAAAACAAAATAAACAAGCAAAAAAAAAAAA
>JAWDGP010003760.1:962500-1215000 GCA_033675545.1 Elysia crispata
GCTTTTCACCTTTCGCACTGATCGTTTCTCATGTTCATATGAACAAATTTTCCTTATTATTTTACTTAAATTCCACTACATATTAATGACACCAAAAATGTTTTTCATGTTTGTTGTTCTGTAAGACAGGATTTTTCATCTGGTATAAAACTGTACTTTGCACGGTATTTTGCAAAATAAATTCAACGTTAAGCAAATTTACGGTATCTTTATTTTCATTATTGTTTAATACGTGGCCGTAAGGAGTCCGTTGTTTTGAAATTAATTATAATCGTACTTTAAATTGAATCAAAAAATGGCGTCTCTATCAATTTATCCCTGCTGACTATAGAATCCATGTAGCACATCAAATTCAACACAAATCATGCACGCACACGCATACACAATCAGCATGATAATTATATTAGCACAACTGTTTCAGGTGATAATAAGAAACTATTTGCTGCTCCCTATTCTTGAAAGTCTCTGTCTATTTCAAGCTTAATTTCCACAAACCTTTTATCAAACAAACTCTAGTCATCACCAAGATAATTCTACTGGACCGTCGTGATGTAACACAACATGCCGTAATCAGGCATCCACGATGAAAGTCATCTAGCAGCAGGGCCTAGACCTTCCGCATTTGCATTCACAATAACTTTCAACTGAAGACCTCAAAACCCTGTGCGAATAATCTGTAAAAATTTTGTGAGGACCAATGCTGATAAGTTAACTTTTTAACGTTATTTATACGAGGGCATATTGATAAGTTTTGCCTCCAAGTCCATAACTTTGGAAATAATGAAGACAAACAAATGATACTTACACCAAATGAAAGGTCATTTTATTTAGCACCAGATGACATATCATTTTTCAACATAATCACCGTCCCGTTCGATACAGAGCCGCCACCGACGGACGACCTGTTGGATGCCGTCAGCGAAGAAGTCAGCAGTCTTGTCTCTGCACCAAGAAAGAACAGCATTCTTCACATCTTCGTCTGTCTCGTAACGGTTGCCCTTGAGGTAATCCTTGAGTTTTGGAAAAAGGAAGAAATCGCTCGGAGCAAGATCTGGGCTATAAGGCGGGTGCGGTAATGTCCGGAGGCCTAAACGATCTAAAGCCGTGCGAGTTTCCAAACTTGTGTGAGGGCGAGCGTTGTCGTGATGGATGATGGTGCTTCTCACGATCTTTTGGGACAGTGAGGGGTGGTTCACACAGAATTTTTGGAACAAGGCAACACCGTGAATTCTACGAAATATGTGAACACACTGGAGAAACTGAAAGCGAGGTTGCGACGGGTAAGGAGTGAGAAAGTTTCCATCATCCATCACGACAACGCTCGCCCTCACACAAGTTTGGAAACTCGCACGGTTTTAGATTGTTTATGCGGGCCCTCCACTACGCAGATCTATCGTCAAGCCATACGATCAGGCGTAGCTTGACGATAGATCCCCATTGTGTGGGGCGAAATCGTATTCAGATTCATCTGAATCCGATGGACAGATCTGAGCCGCTGAGATATCAAGCAGTGCTTGATATTTTCAGATTGGTCGTCAGTCAGCTTAGGCGGGACGAAAAAAAGTGGAGTAAAAATTGTTGAATTTTGCAAATCTGACTTCAGAATCGAATTCTCCGTCGAATTTCCATGTAGAATGATACTAAATAACAAGGGCTTACGCATTTAATATTGTGGTTTTTATTTTAATTCTGCTCGCCGCGATTTCTTTTTCACCTAGTAGGGCGGGATAGGTCCTAGGCTCTTGTTGGGGATGTGATTAGGTCAAGGTTACCGCCAGTCACCATTTCAAGCAAAGTATGGTAGGTCTCGTCATCCATTCGCATATAATTATGGAAATCTGATGGATATGTTCTTAACTCTGACAGTAAATTTATGTGAGTGTGTTTATCTCTATCCAAAAGCCATTTCTTCACCCATTCTGCTCTTCTCTTCTTCTTCTTCTTCACATTCAACTTGTTGAGACAAAGAGCTAGAACCGCAAGTTCAACTTTACGCTTAGAAGGCATTGTGGCATTTGGGGAGGGGATCTAAATAGCTCAGTACAACTTCTCGATCCCTAGGCTTTGTGGGCCTTGTGCCTGCACGGTGAAGGCCTGATGGTCGATCTGACTAATGTGGAGACACATTATCGTCTGTCCGTTTGAATCAGTTCAAACATCAGATGGCTTGATCGTATGGCTTGACGATAGATCTGCGTAGTGGAGGGCCCGCATTAGGCCTCCGGACATTACCGCACCCGCCTTATAGCCCAGATCTTGCTCCGAGCGATTTCTCCCTTTTTCCAAAACTCAAGGATTACCTCAAGGGCAACCGTTACGAGACAGACGAAGATGTGAAGAATGCTGTTCTTTCTTGGTGCAGAGACAAGACTGCTGACTTCTTCGCTGACGGCATCCAACAGGTCGTCCGTCGGTGACGGCTCTGTATCGAACGGGACGGTGATTAGGTTGAAAAATGATATGTCATCTGGTGCTAAATAAAGTGACCTTTCATTTGGTGTAAGTATCATTTGTTTGTCTTCATTATTTCCAAAGTTATGGACTTGGAGGCAAAACTTATCAATATGCCCTCGTATTTGCGGCAATTATGTCTGATGTCATTTATTGATATTCTACTCTCACCTCCATTGGCCAAAATCAAAAATGTTTTTGAAATCTTCAAAAGTTCTTTCGTTATTTATATAAAGTCTAAAGTGCGCTTAGGTCTTTAATGATTTATTTTCTCTGTTTTGATGACTAAACTGTAAGATTACCACTTTATTATTTTCAGAATTATACACATGTCTACATAATTTGTACCAGCATTCCTACTATTATAGTTATTTAACATTTTTCTTACAACAGTTACGGCCCTCATGGTTATGGTTTTTTCTTTTTTAAGAAAATATTTTGATTTGTATCGAGTCTAAATCTACCCCACTTCCTTCTTCATAAGAAAGATGTGAAGCTACATAATATACAGCGTCAAGATGTTTTGACTTGGCATTTAAAATTTCACATAAAAGTGAATTGGTCTATGCATATCTCTGACATGGAATAATTCTCTTATTTCTTTTTCTACCATATAAGCTCTCATGAAAGGCTTAAAAGCTTTAAGGGCGATGAAATTTTTTAGTAATTCATGAAACTAAACTACAATTATGAGTAATCATAATAATAAAAACAAGAACAATCGATGACGATGACCGTGAATTTCATTATAATCCTTTTTATTATTAAAATTATTATATTTTTATTTTTATTAAATTCAAAATGATACTAATAACAAAAACACCAACAACAGCTACAACAAAAAGAAAATGAGGAACGAGAAGAAGAAGAAGAAGAAGAAGAAGAAGAAGAAGAAGAAGAAGAAGAAGAAGAAGAAGAAGAAGAAGAATAAGAAGAAGAAGAAGAAGAAGAAGAAGAAGAAGAAGAAGAAGAAGAAGAAGAAGGAGGAGGAGGAGGAGGAAGAGGAGGAGGAGGAGGAGGACGAGTAGGAGAAGAAGAAGTAGAAGAAGTAGAAGAAGAAGAAGAAGAAGAAGAAGAAGAAGAAGAAGAAGAAGAAGAAGAAGAGGAGGAGGAGGAGGAGGAGGAGGAGGAGGAGGAGGAGGAAGAAGAAGAAGAAGAAGAAGAAGAAGAAGAAGAAGAAGAAGAAGAAGAAGAAGAAGAAGAAGAAGAAGAAGAAGAAGAAGAAGAAGAAGAAGAAGAAGAAGAAGAAGAAGAAGAAGAAGAAGAAGAAGAAGAAGAAGAAGAAGAAGAAGAAGAAGAAGAAGAAGAAGAAGAAGAAGAAGAAGAAGAAGAGGAAGGGGAATGGGAAGGGGAAGGGGAAGAAGAAGAAGAAGAAGAAGAAGAAGAAGAAGAAGAAGAAGAAGAAGAAGAAGAAGAAGAAGAAGAAGAAGAAGAAGAAGAAGAAATAGAAGAAGAAGAAGAAGAAAAGAGACAGAAGAAAAAGAAGAAGTAGAAGAAGTAGAAGAAGAAAAAGAGAGGAAGGGAGAGAAGGAAGAAGTTCAACAGGAAGCCGAGAAAATGATGATTATGAGGAGAAACGGTAAAAAATATATGAGTAGAAAACGGAGATGCTTCAAATAAAAAGGCTAGTGACCTTTTCTATACTTCTTATAATGGAAGCACAATTATTGAAGAAAACTTTTTTCTATATAATCAAACACTGTAAATACGTATATTTGCTCAGAAAATTACTTCTTACCCTTTAAAGCAGTTTTAGCTGTCAGGCATTTACACAGCTGTATTTCTTGACTATTACAGGAGAAGTAAAAGGAATTGCAATTATGATTGAATTTTTAAATGGAAGAAAATCTTTTCTTTGTACAGTCCACAAATCCAGATCTTTGATCCTGACATTTAGACTAGACAATGAAAAAAATTTAAGCCAATTTTCTGGAAAAAAGAAGGAGTATATCTTGTAGCATTTTTTTTATAGGCAGCAACGAAGAAAATAAGAAATGTATTAAACCTGGTTTGATTAACTTAAAAAGAGGGAGAAAACAGGCTTAATAGTTTTAATTATTAAAAAAAGCCGAACACATAGTCATAAATAAAGAAAGGGAAAAAAAAGAAACAAACAATAGCAAAAAAAAAAAAAAGACAAACCTAAACATGGCATTTCTTTGGGAAAATGAAAATGAAAATATCTAAAAAAAACAAAAAAAAAAAACAAAAAAAAACAAAAAAAAAACAACAATCAACAAATACACGAAGTTAACGAAAAAAAAAGGGAAAATAATCAAAGGAAGAAAGTGAAAGTAGTTCAGGCTTTATTATTCCAAAGAAATTTAGAATGCTTCATTTACTGATAAGCACTGTTTTTAAATTCAGCATATTTAGGCCTTTAGATTACTAAATAATGTTCTCGGTGGTAATAAGACTTTTCCTAAAAAAATCTGACTCACATAGTGATTTTACTTAATGTTTCATTCTGCCACTAAGGTAAATTTTGAAGAAAAGAAGATCACTTTTAGATCCCTCCACAGTTTACAACCAATTTACTCGTCAGGAAATAGTGTAAACTTACTTTTATTAAAAAAAATCTTCGACATACAGGTAAAAATTGTATGATATGAGACGACAATGAAAACAAAATTATAGTAGGAATTGTCAAAAACATGGGAGTTTTTATGCTAAAATCTTTCAGGCCTTAGCTTCTTTGATATATTCATATTAAATCAAGACATATCTAGGCAAGGATGAACTTTCTACTTTATTATCAGTTTCCAAATGCATTTTCATGAACTTGGAAAATATTAATGCAAAGCTGAACCTGTAAAATTGTCTGCTACTGACTTACACTGCTCAAACTTAAAAAAAACGCGTTCATTAAATGGCAGGAAATCTTGAAAACCATAGAAATGATTCGGGATGCTTTATCTCCATGCCTCCGTCTGTGGTTAGGTTTGCGCAGAAATAGCGTTCTAAACAGGCCTGTTCTATATTTATCTCAAAGTTGTCTTCACTTGTTAAATTGAAACTTAAAGAGGAGTTAAATTGATTCTGTTATTCTTTCAGTGCAAGAACGGCAATAGGCTGAGAGTGCTGTAAGAGGTTTTTAATCCATCTTGTTGATATCGTCTCTCACAGTGGCGTGGCTTGAAAACTGCACTTGCAGAGCGACTTATTAAGCGACAAGAGGTTAACTCTCCTAACTGCGTAATGGATTGAGTGTTCAATAATAATGGAAACTGAGAGTATTTACGTTTCTCTCGGAACTAAGACATTTCTGTGCGGCATTGGAAACTACAACACCGGTTGCTAAACGATTTTTTAATTGCATAAAACTCCTGAATCAAAATGTGAATTCTAAAGGTTAAAATACAATTAAATGGTGCAGTCAAAGCCTAAATGTGTTGAACACGTTTACCAAATTATGCTTTGAAAAGTATATATTTAGCAGTAGCAAATATCTTTTTAAAAATTCATATTTAACGTATCAACACAAGATCTCAGGTCTTTTCTCTGAAAATTGAAAAAAATCGACCCTCCGCACCCACGAAATCATGTGATCTAATTACTGAACTAGAGAGTCAATAGTGCATGGATAAAAGTACATATTGTTAGAGGAACAAATTATGGAAAAAAATTATTAACACATGAGTTTCCAATCCGACTTCGTTACTACCTTTGAATTGATTGGAAATGTGAAAATTAATCTTCATGAGATATGTTACATACAGCGTTATGATGTATCTCTATTATCGATACCACGTCTAAAATTGATACCTACCACACAAACAAAACGTGAATTGACATAAAGCAAACAAAACAAAACAAAAAAAAAAAAAAGAGAGAGAGAGAGAGAGAGAGAGAGAGAGAGAGAGAGAGAGAGAGAGAGAGAGAGAGAGAGAGAGAGAGAGAGAGAGAGAGAGAGAGAGAGAGAGAGAGAAAAGGATTAATGAAGAACATGGTGCTGGAAATTACGCTTCATTATCTTTGCCGCTCTGAATGGAAATCTATTACATTAAGAAAATAAATGTTTTTTTTAAGAATAAGAATTTTTAGTGCTTAATTAGGTACACACTTCCTTTTCAGTCATGTTAAGATCAGATAAGATAAGATATACTTTATTCATCCCTCCTGTGAAAATTTGAAAATTGACATGCCTATTAACATAAAAAGTCATAAATTCATATGATAAAAATCCAGGTGTATATATAAATAAACCTAGATTTTTATCATACGTACTTATGACTTTTTATGTTAGACTCTACATTGATCAGAACAATTATCTATGCTTTGACGGAGATGACATGGCGACTATGTCTCCCTAGACCCTATTCCATAGGGGTCTCTGGGAACTAAAAAAGGTCAGCGACTACTGATTCAGCCAATGGCAGGAATACAGAAGCCTCGAGGCCCGTGCTGTGGATGTGAGTCCCCTGAGTTTATGGCCAGACAATGATACGAATAAGCGCAAGGGCAAAGATCAGACTTCCTCCACACACCCTGGTAGCGCGTTTGTCCGTTCATCAACTCCTGTGTGTAACACGAATCGAATGCGCCGCCAGTTTTGCTGCAAAGACCCCTCAAACAGCATCCTGAAACGCCAAGGCAATCGGACGCAGCTTTGCACTCTAGGCTCCTTGGAAGAGGAGTCGCATCTAGCGCAGGAGGACTCATATTGTCGGAGAGCTGTAGCGCCATGGATGTGAACGGCTTTCCCTGGAAGATTGATCCGGTTTGGCCTAGGTTTGTGTTTGATTTGGTCTTAATGGTGTGCCAAAACTTTCGTTCGACATGTTGGCAGCTAGCAAGATTCTGGGTGAATAAATGTCGATTGCAAAACCATTAGTTATAGACATAAGCCTGTCCAGTTCTAGAACTAATAGAAAAAAGGAATTTAAAAAAAAATGTAGAAATGGAAGAGTTGGAAATGGTTAACGCAGTCAATAATGATGATGATGATATTTATTAAAGGTACCAAAAAGCCAAATGTCTTCAACGATACAGATCAAAGCATTAACAAAATATGAAATCCGGTACATTTTTTTGTGTAGCAATGGCCATTGACTCCTTATAAAATAGATTGGGCTATTAAAATATGTAAAAACACTGACAATAGTTATACATGTGTATAATCTATGTTCAGGTTATAGCTCTGGTTCGCATGATTTATAAATCATTGCAGTAAAAAAGAATGATTGAAATTTTATGAAAACTCTTGTACAGGTGTATTCAGTAAGGGGAAGTTACTCTGAAAACACTGATGCAGATCCCGTTTTGATTTCTATCATTGATTTTCCTTAACGTCTGACTCTTTTCTTGACTTATGTTTAAAATGATGACATGCTTGCGGTTTTAAGTCTACTAAATACCCGCTAACGTTAAAGCAAGTCAAGAAAATTGTCATCGAAGGATATGTATTTAAAAAAAAATAAAACCCACAGTTTTCACTCGTTCCTTATCAGGCTATCATTGTAATTAATTTGTCATTATCTTTTTCTTTTGTGTCTATAATACATTTTGTAAAGAAAACAAGTATGACAGAAATCGAATAACAAAACAAAACGGGTAAAATTAACTTTTCGATTCTTTATAATTATGGCGCTTCTTTCGTTCCAAAACATTCAAATAAAAGTAATTAAGATATTATTCCGATACAAAAATGAAATTGACTATTTTTAATATTTACATACCTGTATTTATTGTTTGTCCAGATTTCTGATATCTCTCTCTATAAAAAAGATCCAGCTGAAAGCATCCAATCAATTTATCAAAGGAATGAAATAATTATATGTCTTAGTTAAATTCTTCAAGGATTTATCAAAATCAAAATCAGTCTAAAAAATGCCCATAAACAATGTTCATCTCAAGACCTTTAGGAAGTAAAATGGTAAAAAAAAATAAAAAAAAAAAATAGTGCCTCTGAAGCTGTGTACAGATTGCACCATCTCTGCACTTACCACGACTGTAACCAGCAGTGCCAAACCATTCCACAATATCCACTCATCTTTTGTACATACCATCCTGAAGACAGTGGGGTAAACGAGTTGATGCTATCAATTAAATTGAGAAAGGCAGAAACAAACCAATTCGACTCCAAAATAATAGGCTATAGCACAATTTAATATAAAATAAAAAAGAGATAAACTATTCCAAAGTCGCGTTATTAAGTCATCATTAATAAATAAATTATTTCTTTGGGAATTTGTCATCTTTCACAATGAAAGTTCAACAATGAAAAAGAGAGCAAAATTATTCTTTGTCGCATCTACCGAACTGTAGAAATATCTCATGGGTTTCACTCCCTTCGATACCTTTTTCAAGATGGATTTGTTTAAAATTACAACAGATATATTTCATTTCAATTTACTTGCTCAACACATTTTAAAATCCGTTTTTTTTTCACATTAACTTTGAAATAAAACAACTGACCAGAATTGATTTTTACTAACCTCTTTGACATAAAGTACCGTTTTATGAGCGAAAGCAAAAGGAAAACAGAGGGCCAGAACACGTTGCAGCCTAGCTTTCTTACAAACGTAGTCAACGGTGCTTGGACCAGGAAAAGTCACTACAGAATGAACTTTCCTTCAATGTGATGTCTCTCTCCTCCACCTTGATAGACTACTCATGTCAGGTGTCAAGCTGGACGTTCAACATTGACGAGGGGGGTCACACGTCGCTAACTTTTTCTTTCTATCATTCCAGCACAAAGGTTTTAGTTGGGAAAAACACCGTAGATAATATGGCATAGCTCAAAAGATTTTTTTCTTCTTCGCAGCCTTGACTCTCAGCTTCCACACAATCTCCACGACCCCCCCCCCCCCCAAAGCATTTCCTATAAATAAAGGATGATGTTTGGACAGGTGGTTTTAAACAGTAAACCGTTCATTAATCAGTTTTAACAAAAGCTGAACCAAATCAGTAATTTTCTCCTATCGAAAATTTTCAGCCTCCCATCCACTTATGTATTTTACTTTAAAACATGATTTTGTGTTCCTTTTCTGTCCTTTTTTCATATTGCTCCTAAAGATAACCCGAGTTAGAATTATTCTTTGTTTTCAACTATTCAATTTGAAATTAAAAAAAATATAAATATGTCTGGTACAAAGTGAACAAAAGCAAACCATGAAGGATAAAAATTTCCACATACGAAAATGGAGTGTCTGCATAGCTTCTAAATCTTTGCTAATATCGTTATAGTTGTAAAAATGTTACACATTGCTATTTCCTTACTATTCTTATAGCCTTCATCTCTTTACGGTCCATCTATTATCCACCCACCCCTTCGCATTGAATTGAACTGATTTTAATTTCTCCCATCCTCTGTCTTTGAGGATCAATAATAAGTTTCACCTAGAGCTTCCTTCTAAAAAATGTCTGCATAATTTAACGATTCTATGAATTACGTATGTCTTAGAAATCTACCAAGTTTGTGTGGTATGCGAAATCAATTTCCTCTTCAAATGTAGAGGAAGAACTAAAAAATACGGCGACTGCCTAATCTCCTTCATGAAAAATCATCGAAGTGCTTTACCACTACCGAGTACAATTATTCTGAATTTATTATAATTAACAGCAAAACTTTTAAAGCATAATTACTGTCGGAGCTTTTAGACAGATTCGATTTGAATATATTCATTTTAATGAGAACACTTAGTTATATTCTTTCAAATCTTTTGACATATAGAATGTGTAGTAATCACAAAAGAAAATCAAGAAAAAACAAGGTAAACAATAAAAACAACGCTTTGATACACTTGAAACAGACATTTGATGAATAAATGATTACAAAAAAAAAGATGCTGAAATGTTTATTTAGAAAGTTTCAAACTTTAAAATTTCGTAATCGAATCCATGAAAGTTTGAAAAATAGGTATATATGTAACAAAAAAAAAAGGAAAGAAATAAAACGGATTAAAACATCACAGCCATGATAAATCAATATTTAACGATTTCGTTTGTTTTCCTTTTTCAAAATGGTACTGCAACAGATTATGCCAAGGATTGAAGGAATGAAAATGGAAAAAGGAGAGAGTGCAGAATCAGATAGAAAAAGACGTGTGTGTGTGAGAGAGAGAAAGAGAGAGAGAGTGAGAGAGAGAGAGAGAGAGAGAGAGAGAGAGAGAGAGAGAGAGAGAGAGAGAGAGAGAGAGAGAGAGAGAGAGAGAGAGAGAGAGAGAGAGAGAGAGAGAGAGAGAGAGAGAGAGAGAGAGAGAGACAGAGACAGATCTTACAATCAGTACGTAGGATGTCCAAGTCATAGTTAAATTATGTGTGAGTTCTGATTCGCAAACTAATTCGTGGCGTGCAATGCCTAACATAATATGCAGGGAACTGATTTTCAAATTTTCTCGGGCGTTCAGTGTCACTTTCCCAAAATGTATTTTACGAAAACAATCCTCTGTCTCTATGTTTCATCAGTTGCTCTCACCTGGATCAACATAGTTTCATTAAACTCACAAGTACGGTCACCATCCCAACATCATGAAGTGACAATCAGGGCACGCAACATAAGGGTGACCATCATAAAGTACATTAGTATAGAGGATTTTTTTTCCCGCCCTATTGTTTATCTAAGTCATATGTTCATATTCAAATGAACGCAGAAGTTTAACTAATTTTCAAAATCTGATATGATGAGCGAATAAGATTAAGGTTTGAAGACTTGTGGGTTAACTATGGGCCCAAGGCTTACTGTGTCAAGACACTGAAAAAAATGATAAATGGTGCTTTTGACTCATCCTAGTCGGAATTCTTTCAAATCAGTTTTCTTTCTTTGGCTAATCCATTTTGGCCTTCAAGGAGTAAAAGGTCACCTGAGGCCAAGGCTCACGTGGTAAAATTGTCTTTAACCAAATTTAACACTAGGAAGTGCTTAGCTTTGAAAAAAGAGTGTAACTTAAGTTGTCTTGCTAGCTCTAAAATCCATTTTGGATTATAAGAATAATGAAGATCCGCTTTTACAAAAACACAACCACTCATGTTTTCATTTTTTTTCAACCCTTGTGCAGATAGTAGAGACAATTATTTCTTTGTTTATTGTACAATGGCATACTTAATATTCAAATTTAAAATATGAATTTAAAAAAAAGTGAGAAGTATAAGTAAACCATTATTGTCAAAGGATATTCTTACTTCCTGGCTATATTGAACATAAACTTAGAATCGCAATAACAAAATGGTGTATTTAAGGTAAATGTTATATACAAATATATCAAAGAGTAAAAAATAGTATAAATCTATAACAACAAAAGTATTGCGAGAGCAACAATAAGATAGAGGATGTAATCACTAAAGGCCGCTGTGTTAATACTCCTTATTGGTGGTTTCAGCCGTTATCTCCAGGTTAGATTTTGTACATTAAGACCTAAATCCAGTCAAAATGGACCCATTTTTCCCACATATGTCAGTTTTTACCCTGAGATTCATTATCAAAATAGCTTGTGGGATTAGTAATGGTACTAGAGGAACGGAAAAGGAAAGGCAGTTGTGTTTCCTCCAGTAAATCTTTTTCTAGGTATAAGAAATTCAAAACATGCATTAAAATAAATTAAAACTATGTCATTACCCGAAACGATCCAAGCATCCTCTCTTCACATTGAAATTACTCGTATACATTTTAACTGCAATTGAAAAAGCTTATTTCAATACTTCAAAATCAGAGGTCATGCTCTCTAATACTAGAGGACACAATTAAACTATACACTAATGCTATTTTTAGTTAAGTGAGTACTTTGCCCAGGGTGATGGCTCTTTTCTTTTTTTTTTTTTTTAGGTTTTGACTACCTTCAATACTTTAAAGAAGTAAACCAAAAGAGGTTGGAAGCTTCTGCATCTTTTTCCACGTCAAATAGATCAAAGACAAAGCACGCATCGTAGAAACTGAGGATGAGAGAAGAGCGTATTACAAACATTACATCATAATATTGTAATTGAATTCAAAACCCTAGTCCACCCTGTACATCCAACGAATAAGGCAGAATCGGACAAAAAAGTGCTTGAGTATTTTATTTCATTGTCAAAACTTTGATCCACATCTATTAATAATGAAGCTAGACGAAAAATGAGGACCATTTAACCGAGCATTTTTAGACCACCTAGACATGTCAAATTAGGATCAAAGTTGTTAATTGTCGTAAAGATTGTAGTGGTAATATTATTTTTCACCAATTTTTTGGAAAATTTAAACAAAAATGATTTTTTAATTTTCTTAAAAGAAAAAGGTGAAAGTGCGACCATTTTATAAGCCTATTTAATTCACACAAGCAGCACAGCTCCAGCAAATTGACACCAGAATCTCATTCATCAAATGGGTTTTTCAGCTTGTGGTATTGATACCTGTTACTTCTATAAATGTGCAAAGTTAAATTTTTATGTCCCGAATAAGATAAAATATTTCTGGAAAATGCTTTGAGGTAGAGATGCTGCGTACTAAGAAATAAAGGAATAGAAAAAAAAAAGCGTTAAAAAAAATAATACACAAACAGCAACTTCGTGCAACCTCTCGTTTCTCCCAATACATCTACATGCAGATCGTTCGATCGTGCAGGATTTCTCTTGTGCTGAACCAAAGTCTACAGAGATGAACTTTGGCTTAGCTCGATATTATTTTTCTGTTGCTCTCCATGGGTCTAAGCGGATCAGTTATAAAGTCGAAGAAGTTGAAGGATTACAGGTAAAAACCGATCAATATGAGAATTAATGAAATCTAAGAAATGTCAGTCTCTCATAATTTAAGTTCCCAAGAGCGATTTTTTTCAAACATGCACCTTAGAGGGCGCAGGCACATCGGTGCTGCTTTCCCTGATATATACAAGTAGCTGGATGCTTGCAAAGCAGGCAAACGTGAATATGCGAGGCATGTGGCCTGAATCAAACCAATAACCTGCCTAAAAGACTCATGAAATATGAGCTGTCCCTTTGGAAAATCGAGAGAGAGAGAGAGAGAGAGAGAGAGAGAGAGAGAGAGAGAGAGAGAGAGAGAGAGAGAGAGAGAGAGAGAGAGAGAGAGAGAGAGAGAGAGTGAGAGAAAGAGAGAGAGAGACAGAGAGAGAGAGAGAGAGAGAGAGAGAGAGAGAGATAGAGAGAGAGACAGAGACAGACACAGAGAGAGAGAAACAGAGAGAGACACACAGAGAGAGAGACAGAGAGAGAGACACAGAGAGAGAGAGAGAGACACAGAGAGAGAGACACACACACAGAGAGAGAGAGACACAGAGAGAGAGAGACACAGAGACACAGAGAGACACAGAGAGAGAGACACACACACACACACAGAGACACAGAGAGAAAGAGAGAGAGACACAGAGAGAGAGACACAGAGAGTGAGAGACACACACAAAGAGAGAGACACACAGAAAGAGAGAGAGAGACACAGAGAGAGAGAGAGACACAGAGAGAGAGAGACACACACACACACACACACACAGAGACACACACACACAGAGAGAGACACACACACACACACAGAGAGAGACATACAGAGAGAGAGAGAGAGACAGAGAGAGAGACAGAGAGAGAGACAGAGAGAGAGAGAGAGAGAGAGAGAGAGAGAGAGAGAGAGAGAGAGAGAGAGAGAGAGAGAGAGAGAGAGAGAGAGAGAGAGAGAGAGAGAGAGAGAGAGAGAGAGAGAGACAGAGAGAGAGACACAGAGAGAAAGAGAGGTAACTCGTACATCGTCATATCCAAATGTACAGTTTCCAGCTTCTGCTCCTCCGTGCATTAGACTGTCTCGTTTTCTGAAGGCATCTGTATAGAGCAAAGGAATGGTGAAATTTATACTTTCAGTTACTTGACAACACAATGCATTAGTAACGCAGCAGTCTCAAAACATACTGTACGTTTCCCCTCTCTTAAATATAATAACTTCCTCTATCAAACAAGCGTTGATATACTCATCTTTTTGTTTGAGACATAAATGGGATGTTTTGAGAACATTACAAACTGAGGTCTATCTCCATAGGGTTACAGTCTTATTTAACGGAAAGGATAGTCATGGTGTTAACCGCTATTAATGGGTTATCAGTACACATCAAACATGACATTGTTGCCTTATAAAACGCTTATTTTAACGGGAAGGATAGCCGTGGTGTAAACCGCTACTAAAACTATTATCAATACATCTTAAACAAGGCAGAATCGCTTAATAAAACGCATTATGTCATTTCGAAATTTTCCAAAATGTTTTTGTATACAAAGGTTAAATTAAGTCAAATAAAAAGAAAGCCATGAACTATATTGCTATACAAGATTATATAGAACACTTTGCAAATATTGAGCAAGATACTTAAGTTCGCGCACAGCCTCTTTCCTTTGATACATATTCACCTTGAAGATTTCCTTACATCTACCTCCCTTTCTCCTCCTCTTTGCGACTCTCTACACATTTCTCTTTTTCTCTCTATCTCTTACCCTCTATCAACTCTCTGACAAGTTTTATTTACCTCTCTTAGTTGTTTTTTTCTTGTAATATATCTCATAACAATGATCATTTTGACTCCTACAACTCACCCGTGTATGCGCGTAATCTCACTGAGAGTGCCACAAAGTCATCAAATGCGATAATGCAACGGCTGTTGGGAGGCACAACTCTGGAATACCGTTTCAGAATAGTCTCCAGGGTTTGAGGTTGGATCTGATAACCTGACAGAAAGAAGAGAGCAAACCATTGATCTTTAACTCATATAGTTTTCACCTACAATATTTGACAACGGGAAAAGCAGTGTCCAGGACACGTGGTAAAATGGGTAATTATATTGTAACTATTTGGCAGACGTGTGCATTCTATTTAAAAAACTAAAGGAAGTGCAACAAGAAACCCATCAATATATATATTTATATATTCACATGACAAGTGGTGGGAAAAAAAAGGGTGGGGGAGGGATAGAGAAAGAGAGAGAGAGAGAGAGAGAGAGAGAGAGAGAGAGAGAGAGAGAGAGAGAGAGAGAGAGAGACAGAGAGACAGAGACAGAGAGAGACAGAGAGGGGGGAGAGAGAGAGAGAGAGAGAGAGAGAGAGAGAGAGAGAGAGAGAGAGAGAGAGAGAGAGAGAGAGAGAGAGACAGAGAGAGACAGACAGACAGACAGACAGACAGACAGAGGTAGGAAACAAAAAAAAAAAAAAAGGTTGAGAGCCAATGAAAGACAGGCAGGGAAATACACAGATAGAGAGGAAAGGAGATGGAAATAGAAAGCTAGACAGCCAGAGGTATTAAATTTTGAGAGACATAAGAAGCAAGAGGAGCAGAAACAACTAGAAGGTGAGGTGAAGAGATATTTTTATGTAGAAAGTTGTAAATAGATAGAGAAAGACGGATAGAGAGAGAGAGAGAGAGAGAGAGAGAGAGAGAGAGAGAGAGAGAGAGAGAGAGAGAGAGAGAGAGAGAAATAAATTAAAAGTGTGTATGTATAAGAGAGTAAGTGAGAGAGGGAAAGAGATTGACAGAGAGAGAAAGATACTCATGAGTTTTTAACTTGTCTCTTCTGACATGCAGGGCAAATCGACCTTTAACCGGGCTTAAGGTATTCTAAGACATTTATAACAATAAAATTTGCTCTTCCTTCCTAAGGGTTTATGACAAACAACTCACTTTTTGCTCTATGGGCTTCAGTTATTGATGGGAGTTTCAATAATAGGGACATAAGTGTTTTATGTCACTGCTGGTTCTAATAGTGAGTTTTACTTCCAGCACACAACGCCAATGAGATCAAGAATTCCTAATTTCATAATGCTTTTTAATACGCTCTGAGCAATCTTACAGTTGATGACTTTTTGTGGTGAGATTTCGGACTTGAAACTCACCAAATAGATGCCGGATGACCCTAATGAGCTCATTGGCGTCAATGAAACCCGATCTGTCTACGTCATGCTGGCAGAAGACCTGGTACCATGCCACCAAACACTGCTGCAGCTCGAGAAACTCCGACCACTGCATAAAACCGTCCTGAGATCTCTGGAAATTCTTGTGTAGGAAAAGTAACTGGGGACTTTTTAAAGGGACATAATACATGCAATGGTAGGGTCTTTTAATGCTTTGTAGGTGATCGGTTTCCACCGAAAGTTTTCAATCCTATTTTTATTTACATATGACAAAACCACAGATTCATGCGAGAACACCGCATTAAAAGGAACCCTAAAACAGCTGACTAGAAGACTTCACGGTTTGGTGCCCAAAGGAAAAGTTGTATTTATTACTACTGTTACAAGGAAAAAAAACACTCTTTTTATTATACTGTTCGGATTGTCTTTATGATGATGTAGAATAATACCCAAGTCCAATACTTAAAGGAGATACCCCCGGCATGAAAAAAAAAAGGTTTTTAAAAAGTTGCGGCAACCTATCCGCATTTGCACTTTGATTACCATAAGAAAATTCCAAGAAATCGCATAAAATTGCGAATTTTTCAATTTATTGGAGTTCCCCATGGCAAGAGCAAAAGAATATGCCACTAAACTTACTCAGTTTGTATCAGTTGCATGAGAAGATAAGACACTATAAGATATTACAAAATTATCATCACTTTGCGAAAGAAAAAAAAAAACCACGCTTGTGAACATAGAGCGTTAAAAGGTGCATCTAAAACAGATGGAGGTCGTGCTAAAAAATAACATATGTATAAAAGAAAAACTTCCACACAATGTTGCCTCAGTAGAATCAACGAACATTGCTGTTGTCTCAACAGATTCAAGTTTAGGAGGAATTAAGCCTCAGGTAATTTAACTCAGTAAGGAGAAAATGATAATCTGTTTTTAATAGGTTAGTTCCAAAATTAAATCAAAATGCATCGTAGAAACTCATGTCATAATTCTAAGAAAAGGATACGTCCAACATGGCAATCATGATACTGTGGAAAAAAAGCAACATAAGAGTTAACATAATAATACGTTTGTTTTCTAGCGAACAAAATAATTATTTTGATCAGTAGAACAGCAAACAAAATAATTTTGATCAGTAGAACAGCAAATAAAATAATTTTGATCAGTAGAACAGCAAATAAAATAATTTTGATCAGGAGAACAGCAAACAAAATAATTTTGATCAGTAGAAGCCTAAGTTTGTTTTCTTATCGATCGGAAAAAATTAGAAACACATCGATGTTTTTTTCCCTCTTATCATTGGAAACGTAAACTGTTATGACAAAGCCATCAGCACAGTTTGCTTCAGCAGCAACAAAAGAGACTGTTTTAGAACAGACTGAGTAAGACAGAGCTTTTTGCTGTCCTCCAAAACATAATAATCTACCTCGACATAAATATAGGTGACGTACAAGAGGCTCATAACGGGACAGTATAATTCAATGTTGTTAGGGGAACAATTTCGAATTACCTCTCATAAACGACTTAGATGGTGCGCAGCATGGAGCCTAAGCTTGCTATCTCGGAGGAGTGCCTAGGCACGGCTTTTAATAGCTCACAGCCTGCGGATCAGCGCTAGGAGGTGATGATGAGCAACGCCAAAATTATAACACCAGTAGTAGGATTAACGTCAAAGAAAAAAAATAGTGATCAGGATGCATCTCTCTTAACTTCAATGAGCTGGAAGCCAACTTGACCTTTCTTTTTTTTTCTAAGTTACGTTTAGCTGATAGAGTATAATTATTCAGTAGAAGACATAACATATTCAAACAGCCCATTTGAGCAATATCTGCCTGTCATCACTATCTAGTGCCAGGAAAGTAAAACTTTGATCAGATTCTTAATTCCAACGAATTCAATTCACATTGTGTGCACCTTGGCGAGGTAGGAAATTACAGCAACACTCCGGATCTGGAAAAATAGTGATCACTCTGGCCTAACCCCCCCCCCCCACACACACATATATAGACACACTCACACACATCATTTACATAGCATTTACGGCCTTACACGGTAAGTTGACTTGTGCGGAGTGTTTAGAAACAAGAACAATGACTCAACAACCATAGGACTCTACAGGTTTATGTATATATATCATTGGCAGTACATGATACATATTGGGGCGAAAGCACGACACCATCGTGAGTAGAGGGCGGAGAAAAGTAGATATCAAAATCCCTTTTGTTAGCACTTTCCCTATTCTCTCAATCGTGCGCCATAAAAAAAAGTGTCGAGAGAGAGAAAGAGAGAGAGAGAGAGGGAGAGAGAGAGAGAGAGAGAGAGAGAGAGAGAGAGAGAGAGAGAGAGAGAGAGAGAGAGAGAGAGAGAGAGAGAGAGAGAGAGAGAGAGAGAGAGAGAGAGAGAGAGAGAGAGAGAGAGAGAGAGAGAGAGAGAGAGAGAGAGAGAGAGAGAGAGAGAGAGAGAGACAGACAGACAGACAGACAGACAGACAGACAGAGGGAGAGATTTATTTGAAAAGAAAATAATGTCTCTCTCATCCATACATCACTATCACTAAATGCACTGAAAAAATTCGTAAATCAAAACATCTTAGCTTTATTGCAAGTTGGAGGGTGAATTGGCACTCTGACTTAGTTGGTAGAGCGAGAAACTGAAAAGGGCGCCCCGCGTTTGATATCGATAGTGAGCAATTGGTGTGCTGATTATAAACAAATCTCGATCGCAAAAAGGAACTTAAAGAAACGTCAGCTTGGCATTGTTTGCCCTATAGGTAGCATGTTTGATCAATATGATGCAAGGTCCACAAAATCAATGCATAGCTCCACCCGTTCACTATTAACTGCCTATGACTTAAATTGCAAGAGGAAAAATCGTTACGCTGCACTTTTGCGATCTGCAAGTTGCAAGAACTAAAGTTCGCAGACTATTATGAACCGAGTTTCACCCATAACAAGACAACAGTTCTAATCTCATTGACTTAGTTTTTTGCATCACTACACTTGACATCTTGGTTTGCTTTTGCACTTCCTGAATTTGAAATATTTTTCAGCAATAAAAGCGGCAGCTTCGATGAAAAATACCTGCCAGAATTTTCATTGTGATATCAAACGGTACATGTTTTTGAAAAAGTCATAGAACAAAAGATTTTGTAAATTTCTATTCCTTCTTTGCCTTATGTTTCTTCTTGTTCTTTGATTTTACAATTCGTGTCTTTATGTTACTTTTTATTTCTCTCAAAACTTCTCCCCATCTCCCCCCTCCCCCCCCCCCCTCCTTTTCCTCCACCATCGTCATCTCCTTTTTCTCTTCCCTCTCCTCATTCTCCTTGTTCTTCTTCTTACTTATTTCTTTTTCTACTACATCTCGTCCTTAATTTCTCTAATGATATTTATGTTCACTTGTTCTTTCATTGGATGTATTGCTACTTTTATTCTCTCTCTCTCTCTCTCTCTCTCTCTCTCTCTCTCTCTCTCTCTTTCTTTCTCTCTCTCTCTCTCTCTCTTCTCTAGTTCACTCTCTGTGTCTATATCCGTCTTTCTGCTTGGCTTATTTCTTGCTCCTTCATCTTTGGCAACCTCTCTCTCTCTCTCTCTCTCTCTCTCTCTCTCTCTCTCTCTCTCTCTCTCTCTCTCTCTCTCTCTCTCTCTCTCTCTCTCTCTCTCTCTCTCTCTCTCTCTCTCTCTCTCTCTCTCTCTCTCTCTCTCTCTCTCTCTCTCTCTCTCTCTCTCTTCGTTAAGCCAATCCATTTGTTTTATCTCACATATTCTTCATACCTATTTTCTGTTTATTACAGATACCGCTATCTCATTCCCTTCTCCTACTATTTGTCCCTGTCATTTTATTACCGATTTGTTTACCTAAAAAGCCCCTATTTACAAATTTTTGTAGCTCAGTCTACTTTGATCGTTTCTTTCTTTCCGTCATCGTATTTCTTCATGCCCTTTCCCTTTTTTGTCTTTAAACTAGAAACCATTTATATCACCTAAGGCTTCAAGCCAAAGCTTAAAGATAATTGAAGTATTTCCTGCCTGTTAATGTTCTTGAAACATGTATTTTTTTTTTCCAATTTCTTTGAACATAATGATCCTCCAGATTCCAAACAAATATGATTAATAACATTTCAAATATTTTAACACACATATATTACCTGCACATCTCACGACTCCAGTTCACTACAAATGAAAAAAAAATAAGGTGGTGATTTATTCTCCTAAGCAATGTATACTAGCAGAGTCATTATTGACATAAAATGAATTTAGCAATGAGTTCAGGCAGGCAATTCCCCATTATCCGTGTTCATTTATTTGTTTCTGTTTCATTAAACATCCCTGATAATATGTGGCAAAAAAAAAAAAAAAAAAAAAACATTTTTAGATGTTAAAATTACATAGTGTATAAAAACTTAAGAGCATGTTTGTTTGAGCTAGTGTAATTTAAACAAAGATTAATTGTTAATGTTCGGGATCAATTAAAAAAGATAAAAACAGCCATTACAAAGAGATGACTCTCGAATAGACTTTCAGGTTGTAATTTATACTGAGTTAAAGTTGAAGGCTATACTTTTAAAGGAAAACCAAAATCTATGTAGATCTTAATCATGTTATTTTGTATTGAACGTCAATTGCTGACATATAGATTTCATTTGATTTCAAGATAAACAGCCTTCAAGTCATTCATATAACTCTTACATCTGTAAAAATTCCTTATGCTTGATGTTTTGTTCAGGACATTCATTAGATCCTCTGCTTGCAATGCTTGTCGAGCCTATTTATTGAGAGATCAAGGGATATATTCATACAAAATAAAGCATAATATTAACAAACTATCATTTTCATAATTCTAAATCGCTTTTTTTTTTTACCAAAACATATCTAATAGATTGAGCTGAACAAATTTTGAGCACTTGATTTCAGCCAAGTTACTCCTCAATTGGAAAAACTTTTTTTATCTGTGAAAGCAGAACTTATTGAAAGAAATTAGTTTTTAGGTACATAAACATGGCCTTTCCAATTCAAATCTCAAGAATCACCTATGTCATTTTTTTTTCTTGTCAATCCTGAAGACAATGGGCACCAACATGCTGTTTCCTTTCGAAAATATAATTATGCTCAGTAAAATTGATAACATACACATACTAAGATAACCAGAATTGATAAAGAAAACAGACTTCAAAGGAAAGAGAGTCTGCACTATTCAGAAACACTTGGAATTATTCCTTTAAAAACAACCCATAAAGACTCTCATGAAACATGTCTTAGAATTCCAACAAGAAATTACATATGAAGACTGCAGCCATATATCTAACCAAATGATAATCATCAAACATTAAATTTGAAACCATCAAGCACAGAGCACTACAATATTGTATTTATGAATCAGAAAATACTTACATTATTCTCTGGATTTTTCTGCATTTCTTGCGTAAATACCATCTCTAAGTCACTTGGATGGCTAAAATTATATGCCTGAAGAAATGTCAAAATAATAAAATTGCAAGCTCTAAGTTTTTCTATAAAATGTAAAAATGCTTGTGGCAATACCATATGATATTTATTTAGAGAGGATTAATTTTGACTTTTATTTACTGCATTAAGTGTTTGATTTTTCTAGCATGAAGGAACACAAAAATAAGATGATTTATAAATAATAATAAAGCTTTTTGTTAATGGATAGTTGTTGTAGGCAAACAAGAAAAGAGAAAGATGTTAAATCCTAATTACAACATTCCATCAATTCCTTGAGAATCTGTTCTTATTCCAAATTTGGTATTTTCTCCATAGTATCATTGATAAATATTTTTATTTGACCTTGAAGTGAAGGGTTTGATTTTTAAATTTTACCTGCCAAGCATTAACTTTCATGACATTGTTTAAATAATAAGTGCTGTAGGTGCCATAATGTTGACTTGGTTGTTCATGATATTGCTGCTGGACATAGAGTGGCATCTGCTGAGGAGGGGCACTTGGAGTGGGATATGTAAATTGTGGCATTGGATATGATGCTTCACCATGATATGCCATGATGAAGAGTGATTAATCTGGTTGGAGAAGAGAAAATCATGTGCAAGAAATAATTGTTGTATCCATAAACAAATAATAATAATCATTTAACCTTGCAATGTGATTATCTAGCTAGAAGGAATATTCAATGTTTTATAAAAAGTGTCATATTAAATTTTGCACCATTTTTTGACAAAAACCATCCACCATGTTTTTGAGCTCAAAGCCACCACCAGAAAGGTTCAGCTGACTAATCACTCGCCAAATCCATCCACCAAAAACAAAAGTTGAAAATTCACAGGAATAGCCCTGCAGAATTGAGACTTGATGATTTCAGAGAAGAGGATGTCTGCTGAAGAATCTAAATAAAATTTAAGTAGCAGTCAATTTGAAATATCCTCACAGTCTTGTATGATAGCATTTATAAAAATTTGAAAATATAAAATCACAAAAAATGAGAAAAAATAATAAAAAACAAAAAACGTCATTCAAAAAGTAAAGAGAAATCCTATGTGAAGCTAAAAATGTCTGAAACAGTAGCAATTTTGACCAGCCATCCATTTCCATGTGCAGATATGACAGGGTTTCCCAGATCTTCTAAATTTTAAAAGTCTTAAATAATTTAGTCATGGCTCTAGCAATCTAAACAATTTACATCTTCTCAAGCATAAGGTTGTTCTTAAGATGAAATTGTAAAAGTTATGACAATTTAAGACAATGGGCAAGAAAAATGAAACTCTTGAAATTTGATACTACACTTCGAAAAATTTCATTGGAGTATATCGTCCTAAATTGATAACTGTGGTAATATGGCCTGACACTTAACCTCTGCTGTCAATCATTTCTATGCATATTTAAAAGATCCTTTGCAAATAATAAAATACACTTGATCCAAAAGCACTTAAGCCTATTAATTTTGATATCTACACAACGTAGATTCAGTTAAGCAGTAAAAAAGCATCAATGCACATGATCCTTGAGTGGTGAATAAGCATACAAAGTGCCAAGCGACTTGGCCGCCTACATGAGTCTATTAGCACCGAAGTTGATTTTTCCAAACCAAAACATGGTTGCAAAAAACTTTATTACAAAAAAAAAAAAAAAAAAAAAAAAAATGAGCATAGCACCGGTACTATTTTGTTCTTGATAACTAGATCTAGATCTAGATCTATATGATGTAAGATGAAAGAAAAGTGAATTGATGAGGAATAAAAAGAAGTTTTGTTACTGAAATCCAGATATCAAAGCAACACGACACGTTCTTCAAGCAAGTGACGATAAAGTTTGAGCCCGTCAATATATTTTTGAACCTGCAGTGATATCATAATCTTTTATTCATGTACTTTTTAAAGCCGTTCCTTATGATAAGATTTCTAGTGATAAATAATAAATACTCACCTATTGCTTTTTACAAAAGAAAAGGTTCTGAAAAAACCGATAAATATAATTATTCAGCTATGGGTATAATCCAGCTGTTCGAGGATTTACTAGTTTCATCCAATATACTTCTAGACCTAGATGGCGATAGATGATGTGCAGCCGACTTTCGCTTCTTGAAAGATTGTTTACTTCACAACGGAAGCTCATCTGTTGAAATTGGAAGCGCGTAGCTGAACGCCTTAAGAAGTCGATATTTTAAAAATTCTCTTTTGAAACGCTTTCATGCTGATCGGCAACTCGCCATTCTATACACATAGTTGCCCTTAAATACAAAGGTTGATCAGAATGACAAAAAAGTATTTCTTTTCTTTAAGGAGTGATGAATACGATGCCTCAAAGAATTCTATTTATGAATGAATTACACAAATAAAGCACTGGGCTCCCGGACCTGATTTAAAAATAAGGAAACATGCGTTCCCGTGACATTGGCAGTCTGTCAAATCTGAGATCTAAAGTGGAGTAAATTGTGAATATGTACGTTTTATTCAACAATATGACATTGTCCAAACAGAAATTTTGGCTCAAAAGAATTTAAAAAAATGTTCACTGGCTTTTCACAAGGAATCACTTGGCTTTGCAAATCTCTGAAGGTTTATCTCAAAAAGTAATACAGTAGTTCTTAGTGCGATGTAAGGACTAGCCGGATTTTGTCGTTAAAGACAATTGCGCTGGTTTTCTCGTAGATGTTTACATTTTTTATTGATATAATATCAAATTTAAAATCAAACTATTAATATAATATGACCAAGTATGATGTGATTATTTTTAAATTAATCATTCTTGTTGTCTCTATATTTTGTCGATGTAATAGGTGAACATAACGCCGTGTGGGGATGAAAGGTCGTTTTAGGCCAAAAAAGGACCAAAACAAGGAGAACTGCAAGAAGGCCAAAAGAAAACTGGAAACAAAGTCCATAGGGGACAGTTCTATTACGTATGTCTTTGAAAAGCTTAGAGATGGTAAGTCTTTCATTGATCTAGAATTGAAATACAGCTAACAAAAATTTTATACTTGATTAGATTACTAGACTAGATTTCTAGATCTAAATATCTGAATCCACCCGCATTTCTTGTTCAGGTAAGAGTCAGGGAATTTCATCATCAACCCTGTAGTTTATGTGATATATGATATTATTATTATAAAATCGGATTAGCTAAAATCTATATCTAGATAGATGTTTTTGCACCCGTGAGGTAACGAACACTTTTACACAGAAGTCTCTGCTTGTGTCAAGTTCTTATCTAGACATCATAATTGGAAATTTTATCAGCTACCATGACAGATTCATCCGTCAGAGACAAGCCCTTAGTGCTTCCAGTAAAATAGGCTTGAGAGAAGTGCTTTGTATCTAGAATAACTTTCAAAGTTTGGAGAAAACAGGTCAGTTTTGAAATGGAGTTAGATATATTAGTACTAAGGTGAGCATCCAAACTTGTGTCAGCTCGTGTTGCTCTATTTTTACATAGGTGGTATGGTGGTGATTTGCTGTGAGCAATGACAGATTGACGTCAACTAATAAATATGATTATGAAGGCACGAGCTTTGATTTTAGTCTATATTTTTGTTTGAACTGAACAACAGAACTATAATCAGGAGCAGTACTATTTAACCAAAAAACAACTTTAAAGTTAAACCAGAAATTATGCTAAATGAGCTAAAAGAAAGAACCCAACTAGAAATGGTACAACTACCTCAGGAAAGTGATGAAAATATGACGTAAACACACGTCTTACTCTTAATAATGTATACAGTAATTATGAATGTTTACACGTAATACAAAACAGATCATTAGCAAAATAGAATAATAACTTGGCAAATGTTCACAGGTGTATTGAAAAAGCTAGAAATGATTTGCTTAGGTAACCCATTGCTGCGATAATGATTGCCCTGTTCAAAGAAATGATGTGAGACTGTGAACTGTCAGCTTCCTTCCTCTGCTTAGCCAAGTGACAGAAAGGTGGAGCGAAGAGCAATCTCTGAACAAGTGCACCCGATTTATTAGCTAATTCAAACAACAAGGGATTAGCACAGTAGATACCTGCAAGAGGTGCAGGACTTCAAAACTTTGAAACTTAATTTTCATGAACTTTAAACATCTCCTGTGTCAGGCTTCCATCAACCTTCAAAATGCCTGGTGCCGTAATAAACGGTAATTGTACCTTTAGCTCCTACACTCATGATCATGGTACACTTAAGATGGGAACAGTTGAAATCTGCACACCCTAAGGGCTTTGTAAGCAACAGAGCTTCACAAAGGCAAATTAAGTTCATCGACGAACTATGTAAGGTTGATTTGAACAATATGTAAAAAAAAAAGAATTAATAACTCTTCACTTAAACACTGATTAAGTCCAATTTCAATTAGTAAAATGCACAAGTAAATGTTAGAGTAAATAATAATATTAGCTTGATCAATGCAGGATATATGTTTAAGTTATCATTTATGCATTATCCAATTCAATGGTTGAACAAGCTTGATGGATTGTAAATTATACCCATTCAAATGTAAGTGTCTTTAACATAATAGGAGTAATGAATTCAAATTATTCTTGACTACAGTCTTGTCACATTAGTCTTCTTAAAAACTCTGCAAAATTTATTTTTAACAATAGTTTGTTCACACAAAATGCATCTAGTAATGAGCAAGTCCAATAACCCGCATTCATAACATAACATGGAATAATATCAAGTTTTATAAGAAAGTGAAACAAATAAATTCACCCAAATGATTATGAAAATTGCAAAGATCAATCCAAATATAAAACAATTTAAGATTTGTGGTGTGGACTTCACTCTCCTACCCTCCATAATTTGATGAAGAAAACTGGTGGTCGGAACTTTCAACAAATAGCAAAATCTGTTTTCTTCAAAAAAGTTTGTGGCGAAATTAGTTGAGTCAGGGCTAACTTGATCTAATAACTCTCACACTGGAAGTTTCTCTATCTCATTCTCACTTTGGCTTTAGTCAATCAAAATACAATGCTTTAATTAAATTTAAAATCTCAACTGGGTTTAGACGACCCAAACTTCTTACTACAGCATTATCTAAAAACTACCAGGGCCTACTTCTAAAAGATTACAAATGTTACCCTAAACCTACCGTGACATTTGTTAAAGGGACAGGAAAGAGATCTGTGGGAGAAACCAATCATGATGCTCACCCAAGGGATGCATCAAGCTAGTAAAGCTAATAAATGCTCTTTCCCCAAACCAAATATGAAAAGGATGGGCACAGGTTGAAGCATAATAAACTTGCTTGCAAACACGAAGGAATCAAGTAACAAACATCGTACTTAAACTGACATCAAAACTCATCACAGTAGAAAAAATTTCCAATACAAGAAAATACAGTAAACATCATGTAATGCCATATGTTTTAAATTTCATATATTTTAATACATAGCAAGATTAAAAGTCTGAAAAGGAGTGCACAAGACAACACTCAAATTTTCATGTATGTAGATAGGTTAAATTGAAGCTGTCGTCCTTATTTCATCCGCTTACATAAACCTATTACCTAGAGATTAGCTGAGACTGGAAAGGTCATTCAGATCAGTCAGAAGTTTTGGTGTATTTCCTTGTGAAAGTAAACCTGAATCATATCAAGTTTGACTCAAGGGTTGCTCTCTTCTTATCAGAAGATAAAAAGATTTGGATAAATGAGCTAAGGGAATCAATGCATTGAATCAGAATCATTGTCAGCTAGGAAGTTAAGATTTATGAGCTGTTTTCCTCTCACACAAGCCACCATATCAATGTATACAAGCAACACCATCTATTTATCTCAGGATTGTTTCTTATGCAATAGGGACTTTGATTTCACAAAGAGTTATGCTACCTAGTTTGAAGTCATAAGCTCTTCTTTAAATGTTGTCAGCGTATCAAGCAATTGGGTCTGCATTGGTATGAAATTTGAAACAAAAAGAGGTAAACATAAAATGAGTATGTGAGAGAACATTTACAACAAAATTATTTAGTTCTGCTTAGATCTTCAAAGTGCTTTTGGGTGTTAAACAAAATTCGCAATTTCTAACAAAGGGACATTATTCTTTGTTACATCACATTCCCTATAAAACCATTTGATAAAATATTTATCATATTCTGTCCAAATTAATAGCATGTTGCTCTTATCACATTCAAAGGAATATTCAAAATAATTCATTTTTTAGCTTCTAAATGGTGAAATTGATCAGATTATTGTAACACTGTTAACAGATAATAAATTTTGTTTATCATTAACAGTAGTGAGACGAAAAAGAATACATTTGAAATATTATTTTTTTCCTTTTTCTTTTTAAATATTAACATCGAACTCATTAGTACAATTTGCAAAACTATTTTTGTGACCCAATGTGAAAAAACAACAAAAAAGCAGCTTAATCATATTTTCTGATTTTGAATGAAAGGTACTTAAGTGGGATTATCCATTAAAACTAACAGGAAAATCTGATCTCTAAAAATGATGCAAATAAAAAAATTGGATGCATTGTGCCTATTTTCTTTTTTTTTTTTCAGATTTCTGCCCTTCTTAATTATGTATAAAATAAATACTAAGAATGTTCACTTTAGGCTAGCTGTGTTTTCTGGGACTTGATGACATTATGATTTAATGTTAATGAAGTGGTGGGTATGAGAGATCTAACCATTGAAGAAAATAAAAATATAACATTTTAAAGGCAGATAGTAAGAAAATTGTGAGGTTTTTTGTTTGATACTGAAAAATCCTCTGTTGTCTCTTAAAAGTCAAAGGCTAAGTGGAATTAGGCTCAATATATAAAGTTAAGTCTTCAGTATTGTTTTTTCTTCATATCTACGGTAACTTCATTTTTTTTTTATTGTTCATGAACAAGGATCATCTTAACAGGTCATGACAAGAATCCTACAAGTGATGTTCTGGAAATGTTTTAGGAGAAAGTAGAAAACTAGTTCATTTATGTGCATTTTAGGTTGTGAAGTCCATATTGCTATATAACTTTTAATAAATTACAGCAATGAGAATGTAACCCTTAGATTATGATATTCCTGTAAAATTGTGTTTAATTACTTTAGTGAGTTTTGGAGGACATTGTCTCTTGAATCAAAAATGGTTCAAATGCACAGGACGTACATTTTCAACAAATTTTTTTAAACAGTGCACAAAACAGTAAAAGCAAAGTTGGAAAATAGAACTGTCGCAAGATTGCATATTTAGAAAATAAAATAATAAGTTAGAATTAATGAAGTAAAAGATTTTATTACGAGACAGAAAAATTAAAAAGTTTCATGCTATATTGTAATTAATACCATGGGGATTAAGCTAAGTTTTGGTTAAAATATAAAAGATTAGGTCATTTCATATAATGAAAAATTTCAACCTGCTGTATCTGCATCAAAATTTATGTGATATCAAATTATCATTGAAAAATTGAGTTTATGAGTCATATTCATAATCAGAGACTTAAAAAACACAAATGAACTTTATTTCAGTAATCGCACAAGATGTGTGCATAGCTCAGTTTCACTGCTAGCTTCTTTTTCATTACTACTTGGAATTCCAAGGTCACGTAGAGTATTCTATACATAGGATATACTGTAAGTGACATGGGTTTATGAGGTCATGCTTCTTATTCTGTAGGGTGCAGACATTGGACATGGGCTGGATGGTGAAAAACTGATCTGTGGAGTCTTTCACTATTGAAGGGATGGCATTGCTTCATTGCTTCCATGTCAGGTCTTTCCTTAAGGCATCATTACTGTTCGCTGTGCCTGTGAATAATGAACTGTCGGACTAAGGTCCACAACATTTTCTCAACTTTGTCAACAACACTCAGATTTTAAGCGTATTTAATCACGCCTCAAACTTAAAAAAAATTCTCTAAAACTTTGTTCTCTAATTGTGCATGGAGTCTATAACCCCCAGACCTATTTTTACAACTGCATAATATTGCTTTGGTATTTCCAGCTTTTTTAGTCCTAAATGCTGGCTGGATCACACTGAGCAGAATCGTATTTGATCAAAGTATGAATCTTGAATCTTTTCTAAAAAAGGGTTGAAAGCCTATTTTTACAAACTAATGCTTGGTTTATAATTTTCAGCATAAAACCGAGAAACTATGGCCAAGGACAATTTATAAGCAGCCACTGTGGTTCTGCTGTTCCCCTGTTATTAGCTCTCTATTTATAATCTAGCCATATATAACAACAGACTTTGCTGGTGCCATGGTTATAAATGATCTTGATATATAAAGTTTTCTCTTGTAATTAAAAAAAGGGGCTATTTGACTTATAGAAGCAGTATGAACCATCTATTCTGTTTGCAATACTCAGTGCCTTCCATGTCTCAACTCTCCAAGCAGGAGGCATTGGTGGCCTCTTATAATCTTGCTGATAGGTTATCCTACTTGTGTCTTTTTTGTGCAGGTTATCCAAGTTATTTTTGCATATTAGTTTCATTTGGCTGGCTTTACATGGGCAAACTCTCTGTTTAGAATGATAAGTAATTTTGTAAGAGGTCATTTGGTTTACTTTACTGGATTGCTATGTCTTATCATGTAATTTTTAGGTTGTTTCCCTCAGACTTATTGATTACCCATGTATCACATTTGTGTGGGGGCAGATTGTGTTACTGCCTTTTTTACTTTAATTTTTGTCTTTTGTTTTGATTTTGTTTTCTCAGAATTGTCTTCTATTCTCCTTAAATATTCCTAATTTTTTAGTGTCTTTCCATTTGTTGACGTTGACAATTTGTTATGTTTCTTTAGTACTTTCCTTACTTCTGAGATGTTAAAATGTTTCAAAGAGATTAAATCGACTTCATAGGTTGTTTGCAATAATGTTTTCTTGTTAATATATTGATTAATGAGTACTTCATTGCTAGTTAATATGGTATTGATCTTAATATGAATACACTATCAAAAGAAGCTTTTTACAAAAGTTAAAATATGTGATAAAGAAGTCTTTGGTAGATAAAGTCTATCAGTAAAGAGTGAAAGGATAATTATAATATGATAAAAAACAAAACAAAACAAGATCAAACTGAATGAGAGATTTTCAGGTCATCGGTAAAAAAAAGCAAATTTTATCCATCAGTTTTTCTGTTCATTTTAAGGTATATATTTCTTGATATCGACAAAAAAAAATTATGTTAGATCAGATCTTTGGATACAAAAGAAGATGCACAGCATTATTACTACTTCAACACAGGTATATTTAAAAAGGATCTGAATTAAGCACCTTGCTAGCCCTAGCATGACTCACAAGTAGCTCAATGTAGGTGATTTTTTTATTTGTTTAAATTGTCCTTAATTACAATATTGATCAAGTTTTATCATTAACATTCAAGTGAAATTGATTAAGTTCACCTCAGATTTGGTCTGACGATTCTCCATCTTTTATGCCTGTTTTTTTTTCCTGTGTTGGCAAGGGAGAAAAAAGAACCTACATAAGGTTTGAATAATATCCTTCATTTATGTTTCGGTTTAGACTTGTTTAGTGTATCATAGTTAAATTGAAATCTGTATCTTTGATTATAATGCCATATATTTTCTGATCAATGGCATAGCTTGCTGAAATAAAATTTTAACCCCTTTATGACAGAGGTATTTTCAATTGCCACGACAGGCCTTGAACAGTGGTATGATTCGTACATTTTCAACATCGCTGAAGTTAATCAGGAAATTGGATTTTTTAATTCTTTTGCATTCAGTGCCCCATTTACGCAGTATAAAAAACGGCATTAATGGGGAATGGCAAAATTGGCGGATTCGAGGACATATACCAGGTACTTGGACCAGGTATCTTGTCACGAAAAATCAGACGTACTGCAAACTTTTACATCTCATGAATTGGTTAAAAGTTGCTTTTAAACTAGTTCTTCGAAATTTAAAAAAAATGTCAATAAATGAAATACTCAATAAAACTTCAGAGGCAATATCCAACTAACTGCTTAGTACTTTTAAAAAGTATTCTATCCCTGCCCTCTTCTTGCTACACATACTCATACCCTCTCAGATAGGACTGAAGGCTACTGCCCGAGAACCGAATGCATCCTCTAAAATACAATATGCAGTGATTTCTAAACAAAAGAGCAGGCCTATTCACATGTTGGCCCTCTGCTTTTCTGTGGGACATATCTAATGCTACGACAAAAGTTGTTGGCTATAAAAGTATAATTGATCACAATGTTTATAATTTATAAGTGTATGTGTTTTGGATGATTTATATTTTCAAATAAGTATGTAATATGATATGTGGCAATGAAGTTAAATTTGATCATATTTATCAGGTTGCACAGCTCAAGCCTATGCCATGCTGTGTCAACATTTCACACGTTTTGAAAATTATTGAATCTGAATACTTTATCTCTGTCTTATCCAGTCATCTACTCTTGCGTGTTTCTTTCTCTCCCTTATGGTTTGTCTTTTTTTTGTTTTTTGTTTTTTTTTTAATCTGCTTGTCTCTGTCTGTCCGTATGTCTGTCTGACTTTGTCTCTGTCTCTCAATCCCCCTCCCTTTTCTCTCTATTTTCTTTCTTTCCACTATGGTTTATTGTGTGTGTGTGTGTGTCTCTCTCTCTCTCTTACTCACTCTTACTCTCTCTCTCTCTCTCTCTCTCTCTCTCTCTCTCTCTCTTTCTCTCTCTCTTTCAACCTGTTTAAATGTGCATGCCTTTCTATGTCTATTGGTCTCTTTTGTATCTTGTATTTGTCTCTGTCTCTTATTCTATCTCTCTCTCGTTGTGTCTCTTGCTTACCCTCTTATTCTGCTGTAAGGACTTCTCATCTGCTTTACAAGCAGAAACCCTCTCGTAGTTTCTATATAGCTATAGTCACTTTCCTACCCACTTTCTCTTTTCTATGTTTAGTTATAGAAATGGCTGTGTTGTAGGCCTGCTATAACTGTTATCTCAAGTTTCACCTCTGGTTGAGCAGCTGGAGTTCTTGAATACATACAGCCTGTGCTCAACTCCTACATTGATATCATATATCAAATTATATTTTACTGGGTGATTAGTCTGCAAAATTTTGAGTAGTGTTTTTAAACAGGCCCACTTCGACTCACTAAACTTTAGTTTTCAACTTGGACACGTTTATTTTAATCTCCATATATTTTTAAACTGGTACTTAGTGTTTGGCAAGTAATGCAAGAGTTTTACTTGAAAGAAAAGACCAAATGGGCTTAAAAGTGTATTTTTCTTGAAAAAAAAACCAAAACAAACCAAAACAAAAAGATTTATTGAGTAAAATATTGTAATGTTTTGTATGAAGATTTGTTCAAGGCCTAGCTTAAGTTATAGTTGTTCTAAATAATTGTTAGGCTCTGAGCCTAATATGTGGACAAGACCTAGCTTATTAGATGCATTATCTGTTCAGCAGGGCTACTTTGTGCAGTGTGTTTTTTTTAATTTTCTTAATTTTTCGCCAGTGATGTTTTGATATGTAAAAAGTAATAAAGTTGTTTAAATAGCTTTCTGATTTAAAACAAATTGTAAGACACTTGTAAATTTGACTACTCAGTGTATAAAGAGTGATTTGGTTCGCTATAAACATTTTATGGTTCTGGAACTCATTTCACTGGAGGTGCATTTTAAGTCCATTTATGGAGCTGCTTTGAAGACTATAGCTTTTTTTTTTCTTCACTGATCTTATTAATAGGAAGTCTGCTTTTAAATTTGATGTATTGTTATACATTTAATTTCAAATTAGAAATGTGTTATATTTTTAAAAAAGAGAGGTCCATCTGATGATAATTTTATTTCTTTCTCAATTCAAATGTGCTTTCACTGTAAACCAACAGAAATAAATCTGCTTGCAAATTTTACTTTGAAAATTATAACTATGACACAGTATTTGAAAAAAAAAACAAAAAAAAAACATTGTTCTACATTTTTGAAACAGAGAGGTTCATGCCATAATAATTTTATTTTTCTTTCTATCCAGATGCCCTATCACTGAAAAACAACTCAAAGTACATCTGTAATGGCATCAAAGGTAAGCACTAAAAATAATAAGTTTTCAATGAAAAATATTGCTAAAGAGACTTTTGTAAAGTGGATAAGGATAGAAAAAAAAACATTCAGCCATGAAAAACATTTGAGCCAATTCTTTGAACTTGATACTTTTGAGACTTTTCCACATGATGGAATCTGAAAATAAGTAAACTATCAGAAGTTTTGCATTTTCTTTTTTAGCAAGTACGAATTGAAGATAAGCTCACACTTACCTTTTCATGATTACTTAGCATGAGTCAAAAGTTGCAGATACAGATTTTAGGATACTGCATATCAAATTAACTTGTTGTTAATTACAACTCAAATAATCCTTTCCAGTTGACAGTCATTAAAAGTCTTTAGCATATTACTCGGCTTGATGTTACAATACTAAATCATAAGAAACTTTCTCAAGGAAAAGGATGCTTGCTTATAATATTTAAAACCTAGATTAGAAATGACCAAAATTGTTGTCTGGCTTGATGCATGTTTGAAAAAGTATTAGGAGGCCCATCCTGCAGCGCTAAATGCTTTCTTTTCTGATATTTTATATGTTTTTAGGCCAAATCCTAGTGGCCTTGATTGATGAGTTGTGGGGTCCTTTAACTTGGCCATACTTTGCAAGGACATCATCCCATGCTCAAAAGCAAGAAAAGACCTTTTTACCGTATCTGGGGCAGTCTTTATATTATCAAGCATGTTTTGTTTATATACTCAGACCTTCAAATTATATTCTATCTGAGAGGAGAATTAACTGGCAATGAAATCTGAAGTGCTGTAAAGTAAACTTTCAAAATTTCATATATATGGGAAGAAAAAAACGTTTTTATACCTTTTTAAACTAACATTGACAGGATTTACTCAGCTTAGCAGCGATTAGAGTTCCTGAATAGGTAAAATCTATATGACCAAGACAAGTAACTAAGTGATCATGATAACCAATCCTTGGTGAAAGGTCCCGTTTCAGGAAAAAAAAAACATAGGAAAAGAACAAGTGAGCATGTCATTCTCTTATTCCCTTTTTACCATAAAGTGATACTCTTCAGGCTAAATTTTCTATATCTTGACTCGGCACTTTTCAACCACAAGCAAAGTTCTATGATCAGTGCTCACGGCGCACCGACCTTTACAAAATTTGAGACCAGTCAGTCCATCAAACTTTGATTCTATTTAGAATACCAAGGATATGGAAGTAATTAAAGGCAGTAATGATGAAAAAAATCTCTTCCTTCTCCACTTCCTTATAAATTCTCTTCTTCTTCTTTCTTGGCTCTTCACTACCTTTCTTTCTTCTTATTTTTTTTTGGTCCTTTTTCTCCACTGACTGCTGGCTCTTTTTTTTTTTTTTTTATAGATCCTGCATGTTGAAAAATATCTCCACAGCCAAATCATTTTGCTACAATCTCACTTTCTCTCTCTCTCTCTCTCTCTCTCTCTCTCTCTCTCTCTCTCTCTCTCTCTCTCTCTCTCTCTCTCTCTCTCTCTCTCTCTCTCTCTCTCTCTCTCTCTCTCTCTCTCTCTCTCTCTCTCTCTCTCTCTCTCTCTCTCTCTCTCTTTCTCTCTCTCTCTCTCTCTCACACACACACACACACACACTGATTATTAGGAAATATACAACAAAAACTAAACGCAAAAAAAAAAAAAGACAAAAGCACAATGCGCAAACCATCCCTAAGCATATATATATACAGTTTTATGGTGATTATTACATACCTTTCATCTAGAAATTACTATTTATGATAGTGCATTAAAATTTAACTAACTGATGGTCATTAACTGTTGTGGTTGATGTCAGTGTGGTATGATTAACAGCAAATGCAAATTTGTTTTTTATTCCTTATATTTATAAACATTCATTATTTTTTTTTTTTGTGTAGGTTTTTGGCAATTTCTTACATGTTTTTCTGTTGGTCTCAAGTTTGTGCAGATTGGAAGAATAGTGACTTACCTCCCAGATCTGAGAATTGCAGTGCTTCGCTGTCGTTCATTTTCATCAGCAACCAATGAATTGGGCATCCAGTTCTATGATGCTCCTGAAGGCAACACCCGTAAGCTAAGGCATTTTCTATTTTTTTTGTTTTCTATGAGATGTATTTCAGTTTTTGATTGACATACCACTAAATCTATGTGGTTGAGCAATTAAGTTTATGGCTGAAATTGATCGGCTATAAAGTTATGCAGAAGCATTTTTTTACTTTTTTAAAAATAAAATTTTGTTATACCATACAGAAAGTTCCTAAGATAGTAGAGCTCTAATTGAAAACATATATGGGTATATATATAAAAAAAAAAAAGAAGGGGTATTATGAAATTATTGGACATTTGAAAATACAAAATGAGGGACGTGGTTTGTTGCAATTTAAAATGGAAATTATTAAAGTTTTGTTTAAAAAATGAGAGAATAAAGTTCAATGCAATATTCAGTTCAGGGTTTTTCTTCTGTTTCTCTGTCTCACTAGAAATGTTGAATAAGCAGCTATTGAAATGGGGTTGAAATTATGGTCTTAAATTCTGATGCATGTTAGGGGACAGATTAAAACTCACTTTCAAATGATAAATTCTTTTACAGGATATTTTCATTTTGTTTTTTTACTTCTACTTATTCATAGAATCCAAAACAGTTTGGCCTGACCACGTTCTAGGCCCTCTAGGACCCCAGGACAAGAGGTTTCTAATGCCTGGTCGAATAGGCCCTTGTGTGAACACCAGAAGTCTTCAGCAAGAACTTGATGCTCAGGCAAAGGTCAATTTCACCCCAAGGCTTGATATAGACCAAGTGTTGCCTCAACTTCCACATCAAAGGCAAAGCGACATATCTGAGCAGTTTCTTACATCAATTGATGAGGTAAGCTTTTATTATTTTAGGCAGTTTAGGTCACATTTTGTGGCTTTCAAATCTGTCATTAGTTCAAAGATTGTCAATTAATTATGATAAGAGATGAATATATGTCATGAAAATAAGTTTACAAATTTTTTAAACTTTTTGACAGATATATATGTATATATGCTTCAGGAAAACAGCTATTTAAAATGTTTATAAAAACTCAGTATGGTACTGTTTTATTACAATAAACTGTATAAGTAGAATATTTGCTCGCTTCCAACTCAAACTCATTAAGCATGAAGTCTTTTGCCAGCCTGATAATAAATTATATTTAGAATATATACAATGTGAAATAGATTTCCTCAAATCTTCTTTCTGAATAATAGATTCACTTTTCCTAATTTATTATTGTGCATGTTTTTCAGCTTTTCCTTTGGTTGTGATTGTTTAAAAGGCCCAAAATCATAAATCTCTTCCCAATTCGATAAAATACTAACTTCATAATTGCAAGCTTAGTTTTTTGGCTCTGTAAATGTATTAAATCATCACCAACTAAGAAGATGCAAAATCTGAAACAGCTCTGTAAATATGCCTGCAAGGCTATTAAAATGATGCAATCTAACTTTGACATTATTTTCCAGTCCCTACAATTTTTGTCTCTTAATCAACACATCTCAATAGTTTTTATGAAACGTTAAAACAGCATTGAAGAATTTTTGCAGAAAGTATCTTCTTTTCGCTTTCTAATATGTATATATAATTTAGCTTTTGTCAATCTCTTAGTTATGGTAAGTTACCCAGATTTTATGAGTTAAGAGTCAACAAAGCCATTTCAGGTTGCCTCCCTTGAATAGATCAAATTTCTTATTTTCCTTTTCTTTCTTTTTTTTTTTTGGGGGGGGGTGTTAATTTAGTATTTGCTTCTTCTTCCTATTTTTTTTTTTTTGTTGTTTATTTTTTATTTTCATCGAAAAGTGTTTAACAATCTCCAGCTATTTTCAGCATTCTATTATGATGTTCATTACATCATATCTGTGTAAGCATTTACAAGGATGATGATTTGCTGTAGGGAAGTAGTTTTTTGTAGAATTTAAATTATGCCTTTTACCTCTTTAAAATATAATTTTTGCTCTTGTTTGTGGAAATAAATATTTCATAATGTTGCTGGATGCTGATATCACAACTGAATGTCCCTTTGTGAATTAAGTCTATCCAGGCCAGTTTTTAAATACATCTGATATAATACTTTCTAACTTTCCGATTTTCTTTCGATCACTCATATTTCAAATTTTTGAAACTACAATTAATGATCGTCTAATTTTTGTGTTAAAGAGATTGCTCCAATATACATATTATTCTCGGAAATGGGGAAAATTTTCTATGGAAAAAAACTACAAAAAACTAAACCATCAACAAATAATTATACTGTTTTTTCAATACAACATCACTATTACTGCTGCCACTGGTGCTGCTGCTGCTGCTACTACTACTACTACTACTACTACTACTACTACTACTACTACTACTACTACTACTACTACTACTACCACTACTACTACCACTACTACTACCACTACTACTACCACTACTACTACTACTACTACTACTACTACTACTACTACTACTACTACTACTACTACTACTACTACTACTACTACTACTACTACTACTACTACTACTACTACTACTACTACTACTACTACTACTGCCACTGCCATCAACACCACCGCTACTACCATATAACAACCATTTCTTGTATGCCTGTATCTAAGTTTTTTTTTTTAAATACAAAGAAAACCACATTGTTCACGAACGGGGCAAAATAACATGAACATGAAACCTTTGCGCTGATGATGAGCACAGAAATCTTAATGCTGTGTTGATTCATAAAGGCTTATGAATAATTCCTATGCAGGATCTAATGATTTATTCAGTTGACATCCCAGTCTTCAAAGAGAGTAATATTAAATATGATTTAAAAAAAAAAGAGCTGGAAGCTGTTCAAATCACTAACTTAGGCTTCACTTAGACTTAGACTTCCATTCTGAAAGCGTATACTTTTTTTTTTTCAGTTTTATTTGCTGCCCCATCATAGTCAACGAGAAAAGCCACTCGTACTTTTAAGAAAGAAAAAAAATTCAGAAGACTGTGGAATGTCTGTTTTACCCTAATGCTTTCAGCTAGTCTTTTTTTTTTTTTTTTTTTTAATTTGTTCACATTCCGTACTCATACGCTATGAGTTCTATGATGTCAAGCGATCTAAACAGACAACGGCCCTTTGTGACACCCACATAGAACGAAGCAGTCACTACCGTATTACAGATGTCATTGCAATTTACATTTTCATTATCAATTAAAAAAAAAAAAGATAATGCCGTGAGTCATGTTGCATTAATGTTCCAAATTTATGAATATGTAACTCCGTTGCCAATTTGTATTTGTCAGTAGAAAATACGAGGCGCACGCTTTTCACACTGTTCTGTAGAGTAATTATTCATTCCATATTATACCACGCCTTGTGGTGTGTGGAACATAGCGCTGAGTTCTATGACAACTGCAGATCTCTCTCTCTCTCTCTCTCTCTCTCTCTCTCTCTCTCTCTCTCTCTCTCTCTCTCTCTCTCTCTCTCTCTCTCTCTCTCTCTCTCTCTCTCTCTCCTTCCTTCCCTCACTCTCTCCTCTAGCCATTAACATCTCTACCCTGTTTCACCTGCTGTCAGTTTTAGATCAAGTCTTCAAAACAGCATATCGTTTCTCATCACTTTGTACATCGCTTTACTTTTTAGCGTCAAGTCTTGTGTTTGTTCGATTTTAAAGGTTAGACCGATTAGGCATGGTTATCTCGTGGGTCTCCCTCTAATGTCACGACTAATCTACTGTAGAGGAACCAGAGTCACTGTTGTTTCTTCAACCTCATTTTCAGAATGAAAACAAACGCAATTTTGTGACAAACGTTATACAGTACACTGTATTCATTGCGATTAAACATTGTATGTGTAATAATGTAAAGATACTAAAGGAATTATTCCTTCTGTGCTCTTTATCATTCGAATTAAAATGTGTAAGGAGACGGAGAACCTGCTGTGATAAATAAAAACCTGTAGGGGTGACAAGTATTTCCTTCACGCTCGTCTAGCGTGGGTGTTTTGCTTTGTGTCTGAAAAGTTTTCACGGAAGGGTTAGACACGTACACATCATGCGATAGGCCATTGGGCAGTGACCGAGACATTTTGGCCTTTCAATGTGAAGAGGCGTCCTTCCGAGAGTTGCTATCAACTCAACCTTGCCTTATCCACGGGTACCAGTATATAAGTAAACTTCAAATGAAAGTTTTATTGTACTTATAAAGAATCGTATGAAATTAAAAACTTTTACAATTTATTTTTTAATATTGATATTCAGAGCAAAAAACAATGACCATCATCATCATCATCGTCATCTTCCTTTATGATATGTTTTTCTCACCCGAATTCCGGAACAAACCTTATTATTAATAAATTCAAAATTTAAGAAACTATTAGAAACAAATGACAAAAAGATAGCATTAGGAACTTTTTTTTTTATGTCATTACCTTTCTTTTTTTCGGTATACTTCCTCGAAAAAACTGTGAGTCATGTTTTGTTGTTGTTGTTGATTATCGTCATTTTTTTCGACCCTGAATAAAGCCAATGTTGCATCTTTTGACACAGATGAAGCTAGGTCTTGTTGTCATGCTCTGATGTTTTGACGCCATCGACCGAATTCCCCTTATCATTAGCTTGGCTTCACTAACGATACTTATTACTTATCAGTAACCTTGTGTCCCTACGACCGAAATACATACGTGCTTATAATATAACTTTAAAAAAAAAAAAAGCTATTGAACACTTTCATCAAATTCGCCAATAGCTTATATATGACATTAATGTGTAAGTGTAGACGAAAGCATTCATAATTTGCACCTTCTGGTCTAGCATAACGTGTGCTGTATTGAAGGAAGGTTAAAATAATATAGACCCTAAACAAAGAATCTCACATTTTAGAGAGCACAGTTTTAATAGAAGTTCACTCTCACTATTATACATATACTTGGAAATCAAACTGACCAAAACTGACAATCAGATAAATATTGAGGTCACACTTTGTAAACAACCAAGGTTCTGATAATAAGATTGTGTGTATGTGTGTGTGCCTAGTATAGTTGTAAAGGTCGTCTCTTAAAGATTTACCGGTTCATGTGTATGTGTAGGTTTTGTGTGTGTGTGGTGGGCAAGGGTTGGGGGGGGGGGGGGGTGGTGGTGGTCTAGATCAGGGTCAAGGATCGTGACCGACACGTTCAGAAGCACTAACGCTTTCCACGATGTTTTCACCTGACTCTTACTCCCCATAAGCACAATAGTCACTTCAAGTTCAACAGTCGGCGACATAAAGACTTAGTTTTAGCGTGTTTGGTGCTTTATCCGGATACTACAGGTTGGTGGCCTATAAATAAATTCATTAATTTTATTGCAAATGCTTGGTACCACAGCTCGTATTTTTTTTTAAAATGATGCGTCTAAGTGTGTATGATATGGAAGGAAAAAAGTTAAGATATTGAGGACTACATTTTTTTTACCTTATCATACATTATTCGCTTGTTTTTTTTTCCCCTCGCAGTTTTGCTCTCACACTTGACGTTTTAAGCAAGCAGATTACAAAATTAGTGAGTTGTCATGTTTATATTTTATATGATGAGGTGATGAAAATTCAATTTGGAAGCTATACTATTGGGTTTTTTGTCTCTTCTATGTCTGAAAGAAAAAAAAAATTGAATATCTCGTAGTGTTTGTAGAAGTGGTCATAGATTATTATAGCCAGATTTCTCTCCTTCTGGAATCAACCAACTGCATAAGGGAGCTATTAAAGTCACGAATCATATTATACATGAATACATATTCTATATCGGTAAATGTATGATTGTTCTGGTCGACAGGGCTGTTTACATTCACTGGGACTTGGGGAGTGAATTGAGCCTACATACACTGAATATGACGCAACGCTGCCGTTACATCATTGCATGGCTCATATTTCAGAGCTTTTTCCACCCTTAATTATTGTCGGCTATTGATCTAAATAGATTAGCGTAGTGCAGTCATTGTATGTAAACTCTGGACGGATATCTCACTTCAGATTACCACTTTCAAGTTTTCTTTCTAATTAAAAAAAAAATTTTTTTTCAATAACTGTAAACCATGAGAAACTTATAATGTGCAAAAAGACCGGATACTTATGTCATAATGTATTCAACTTCGCAGCGGAGTGGCGTCAAGAACTTTCCTCGTCGGACAAAAGGAATGTAAAATAAAATTTTGGTTAATTTTTGAAATACATGTTTATCTCAGAGTTGATTTTTTTCCTCTCAAGAATGAAGTAGAACCGTAAATAGATCTTCTCATAGCCAAGCCAATTTCATTATCGTTCTCTATTACAGTTAAATCATTCTCCGAGGATAGTCTAAAATTTCACGAAATATTTTACTCGACTGTGCTTCTTTTCAAGTTAGTGGGGACTGTAATCGATATTTAGAGTGAACTGTACTAGCTGGGTGAAAAACTTCTGCCTCCATATTTCTCTCTCTTACTGTGGCTGGATGCATATGTGCCCCTGACTCTTTATCCTCTCTTTTTTTTTATAAGTAACATTCGATTTTCCATCTTTCTTCTCTGTCCTTTGTTTCTCTCTTTGTTCCTGTCTCCGTTCACTCCTGCCTGCTCGCTTCCTCTAGTGAACAATTTGCTTTGTTTGTTCCTTATCTGGTCTCTGATTGTACAAATACATGTAGGTAGCATTACCTTCTTTCTCATTTTTTCCCCTTGTTTTATATATCTCACAATCGTTTATTCGATTCACTTTTTTGTGACGATCTCTTCCCCCCCCCCCTTTTTTTTATACACCGTTCTTGCCTATCTATCACAGATAGCAGAAGTTCTCTCTCTCTCTCTCTCTCTCTCTCTCTCTCTCTCTCTCTCTCTCTCTCTCTCTCTCTCTCTCTCACTCTCTCTCTCTCCCTCTCCTCCCCCCTATCTCTCTCTTTCAACTTTCAGTATCCATTATACATGTATTTTTACACTCCCTTCTTACTTGTCAGATTTTTTTCTTCTTATATTTTATTTGCAGATTGATATAACCTTCGTGGACAAGAAAATGCATCCGCCAATACCATCTGATAAGATGGAATTCAGAGCCAATAGCTGTCCACATATCTTGAGAAAAGGTACTGCGTAAATGTATTGATTTGAATTTGTACCATATGATATCATATTTTCCATTTGTTCTTCAAATTCTACAGAGTCCACCAATATTTCAATTTTAAATGATTTTTAATAGACAAAGTGGATTATTTTTCTCATTTTTTTAAAATATTGTTTTAGAATTTGTTTCTGCAAGTAACATATATTCTTTTACCAGTTCCATTTCCTCTAAACTTAGGTTTTTGTCTTTCTAATATAATACATGTATATGGTGGCTCTGTGCTACAAAAAATTAGCTTTGTTTTGATGGCAACCATGTAAAAAGTACGTCAAGGTTTATACGAATTTTTGAAATGAACAATTTTCCAGCTTAAAGATTTTTTAACTAGACTAGTAAAGCTAGTTAATTTTTTTTTAAATACTGTGGGCTTGCATTATTATTTTTTACCAATTCTTTTTATATCTTCAGATTTCAAAGAGCTCTTCCCTGACAAAAATATAATGGAGGGGAACCTAACAGTCATTTCCATCAGTGTCAAGACGTCCAATGACATGACTTACTGGTCAGCTGAAGTAGAAAAAGAGAGAGAGGAGCTCTTAGAATCGGTGATTTTTTTTCTCACATACTTCATAGCAATTCTTGGGGATATATATACTCCCTTCACGACAATCATGATCACCTCACAGCCTCATCAGGCATTGGGACATTTTTTTGGACAGTAGATAGAACCCAAGAGGAGGCTTGTCTCTTGTTTTGTGCATGCTAAGAAGCAGAGTGCTGGATCCTAGCTCCAAGAGCAGTCAAAAATTTGAATTCTACAATGTTCCCTAACATTAACTCTCTCCACTGCAAATACTTTTTTTTTACTTGGCTTTGGCCCTCTGGCATCTTACCAATTGTAGCGTTGCCCTACAGCAGTTCTTATGCAGTGTATTGATATCTTATCTTACTCTTGTACATATTTATCTCCATTTTGAGTAGTAAAACTTGAATAGCTCATTTTCATATGTGTACAATGTTATCAACAAAATTTGTTTATCCCTGTGAGATGATATGGTCAGCCAAAAGAAGAAAGAAAAAGAATATAAATTGTTAATCAGAGTACTTGTAAAGTAATTTAAAAACTCCCACTGCAAACCTTGTTCCTATTTCACTACAGCTTATTAAAAAAAAATAGAATTATACTCCTTACTTCTTTATACTTTTCTTTGCATAACAGTCATCTATTCAGATTATTATTATTTACTTTTTCAGTTTGTGCATGGAGCTGCTGAAATTTGTCAAGCCTTTGAAGATGCGGGTTACTGGGCAGATTTCATTGAGCCTTCATCGGGAAAACCTGTAAATACCTTGTTGCCTCAATTTTTACTAAATAAAATCATCAGAATTTTGAAGATTAATTCATATTACATTTCATTCTCATTGAGGAGTTAGAAGTGTACTGCTTGCTTATCATGCATATTTTGAGTTTGAGTATATATATATATTCTTTTGCAACAAGACTGACTGGAATATCACAAATCTTGCAATGAAACTTAATGATTTTTATCAGAGCTTACAATGCTAAATGTTTTCTCAAGTGACAGATTTTTTTTATTTTAAAATGATATTTAACATATGTACAGTGGAAACCTCAAAAACTGAACTCTGGTTATTCGAATTTCTCATGAACTGAATTTTGCAAGATGATAGGATTTTTGGCTTTGTTAGAATCGGACTCGTATTTCGAAGTATTTCTGATTGGATTCTCTTAATTCAAAGTCGATACCACCTCATAAGGCATCACAAAAGTGCTACATACATCTATCAAGCAAGAAGCATTGCCAATCACTGCCCAAGAAAGGCTGATCAGTGCGCTAACAAATAAAGAAGGGAGCTGATGCATTAACAATTAAGTGCCAGTAGCAAATCTGTATTAGTACTGATAGCAACGTGGGACGGGGAGGGTTGCTCGTTGCAGGCTCAGTACACACTCACTCAATGAGTCTTAGACTCTGTTATACCCATTCATTTTTGTAATTTGAATACCCTTAATTCGAAGATTTAATCCGTTCCCATAATATTCAAACTATGAGGTTTCTACTGTATGTGAGAAAAATGTAACCATTTGCTTTTTTCAAAATCTTTATTGTATGTGAATAAGATAATCATTTCTCCACTTGTGTAATTTTGTTCCTGTATAAGCTGCTTATTGAGATGTTTCATATTCATCATGCACCATAAAGATAGGCTTCAATCTTTTTTTTTCAAACATCAGCACAACAGTAGCAATCTAGCATACTTTAGATTTAAGTTGCACTAATGCAGTTTAATTGAACCTAATATTTGAAAAATAATAAAAAAAAATTGAAAGAATAATAAAATGAATAGAACATTAAGTGTACATCAACTGTGGTGCAAAAAAAAATATTAAAAAATATTTCATGCTATTTTTCTTTCACTCTTCTTTGCAGTTCAAAGGAGCGCACACAAACTTTACTCTGTTTGAAACAGATGAACGTTACAGGAAACTTGGCTTTGAGATTGTGGATCTTGGCTGCTGTAAAGTGATTAGCCATCCACTGTGGGGAACACATGCTTTCATTGGCTCTCTTTTCACCTCAGCACCCCTTGATCATCCTCTTATTGCTAATTTGAAATCAGTAGAATAAAGAAATCAGGACATGTCATGATTATTTGTTTTAAAGTATTGTCAGCCATAGGTTGTTTTTTTTAGAATATTATTGCTTCGGGTAATTAGTAGTTTACAGATTTCTCTACTGTTGATTTCTTACTATCTCCATGAAATGTTCCAAAGAAATGCGAATCACTTGTTTTCTTTCGCTTTATCCCTTTTGGTATAAATATTTTTTTTCAAATGAAAGGAGAAGAAAAAACAGGACTCAAACAAAAAGAAAAGACATCTGTTATAGTATTGTTGTGTTATGGAGTGTGGGTAATTGAATTTTGATTGTTCTGTACAATTTGTTTAGTATAGTTGAAAGTGTACTGTGACTGCTCTTCTCAAACCAAAGATGGTTTCTTTTTTCAAGACAGCTGAAAGATCATATTTATTAAGGTGATTGAAGTTGTTAGAGGTTATGATTGACAATGATTTTTTGTTGAAATATGCTGGCATTAATTATACCATAAGGTATGAAATTTTGTGAAACAATGCTCATCATTGAAGAAGCCATCTAATTGTTAAGTAATAAAATACCGGTATATGTATTATATATCTCTTCCCCCCCAAAATACATGTATTTTGTTTATTTATTTATCAATATATAACTGATGCCATTATGAAGTGTGTGGGGAAGTTCATTTTTCTAGGTACAAGTATATCTAAGTGCTGAAAAATTTAACTATGGTTGCTAGAGACTGCAATATTGTCATACTCTTATCCCATAGGGTCCTTGAGCTAAATGTCAAGGGAGTTTTGTGTTCAAAATCTAACCTGCTATAAAGCAAAACTCCCAAAGTTACCTTAAAGAGACATACGTACAAATTTTTAAATACTATTATATAATGTAATTATAAGAAGCAGCAAAGAATTATTTAGGACTCTAAATGTTAGTTTCAGGGGTTCAAAATAAAAGGTCATTCATTTAATTTGGATATAATATATTTCTAAAAAAATATACAAAAGTAGGGCATACTTGAAAATGTTTCACAGATTCATAAAGATGTATAGAATTGAGCTTGATTGGATGGTACTTTGCAAAAAAAAAAAAAAGAACTGTATTTAATATACTAATTTTTTACTATGGAATTACATTTTTATGTTTAGGCGTTTCAAGTATAAAAAAAATGTTGTAAACTGGGACTGTGGGACTGATCTGATGGCAAAATGTAGGGACCTACCATTTGATAGGTCCATAATCATAATCCAGAGTTTTTGTATGTCAAGTAAAATCACATGGAAAAAATGGGACATAAGGCCAAATCATGCCTGGTTGCATCAAGCACCAAAATATCAGGCACTGCTCAAAATTTACTGGTGCTGTACTTTGCATGCTCAACAGTTCTAAAAATTGTCATGAAATTTTGGAAAAAATAAGTTTCAGAAAGGGATGTTTTGTATTCTATAATATCATTCATAGGAGAGCAAATTTGAGAGCGTAAAAAAAGCGTTTTCTGTCATCATTTGTTTGGAGACATAAAAAATTAGGTTTCTCAATTGTTTTCTTTTGTCATTAATTTCTAAATGTATTGCTGAGTATAAATATAAAGACTAGTGTTTTCTGTTAGCTTGGTAAAACCATGAGGACTGAAATAACAATGTTACACATCAATATCAATAAGTTTATACCTAAAATTAAAAAGTAAAATCTGTTATTCATCTGAGTGTGGGGAACATAAAACTCAATGTTTATCGCAGTAATGAACCCTTGACTGAGCAATCTTGTGCACTAATTGGTGTCTCCCCAACTTTCTTGTAAATGGCAGCCTGGATGCATAAATATTATAGAAATATCAAACTCGCAAAAAAACTTGTTCTATTATAGTAACAACTCTTGAAGTTCTATTTAAAGCATTGGAGAAAAAAATAGAGATGAAAGCCATAAGATTACCGAAACTAAATTGCCAATTACAATTAAGTCCACATAAACTACATTTTCGTGGACAAAAGTAAGTGAAAGACCAACTCAATGAGAATTTAGATATGTAAAACATAAATAAGGCTCATGAAATATTTATTATAAGAAATACGATATCTGCTGAAAGATATAAATATATGCAAAAATGGGGCTAAAAAATAAAACAACAAAAAACAATGGAGAGCGCTTTTGCAAATACAAAAAAAAAACTAAAAATAGTAAAATACAGTCGAGTGCATATTGTTTGAATGCTGCAAATTTTGAACTCTTGGTTAATACGAAGTTGATTAGTTTTACAGTTCATATTGGCTCTTTAAATCAAATCTCAAGAAGATAAAGGTTTGAGAGAAGAATAAATTTCAGATCTCGCTCTTTCGGAGTTGCCATTTTGTTTTCATATTTTCCAGTACTGAAAAGCTCTTGACATAGAAGGCAATGTGGTGCTCTGAGTCTGGGCGGCGAATATTTTCCGTGTATGTATATTGTGTTTTACATCCGTCTAGCTTTATAAACAAGAGTTTGCAACATAGAGTAAAGGAGGAGGGAGGGGATGGGTATTGCATACGGTAATGAACGGATGTAAATCGTTCCCAGGCTGAGAGCACGAGAATAAAAGCTCAAATTTGAGCTATTGTTCAACATGAAAAGGTCTCATATCTTCCTTTTCTTTTGTATCCTATTAATTCGTATATCGTTTAATTCGAGGTTCTTTTTATCCCAAAGACTTCGAAATAACCAAACAGGACTATGTTTTCAAGATAAAAATGTATCATATCTATCATATATCCTCTTTTTTACAGGATTGTGTGAGTGAAATTGTGGGATTCCACAGACCAGCTAATAGGTAAGCAAAGATCAGTAACATTAGCCTGTAATTAGTCAGATACACATTGAGGTGGTATATGACTCCAACAGACAGGCTGGCAATATACGCTGTCTATTTGATACAACTAGCAAGAATAATGGCACGTAAAACATGAATCCTGCGCGAAATTTTAAAAAGTTTAACACCTAGTCTCAGCTCGAGGATTTTTTTTTTTTTTCAGTAAAATGATACCAAAACGGAAAAACTGAAACAATGAAAGGTATTTTACAATTATACAGAATAGAACTAAAATGTTTTAAAGTAACATATATATATATATATATATATATATATATATATATATATATATATATATATATATATATATATATAATTATGCATGGCACGATTTTTACTTTTTTCCAATACATTATTGAATATGGTCGGTCAAAGAGGATTATTTACCAGCTCTTAAACACGTTTACAATATCGTGAGGCAATAACGTGATGGCATAAAATAGATGTCTATTTCCTTAATTTAAGCGTTAGAATAAATAATTCCAGATATAAATCCTACTCTATCTTAATCCCTGTCATATGAACAGGTCTGTTTGGTCTTATCAATAAAATAATTTTAAATTTCAGTCCGTTCCATGGACTTAAAGGTCTTTCATCATTGTCTTTGAAGAGGCCTTTCATAAGTTGTTTTTTTTTTTTTGCTCACATAAATATTAATTATATTATGATTCGACAAAGTTATTACTTTCGGTTTCGTTTTTAAAACAATCTGACTTCTTGCGAACGAGTTGAACCAGGTAGCTTAGAATGCTCGATTTAGTTATTAAAACCTTCCTTTATCGTAATCAAAGAATTTTTTGGTAAGATTATTTATAGAGACCCAAGTCTTGAAATTGGTTGCATTAAATGGGATTATGAAATCAAGTTAAAATCCAACGAAAAACATCTGTTATGTTAAGTACTCTGCTCATTCCGAGGTCTAGATCTACGTGAATTATGAATTTCTAGTCTCATCCTTACATAGATCTAGCTTAGATCTACATTCTATGCAGGTCCCCCTCCCAACTCCTACCCCTTTTTTGCCGCGTATTTCAAGTCAAATTGTAAAAAAAGTTATAATACTGAAACTTGTTTTGAAATGACAATTCCCATTCACAAAATTTTGCAGATCTAAATCTTGATAAGCTAAAAAGTCATTCAAGATGTATAGTTTCGTTTGCCAGATGTGATTGTTTTTGGAAGGACATGTACTAAAGAGGGCCTCGTTTGATTGGGTCATAGAAAAAGATTGCTTTTGGTTTTTGTGTAGGTAATAAAGAAAAAAGAAATTTAGCTCTGTATTTATAAACTAAACCAATCTACCCAGTCATAAGTCCTACTTTATTTTTATATAGATCATTAGTTTGAGAGCTGAAAGCTCATTTGAAATTTCGCTCATGCTGCCTATATTATGGTGTCCCTGCTTACATTTAAACAGTAAAATTATCTGTTGTTTTGGGAATCACAGAATGTCAGATAGTTATAGTAAAAAAAAAATGGAAAGTCTGTTTGAAGAAAATTAAAATAGACAAAATGGAAAAGAAGGACATTTACAGTAACTATTCTCTTCAGTTTTTGGTGGATTTTGTTAAAACATAGTAAAGTTTGAAAATTTTTTTTTTAACATCTAATAAGTCTCTATGTACATTAAATAAAATTTTATTTGGATTAAAAATAACTTCCAAAAATGCCATTTTTTCCATGTTACACAAACTGAATCAATTTCTTATTCTTAGTTCTAAAGTCAAATTGAATTAAAATATCTAATTTTTTTCTGTCTCATTCTCAATCATCAATGACTATTGTTAAATATCAGTGGGTTACCTTACCTAGTATATACTATAAGCTAAATTTACTAATATAATATATCACCTTATTTATCAGGCATTATCATGCAATGATTAAGGAAAAAAAATAACCTTATATTCATATAAAGAGACCTATAATTCAAACATTGTCCAAAAAAAAAGAAAGAAAAGTTTAGATCAATACAATGTACATTTATATATATACTGCATTATATGATAAAACAAGAGCACATAAATAGTGTATAAAAAGCATGATAACATCATACACGCAGTGGCAGTTACCTAAAAAAATATTTTTTTCTTGTTTAATTGAGTGCAAATGTCTTAAAATACTAATCCAAGCAAAAATATGCTCAAGATGAACACCCTTGTGGTATTTTCTTCTAATAAATTTCAATGAAAATTGTAACAAGAAATAACACAAAAAACTAGTTTTACATTAATGTGTGATTTTCTTCTAACTGAAAGAGAATGGCAATACATGTAATAAAATTGAGTTATTCTCTTCCTGAGATAAGAATAATCAATTGTGCATGTGATGACCATTATTCTTGAGAAAATGAGATATTGTTTTGAAAGCATTAAAGAAAGAATCTATGATGCAGTGATTGATGCTGGTTTATCCCCCCAAAATATTCTCTCACTATGTGCAGCCTATATCGCTTTCCATTTTCAAAAGACATTACAAGATCCACAACTATTGAGAGCAAAAGCTGGTGAAATTAGCTTGGGTGTAAAATTTATCTGTAAAGCCATGCAATTTTTGGCATTAAGTGGGTTGTCTAAGTCAGTATCAAAATTCTGACCTTGCATCATCTACATTTTTTTCTTCTTTTTTTTAAATGCTATTTGATACAGCTAAGGGCCTAGACCTATAGGTCTAATTCAGAATTGGGAAATAAACACATTCCTTTTTATGAAGCCCCACCCAATAATTTGTACTCACCAGAACACATTCTTAGACTTTAGATCCAGAGCCAAGCAAAACTTGAACTTTACATTATGTAGGACTCTTTTGTCATTATTTGAAACTATCCATTATGATTGCATCAAAATCAAGATTATTTTCTTCAGTTTTCACTGAATTCACAATTTTTAAAATAATTATGTCCATGAATGAACAGATTCAGAGACAACAATGAAAGAAGTGCTCATAATAGAACCATTTTGTGGAGGTTCACATGGACAGCTCATTCAGCTTTTAAGCACAGATGAAGAAATCGGACCCAAATGCGACAAAGTATGCCTGCCTGCCAAGAAGTGGCAATGGAGAGCAAGAACATCGTCCCTTTATTTGAGTCAAGTGATTCCTTATTCCAACACATTCAAGTCAGGGTTTTACCAAAGAAATTAGATAAAATTTACTTTTTTTTCAGTTCATTTTTTTTTCTTGTGTGTTGTTTAAAAAACTTGATGTTGCTGAGATGTTTACATCTGCCTAAGGCTGGTACACTTTTGTTTACAATAATAATAATTGTACGTCAAATTTTTCTTCAGGGATCCTCTGTTGAATAGCTGTTTTTTGTAAATTTTGATTTAACATATCTATTGCTCTTGACATATTATAAATATAAATAAAATTTAAGCAAAATCACAAAGGGTTGATGACTTACAACCTTCCTTAAAAGTCTCTGAATAAGATTTATTAATAATAGAGTTAATTATGATTGATCATTTTACTTATATTTTTTTTATGTATACCTGTCTTTGAGAAAAGCTCAGAATGCAAATTGTAATGTTATCAGAAAAAGAAAAAAAAATACATTGAGGCAAAAGTAACCCAATAATAATAATAATAATAATAATAATAATATTATTATTATTATTATTATTATTATTATTATTATTATTATTATTATTATTATTATTATTATATTATCATTAATATAATTTTACATGTAGTAGTAGCAGTAGCAGCAGCAAGTTATTTATTATTGTTGCTGTTATCATTATGAAGCATACAACATTACCAGAACAAGGCATGACTTATTCTCTTTGTAACTCTATAATATGTGGCATATTTTTTATACCTCTGCAGAGTTCTTTTTGCTAGTTCTGTTCTAAACCTAGCAGAGCTAGTAGCTTTGCGACAAGACCTTTCTGGGCTGAAGAAAATCCTATACTTTCACGAGAACCAACTGGTTTACCCAGTAAGAAAACACCAAGAGCGCGATTTTCAGTATGGATATAACCAAATTTTATCCAGGTATTGCTTTTAGCTAGATTTTTTTAAAAAGTAAAAGTATAGCTAAAAGCCACATTTTCCTACTGGTTTATGGGAAAAATTGCTCCCTTACTTATTGGGTCAGTCAAGATTAGGATAATTATTTAGTTAAAAATAATATTTTGTAAGAGAATGTGTGAAGTATTTACATATCATCCTTCAGAATTTATTTATATGTGTTTATACTTTCTTTTTAAATAACAGCAGCATTGCCCTTTATAAGATAATTTTGATCTTATTCATTTTAACCTTTTTACCACTCAAGAATTTTTTTTATTTACAAAAAAAGATGTTGTTTTTTAATTGTACTTGTATATGTCCATTCTTTTTTTTTTAGATTCTGTATGAATAAATATGGAGAGTTTTTTCAGTAGACAGCCATTTTTATTTTATTTCCTTTCAGCCTTGTGGCAGATGTCCTTGTTTTTAATTCTATATTCAACATGGAATCTTTCTTGTCATCTATACCATCATTTCTGAAACTCATACCTGATCATCGGCCAAAAAACCTTGTTTCGCAAATACGTCCTAAATGTCAAGTGCTGTATTTTCCCATTGATATGAAAGTTGCCTGCAAGATTTCAAAAGGAAACAGTGTGGAAGGTATTCAAAGTAACTCTATCAATTCAACAGTCCATGGCATAAAAAGAGAACAACCAATTGTTGAACTGGACTTTGCTCATGAGACTGATTCAGAGGCTCACCTGAATAATTTGGGATATGGTGTTGATGACAGAAATACAGATTTATCATTCGAAATAAAGTGTAATCCTGATGATGTTAGCTATCAATCATCTAAAAATTCTGGGTGCCAAAAGGATATTTCAAAAGACATGTATCAAGAACAGCATGTAGGAGATGATGTGTATCATCAGATGTTTGCTTTTCAGCACTCTTCTTCGGCACCTGAATCCTCCAGTACATTTGACAAGATGTTCTTGAAATGGGATCCAAGAGCTCTCAATGATCGCTCACTTCACATTGTCTGGCCACATAGATGGTGAGATATTTTTTCACACCTTTGCTCTACTTTTTTTTCGTACAGTTTACTATTTTAAACTCCTATTTTTGAGAGTCTTTCATATTTTTACATTATGTCACGGAATTCACAACGATAGAAGATAATCAAATTTAAGAAATTTAGCAACATTATAAATAACAATATTAAGTACATTTTGTCTGAAAACACCCCTATACTGACAGGTCACTTCCAGGCAATTTTTTTTGGAAAGATTAAAAAAAAAAGGATTTGATATAATGGCAATATGAACATGAATATCAGAAATGCAATTCAAGTACATTTTCATAGCCTTTTCAGTCCATTTATAATCATGTAAGTGTGTCTTGTAAGCCTGATATGGTAAATCAAAAGGTCATTAAAACATGGAAAAGTATATTGAAATTATAGATATTAAATGCATTAAAAATGTTATGTTAATGCATACAAGAGTGAAGTACCAACAAATTGCATTTGAATAAAATATTGTTGAGGCACAGGAGGCAAGTCTAGTGCTTTCAAATTTACTGGGCCTTTGAATCTCAAATTAGTGTAAAGTATGCTTGAAATTGATATTTCTATTGAGTAGTGTTCTTAGATAATTAAAGAATAGAAACTTTCAATTTAAATCTAAGATGTGAAAGACTTGGCATCAGCAATAATGCATTTCCACTACTCAAACGAGCTGAAGTAGTGATATTTTATCAGGGCTGTAAACTTATTACCGATATTTTTTATGGGCTAAAAAAGATGGCGAATGGAAAGCCTTTAGGCCAACATGTTCACTAGCTATGCAAAGGTGCTGTGCATAAGTTATGTTGCTTTCATTGTATCTGACTCAAGACAATGATAGTTATTGACCTTTGTTCCTACATTCATAATTTAAAATGATGAAAAGTAGATTAGAACAAAAAAGTTAATAAGCAGTGTGGTGCAGACTTTGATTATGCTCTCAAATCCTTGAGTAAATTAGTTTTCAATTAATCTAGTTAGAATCATTTCCAAACAACCCTACACGTGAACCTATATTTTCCACAGGGAACATGACAAAGATCCAGATAGCTTCTTTTCAGCCTTGTTTCAGCTGCAGCAGGAAAATCTCAGCTTCAATGTGTCCGTGATTGGAGAAACGTTTAGTGCAGTTCCTGAAATCTTCAAAACAGCACGTCTGAGACTTGGAGACAAGGTGAAGGCATGGGGTTTCCAGAGCAGAGAGGACTTCTTGGCTATTCTAGACGCAGCCCATGTTGTTGTTTCCACAGCCATACATGAGTTCTGTGGTGTTTCAATGTGAGTTTAATACGTTATTATATATCTGAGAAATTCATGTGGACCCATTGAAGTTTTTTAAAGCCTAAGCAGTTGTTAATAAAGTATTTTTTTTTGACATTATTCAATAAAACTCGAATCATTCAAAATATGGGATATCTTAACAAATATTTTATTTACTTTCACTTTCACTTGTTTTCTACAGGTAAACTGTGGATGTATATACCTAGAATGATTAGAAAATTTTGATCTTTGATTTTAGTTGCATAGGCACCCTCCTCCTTACAATCCCGAGAAGTGACTTTTCATTTTTTTCATTCAATGTCTACATCAAGCATTTCTGAGCAGTACTTTAACCTCTAATGTTCTTACTTGTATTGCAATGGTCTGCATCCTCTTCTTATTCATATTTAGAATTTAAAATCACCTGAGGTCTACCCTGTTTACTTTTCCAATTTGTTTGTATGTCCATTACAAAATTTGGCTGTTTACAGATTTTTCTAGTTCAGGGTCGATCTTTTCACTCGATTTATTTTATTAGAGCATTAGGAAAAAAAATTGCTGTAAATTTTTTTTAGTAAAATGAAGTTATGACATGGTATAACCATAACATATTTTTTCATGAATGACAGGGCTTTGGACTCTAATGAATCTCACAAAAGGCAAGCATTTTTAGAAAACTTTTTGCATTCAAAGTAAGCTCTAAGCCGCTGCCTAACAATACCTTTACAATATTTATTTTCATGGCAGACATCTGCCTATTCTTATTTATGTTAATGAGAAAAAGTTAAGTTTTATTTCATTATTGATTCTGCCGGAGTGGAAATAATAACTTTTTCTTTTTGGGGGGATGAAAAATGATATCATATAAGTTTTTGTTATTTTGCACTTTACTTATTAAGGATAGCATTTGGAGGTGAGAAAAAAAAAAAATTAAAAATGTTGCCATTTCTAGTGGGCAGGTGACATTGATATTTCCCCAGGCTTGAAGCTGTGGCAAGGAATTGCTACCCTCTCTGCCCATACAGGCTAGTCTACCCAGAAATATATCCAAGTATGATCTTCTGCTTTAATGTATCACGTTTCTGTATTCTAAAATTTCTATTTAAATTGAGAAATCTTAACAACATGGTAGGAATATACTTCAAGACTTATCTCCCCCCACCAAAAAAAAAAGACGACTTTTGACCTGGCTGACCTTTCTATTTTGTTGTTAAATGCTTAGATGCATACAGCTCTAACATGAAAGCTTTTCAATTTCTGTTTTAACGAGATAAATTACCTTTAACTGATTTAGTTTAAACCACACCCAAGGATGACATAAAGATGCAAAACTTAATTTCATAGCGTTCATAAAACCTTGTTTTACTTCATCCATCATGAGCTGGAATGGTTAAAAAATTTTTGTTTGATCCTTACAGAAGAATGTTTGTATTCCACACCATCGCAATTAGTGAAGAGGCTAAAAAGATTCTGTCAGAGACCACAGAGTGTGAACACAAGTCTATGTAAAGTGAGTGAATACATTTTTCCACTTTGATCATACTAAAAATTCAAAAATTTTAATCATTTAATTCATCTTCTGTAGCCTCCAGATAAATACACAGTCTTCCGGGGGCTTAAATACTGTGCATTCAGGAAATGTGTGTCTTTATAAAAAGTAATTTAAATGATCAATTACTTCCCTTATTACATTACAAAAATTACTAGGTTGCTTGCCCTGTTTGCCCAGACTTGTGCGGGGAGAGTAGGTCTTATAAGTGGACATACCGGTATATTTATTGTTTCAATCTTGGAATCTTGAAAAAAAAAAATAGACACTCGATTTAGATTTTGAGAAGACTGATTGAAGAACTGCAACATTACTGATGAAATTGAATTGTAATTTGTACAGACTGGACTAGCTGTACAGTTAACTACACAGATGCCTGACACACCAGCAGGTGTGAGGCTCGCATCCATGCAACTTAAAGAAGCGGGGGAGAGGGAGAACAAATTATACTAGTCGAACAGTATCGTGTTGACTGTCACACAATAAGGAATTTTTTTTTTAAATGGACTATCTCTATGGCAGTGAATTTACATCATCTTGTCTATGTCCTACCTTATCCCTCCCCTCCTTGTAGGGCCTACCTACCTGTATCCTCAAGACATATTGCCAATCTCATGCATACAGACCGGTTCAGCCCCTGTCATCCTTCCCTCCCCTTTGACTATGTGTGCCGTACACATGAATGCATAAAAATAATGCTTGCAGAGCTTGTTAGGAGACATAACTCCTTGCCGTGTGATAATTGAGAGCCATTCTGTCTTTAAGTTTACCTCTTTCTTTTTATTGGTAATCACTAGAGGTTTCAAAGCATGCGTTTAGGTGGTGTAGTGTGGAGTATACTGATTACATAGCAAAAAATTCTGTAGACCGCTACCGCGTACATTTATCTGGCGCGATTTTATAGAGAGACTACTGTGCCATAAAAATTTGGTTTACTGTGTGCTTCCTTCAGATTAAGAGTGCGTAAGATTTTATTTTGAAACTTTCGTGTCACCTTAAAACATGATTTAAATTTGTGTGATAAAATGTATGAATCATCAGCATTGTGATCATTGCCATTCTCACCAATAATAATAATCTTTTAAACAACTGAAAAAATATTTTCATCAGTTCTTCTTGAGCCAGCTTTTTTTTTTTTTTTTATAGTATTTCAAGACTTTCCATTTATTGGCAAACCACTATCTTAATATACTCCAAGCGCCCTCTGGACCTGCTTTGGATTTAAATCTAACATCCTCCCGACAGTGTTTTAAGGGTTTGTGTAAAGTGTGTTCAATCGCTTTTTTTACCTAGGCTACCTTTTTTTATAGCATCCACGACTCTTAGCTTTCGTATCTCAGTTATTAAAATTAAAGATTCTTCTTTCATCTCTTCCCATTTTCTGGAAAGTAAAAGTTTCTTTTGCATCAAAAACTTTTCTTTCTGCACTTAATAAATTTTCTTGCATCATTCAGTTTCCCCCTTGAAACTGAAATTGAAAAATAGAGCTGTGAAATAATGTCTTTGCTCATGCTTGTTGTACCCTAAGCTGATTAGATTTTTTTACCAGTATAAAAATCTCGGAATAGATTAATTTGTATTTTTAAAAAAAAATTTTTATCGTTTTGTTTATACCAGGTATTAAGCAATTGAATAAATGAAGCTTGAATGTATTAGGATAGTATAGATCATCAGGAGAAGAAAGATAATTAATTGAAACCGGCATTTTCCATTACCCCTGGCATCAGCAAGATAATTATACTAGCAAACCATCAGGAACAACAACAAAAAATTGACAATATGGAAACACCTCTTTAGGATCCCCGTTTTGCTTTTTTTAGTGGGGAGATTGGATCAAATTAACCAAATCTATAGCCTAGCCCAAGAAATGTAGAGGTGACAATGATACACTATTGTACTTTTTAATTGTCTTTGGGGATGAAAATAAGAGTTATATTCTGCTGCTATACCCTTCTCTTGTAGTCCTAAAGGGCTAGCTGCCTAGACACTGTGCTAGGTCAGAAACAAAATAACCACAGCATTTGTCATCATTACTGGTTGAGTGCAAAAAAGTCCTATACACTGGTCACTTTCTTGTGTACAATCAGGTGTCTTAGTTCATCTTATATCTGTTGCAAGGGGTGTAGCTTCTGTCATATTTTAGAAAATGTACAGCCCAAGAATAAGATTTACAGAGAAAGATGGGGGGGGGGGGGGAGAGGGTGGAGGGAGAGAGAGAGAGAGAGAGAGAGAGAGAGAGAGAGAGAGAGAGAGAGAGAGAGAGACAGAGACAGAGACAGAGACAGAGGCAGATGAAGAGGTAGGGAGAGAGAGAGATAGAGAGAGGTAGGGAAGAGAGAGAGAGAGAGAGAGAGAGAGAGAGAGAGAGAGAGAGAGAGAGAGAGAGAGAGAGAGAGAGAGAAAGAAAGACTCAAAGAAAGTGAGAAACAGAGAGACAAAGAAAGATGGAGGGAGAGAGACATAGAGAGAGGTAGGGAAGGAGAGAGAGAGAGAGAGAGAGAGAGAGAGAGAGAGAGAGAGAGAGAGAAAGACTCAAAGAGAGTGAGAAACAGAGAGACAAAGAAAGATGGAGGGAGAGATAGATAGAGAGATAAAGATGTAGAGAGAGAGAGAGACATAGAGAGAGAGAGAGAAAGAGGGAAGGCATGAGAGAGGGAAGAGATAGAGAGAGATAGAAAGAGGGAGATAGATAAAAGAGACAGATAGAGAGAGGAGAAGGGAGGGAGGGAGAGGGATAGAGGTAGGGAGGGAAAGAGAGGAGAGAGAGAAAAATAGTTAGAGAGAGAGAGAGAGAGAGAGAGAGAGAGAGAGAGAGAGAGAAAGACGAGACACAGATAGAGATAGAGAGGGAGGGAAAAGAGAGATAGAGATATAAAGAGATAGGGATAGAGAGGAAACGAGGGAGGGATAGAGAGATAAAGGAATGGGAGGTAGAGAGATGGAGGAGGGAGAGCGAGAAAGAAAGAGAAAAAGGGGTAGATGGAGAGATCGAGGGAGGGAGGGAAGGAGGGAGGTAGATAGAGAGAGTGATAGAGAGTTAAAGAGGTATGGAGATAGATAAAGAGGTAGTGAGAGAGATAGAGCGATAGGAAAAGAGAGTGGGAGAGAGAGAGTGCTTAAGAAAGAAGGCGGAGTAGAGAGAGGAAAGATAGAGATGGTGAGGGGGAGGGAGTGAGAGAGATAGATCGATAGAGAGTAAGATATAGTTAAGAAAAATTAATTTCAAACAGAAATTCTAATATAACATGAAGTGGATGATACATTTTCAAACTGATTTGAAGATTCTTTAACAAGATTAAGGTGATGAAAACCTGATCAAAGATCTCGTTTGTTCTTGACAATACACGAAGTTCAGAATTATAAGGACTTAGGGAATAACTCACATAACCTTGCTTCTCACTAGTACGAATGTGGCACAAAATTAACGCATTATATTTTTTCCTCTTATTTTCAGGACCTAATAGAGCAATTTTCTTGGGATCAACTGCGGGAACAATATAGAACGTTGATTTTGACAAAAACCTGAAGATGGCACAGGACTTTCATTTCAATCATTTTTATAGTTAAAGTTTGCCCATGCTTACAGTATATTTTGGCACAGGAATAAATATGAGATGTCTTGATTTTTATTGAGATGTCTTAGATGTTTAATGAGAATTAAAATTTAGGCCGTGCAAAAATGATGCTGGACTTCAGGATCCTTGAATGCAGTCCTCTCATTTTCAAGCTTAAATTTCTTTCCATAGTCTAGAGCACTTACAATACATATATACCTGAGGACCAGAAATAGACCAGATAAAAAAAAACAACCCAAAAAAACATGTAAGCTTCCACCTTTGACTGAATTTAGAAGTTCATGTAGATCAATACTTTTGTGTTTGGACTTTCTGATTCTCAAAGAAATTGGTGATATTTGTAAAAATTGTAACCAACAATGCTAATATTGTTTGTGATGAAATAAAACAAATTCATACATTATATTGTGTTATTGCTTTATTAACTTTGACTACTGGAAAAGAGCCAATAGTGCAATTTAAAAAATTTTTTTTTTAAAGATTCTTCTAAACACTCATAAGTCTGTGAAGTCCTGCAAAAAGTGCTTAGGGTTGCACAGCCTTATATGAACTCATAGCTTCCCATTTGTTTGAGCCTTCATGTTTATGAGAGTTAAAGGGAATCTATAAATACATTGAGATTGCTATTCTTATTTTTTTTTTTTTTGCAAACTTCAATTATATATTTTGGAACAATTATTTGTCTGTTTTTAACAGTAATGAATAAAACAAACATTAATATACAATCATACTACTAACCATCACGTTTCTGTGTCTTCGTTAGTGTTTAAAATTTGCGTACCTTTGCTTTTGTAAATATTGCAACCATATGAAAAAGGCCTCTTCATATCAAATTCTATTGAGAGCTGTTAGTACATGTACATGTATAATGATTGCTCCTTAAAGCAAATTACTCTTTTGAATCAGCCACAATGACTGATTTACATGTATAGAGAAAAGAGGCTTTCATATTCACTGACGTTACATTAAGAAGCCAAGTACATTTCAATGTATTTATATAAAGTTTCTACGAGGGTGAAGTAGAGTAACTGAAGAATATATGAAGGTACATTGTACTTAAAATCGAAACTGGAAGTTCTAATATAGTTGCACCTCTACAGCCTTCGCAAAAACCAAATTGTATGTACATGTATTTATTAGGAGGTGTGAAGAAAAATCTGGCATACCGTGGAAACCATGTAGAGCTATCGTCCACTGAGGAAAAAAGACGACAGATTCAGCGTTGATAAAACAAGCTTGTGAAAACATTAAGGTGTTGCAGCAGGGGAAAAAAAAGGAATTAATTCTTCCCTGAATCCATCCCTCGCCAACGCCTTCCCAACTGGATGCCGGATGGCTCAGTTGGGAGAAATCAGAGATTTGAATCCATGCCTGGGCTATCTGGCGAGGAGGATCTGTAACGGCCTGTCTATACAGCGACAAAGCACTTAACCGTTGGAAAATTACATTATTCTGCTTTATGTACCAAAGGTGCTGCCTGGAAAGGCAAAATGCCTGTAGAAAGTACAGGGCCAACCAACCCTCCCCCCCTATCCTTTTACACACACACACACACATATATATATAAGTTCGATATAGACGATAATGTCATCGAAAATAGTGATACTGGTTGCGCATAGTAATCACAGTTTTTTTGTTTTTTTTTCTAGCTTTCGTAGCTTTTCAAAAGCAAAACCTTCTGATAGTCCTGTCGTCTGTTCTGATTATAACTATTAACGATTTGAAGCATCATTTTTTTTTTTTTTTTTTATATACAGAAAGAAGAAAATGATTAGCATCCATCGCCTAACACCGAGCTGCCAGCTCAGAGGAACCGCACGTGAAAAAGCGATTATCTTTCGCCGCTGTAACAATGAGTTAGCAGCAAATATCACGTGGACTCCCCAAACAGTGATAAATTTAATTTAGATTTCGATTTGTAAGGGCTTCTGTTTTATAATTACAGTGGAGATGAGCCCGTTTTTCCCCTCTTGGGAGTCACATGTGCAGTTTTCATTGTTTTTGGGATTACACCCACAATATCTGCACGTGGCTTCAGCACTGTAAATATGATTGGAAATTCCCGAGTCATTTTGACCGTTTGTCGTGCAAGTAAACACGTCTAATTTAATAGCTTTTTATTGTTATCAAACCAAGATTCTCGCATAGGTGGTACATGTATAAAGAGTGCCCTAATCTATTTCTCTCTTACAGTACAAAAGCGCTGATTAACATAAAAAAGATTAAGGAATTCCACGACACTGGTTTTAGCATCCTACTATCTCTCAGCCACATGGCTATCGTATGCCACATCGCGTGTCTGTTGCTGAATCTAACTTGATCCTGTTAAGGATTGAAATGTCTAGCTTTTGTGGTTGCTTGCACGTCTCTCTGTCTGTTACGGTGGATCCTTGGAAAGACATGAAACAGTGTAACTGTAAAGTCACGTTGTATCCGCACACACAACATACATGTATGTGATTGTCCTCAACCACTCCCTCACAAAAACAAAATATAGGTGATTACTGTTAAACTCTCATCATTCAGTGATCTGGATTTCACTTAAAAGTCAGTGATACATTGTTTTTTTTTTTTTTTTACATGTATTGTGCAAGTAGCTTGCCAGCGATAGACTCAAGAACTTATTGTAAATATCACTCATGTGACTCTTGTCTCTGCTGGTCTTTACTGGGTCTTGGATACTGGAAGATCTTACACAGCAGACTGCAGAAAGCCAGAATTGAGCAATGCATTCATTTTGTTTTGCAAAAGGACCCCCCCCCCCTTTTCTCTCTCTCTCTGTCTAATTAGCTATCTATTTATCTGCAACTTAAATCGCAAAGTATTCAAATTAGATTTACATATAAGGTAAATCGGTTTTGTGAATTTTGCACACACCAATATCCACCTCACTTGTTCAGTTTCAAAGGAAAATCTCCAATTGTGACTTATTTGTCTTTTGATATATCTTCTTTTGTTTTCAATGTTACAACCTTTTTTTTTCCCTAGGAAAGTGACTCTAAGGAATTGTGCTTTGGGATCGCTTTAGAGGTCAAAGATATCTCGTCTTAATACCGATTTGAATAATCTGAAACTGTATCGATACAAACTTTTTTTTTCCTTTTTGATAAAACTAACATGATATATTTATATAAAATTGTTACACTTGGGTAATGGAGAAGGTTGAACAAAGCTAACTGCTTTCTTCATGAACTCTGCAAATTTACATCGCGCTTTGGAAACTTATCTTACATACATATGTATGCATAATCTGTTTGTAGAAATTAATATAGGCGTACCGGCAAAGACAGCTTGCACATTTACCAGCATAGCTAGACAACAGACATTCCTTCATCCCTATACATGTAAAGCTCATAACTCATTTCTTATCTTTCTAGTTTGAGACCCTGTTACATAAATATATCTACTATTAGTACAAGATAGAATCTATGGGCTAACGCAGACCTAAGCATCATCTGCTTTGCCTCCTTTTCTGAGCACAGTTTCTCCGCTGCTTTAGATAAAAAAAAATTTCATAATGAGGTTTCATTTGGTGCTCGCTATTGTCATATTTATACCAACCATTGCAAGCGCATTTCTTTTGTTCGATGGCGGTAAGTGAGCACAATTATTCAGATATAAATTCTTAAGATAAATTTATGATTTCCTCGAGATATATTGATACTATATAACTATCAAGCACTTTTTTGTTCCATAAAGACTTTAATAAAGCGTGATTCCTTTTATGTAATAACTCACTCGATTAATGTTATATCTTTCACTTAAATTGGAATTAATTTAGCCCAGAATGGCACCAACACGATTTATCACGCCGGTCTGAGAGCACTATGGTTTTTAAAATAATTCCTACGGATACACAGGTTTCACACCTCAGCATTTTATTTGATCGCCTCTGTCCATTCTCTCAATTCACGTTATAGATTATAGTGGTTTTTTTTTTGTTTTATTTCATTTGTACGAAATTATTACGGCTCTTCTACGCGGGTAATGTCATAAAAAAAATCCTGGTGATCAGATTTTGTAAAGACCTAGGTTCTTGTGATAATTTGGTAATTTGTTTATTATTTTGAACATAAATTGATCTGCCTTTTGGCTCAATTATTATTTTAATTCTTGTTTTGGCAGCATTCTGTTAGAAACGTCCCGACAATACATTTTTCATATCCATGCATGTTTGTGATGTTTTTATCTGACAAAACGTTAAAAAATAAAAGACAGTCATAAAAATCAAAATTGTTCACTTGTGTATTCACAGATCCCAAATGGGACGGACTGAAGGGTAAGTAAGCAGGACTATAGTTTTAAATTGCTCATATATTAAGGTTTTCTATTAAATATAAATGAGAACCATATGATCTATAATTATGCAGAATCAATTATGCATTATCTTTCAATAAAAAAAAAGAAAAGATGATTTCATTTTATTATTGTTAATCAGAAATTGGTGCTCATGTTTCTAAATTTCATAAAAGCATAAAGTATACAAAAAAGTATGTGAAATAAATCCTCAATAAAGTTTACCGGTATTCCTAGTTACAGTATATCATTCCTGAAAAGAACAGAGTCTAAAGCATTCCAACTTATCTTGAAAAGAGTATTAACTTAAAGACAGGGATAACTGCGCCTACTCACTCTTTCTTCTCCACACCTTCTTATTTAACCATTTCATACTTACAGGTGTATATAGTTTGTAAATATATATCGCGTTACAAAATCGGATAGTTTTATACATATAATTCATTTAAATTTCCAAAGAAACAGACGAGCAATTCCTTTTCCAACAATACATGTGCCCTCACATCTTTGCACATTCCTTAAAGTTTCAAACGAAGACAAGCAATAATTAATTTTGGCAACAGAGATATCCTGACAAGAAAGAGTACTTTGTTTTTCGTTTTTTTTAAGTAACAAGATGTATTTTCTAAATCGAAAAGCGTTCGATTTGCTTTGTTGAACGTTCGGGTTATTGGTTCGTTGCAGTTACCTGGGGTCCGAACCCACTCAGCTCCAGCTACTTCGTCAGTCAACCCCGAACGGCTGCGGATGCTGTCAATCAAGGCTTCCAGAAAATCAGCGATTGTGATGGTAAGGTCAAAGAGTTGCTAAAACGAACAATCGCTACATTTGTATGGTTAAAAGGAATGGAATCTTTCTTGGGACTGAACGGCTTTTAATAAGAGGGATGGGTTATTCATTAATTTTATTTTAACATTATATATAATTATATATATTCTTTTTTATTTTCTTTCTTCCTTTTTTTTTTTTTTGGGGGGGGGGGGAGAGGGGGTTGAGATGATGCTGTAGACAAATCGATGGATGTAGCGAGAGAGAGAGAGAGAGAGAGAGAGAGAGAGAGAGAGAGAGAGAGAGAGAGAGAGAGAGAGAGAGAGAGAGAGAGAGGATGGGTGGGGAGAAAGAGAGAGGGGGAAAGGGGGAGGGGAGGCAGACAGTACCAACGAACAAGAGGGAGTCAGACACAATGGAAATGGCAGACAGAGTCAGAGATATCAACATATATTTATTTGCAATATGTAACTAGTTGGATGTGCACTTATTGCCCTACTATCATAGGACCCACTTACATACGAAATAAGCTCAGTGTTTATTTCTGCTCAATGTCAAATGCAGGTCTCACTTAATATGGTAGAATGCCTAAAGCCGTGCAATTCTACAGAGTTAGCAATTAATATACACACAGATAGACGTCTCTTCTGATATAAACTGTTGAATCAATAAAACGATAATTTTCGACATTTTGACTTTGTATTGCAGGATGGTTTGATACTGATTTCAAAGGGGTGTTGGGAGTGATAATATATTTATGATCACGAGCATTGGACGAACTAAAGAATATTTTATCAAAACACGTTCTCAACAAGTTCCCTACCACTTGTTTTCGATTCTTTCATGATTTTTTCCCTGGCAGTTTTTGCCTTGTTAAAAATACTTTTCGCCATGTGTGCCTGGCTATTTTCAATTTCCGTTTCCTTTTTTCCCCTCTGTTTTCCGCCTAGGCTGATCTTGCCTCATGTTGGTGATCCTCTCTTAAGTTGATCATTATTTTTGTAAAAGTCCGTTGTAGGTCTCATTCGTAAAACCATTTAAGCTATACTCTGTAAGTTTTAGGTTTGCTCTTTGGTATCTTCATTTCACCCACTTATATGCTAGAACTCATATTTTGGTATTTCTCTCATGCTTATTTCATGATCTCAAGGACATGTATTTATCTGTTCTTTCAGTGAATGCCAAATGGAGGGGCGCCCGTTACGTGAAAGGTGGAGACTACTCTCTGATACTGTTGTATGACGTGAACGGTTACATCGCTGGCATCCAGACAAGTGTGAGCAATGCTTTGTGCAAGAGTCGATATGCCTAACCGTAAACGGAATACGTGAGCAAACTAGGTTAAATAAAATTTAAGCTACACGTTCCAAGTAGAAAAATCCTGGTTTTCACCTTTCATTAATTAATAAGCTATCTTTGATGTGTAATTTTTTTTTAATCAACTGAGAAAGTAATTCGACACCTTTATGCAAGACTAAATTTTATACTCTGCAAAGACGTTATAAAGATTCATTAAAATGGTTTTTTTTCTCCTTTTTTTCAACGTTCACCTACTGCAACTCAACTTTTAAGGCCTGGACGGTTCGAATAGGAGTAAACTGCAAATTCATAGACTTAGGTTTTTATCTTCAGGAGATATAAATAAGAGCAATACTTTGCGTCTACAAACAGAGAAAAGGCTAGAGCCCGCCAAGCTACGTATAAGGCTGGTATTGTAAAAAGTAATACGAAATTTGAAGTAACCATCAGAAGGCCGCGACGTTTCAGCAAAACCAATGTTTTGCCTACTGATTTATTTAATGTCAAAATAATGAATCAACCACTTCCTTTATGATTATTGATTTATCATATGAATAGTTGCCATTATCTCACATAATATTGATCTTATCATATAAATATGATCTAGAGGAGCAGAGAAAGGATTTATAACTATAATGATATATACATTATATATATCATTATATTTTTACTTATCCCGTCTTTATCAGACCGGACACAACTCATGTGTCTGGAGAGGAACAGCTATCAAGACAAGATCCCCAACTATGTAACCATTGACGACATAATTTGAAAGAAAATGACAGTTAATTTTCTCGAATGTTTTACACTAGACCGTGGACCAACGCTTAAAGACATCGAGTGCATGTGAAATCTCGAAGTGTCCCCAATTGTAGTGGCAAATAACCGATTCCGTTGTAGCCGGGCCTCAAAAGCATTTAAATGCAATTTCTATTGGAATCATAAACCTTGAAATAAAAAATTAAAATAGTCTGTTCATGTAGCCGTATGGGTTGATATGACTGAGAAACAAATTAGTAGTTTTCATATTCTTCATTACAAATAAGGCTCATGCTAACAATTTAATAACAATGTATAGGACAGTGATGAACAAAATAGGTCTCAAAATTACCACCAACAGCCAAAAGAATTCTAATAGATATGACTATAATGGTTAGTAATAGGGCCATAGGTAATCTTACTAGTGAACCTTGCAGTGACTCTTGATGGAATTTTATAAACTAATATCTCCACTCCTGTCCTTTACAGGTCCCGTAGAGCATCGGGAAATACCCAAAACAACAGCTACAGCCTCCTTATGTTGATGATGGCGACAGATGGGTTGTGTCTGCGTACTTCACTGATCCTTGTAAGATTAAACAGAATTTAAAAAACTATTGTAGTCATTTTTGTAGATGGAAAATAGAGTCAGGTGCAACCAGACGTTTCATTTTCTGAGCCATTAACTATTTGTGCATCCATATCTCTCTCTCTCTCTCTCTCTCTCTCTCTCTCTCTCTCTCTCTCTCTCTCTCTCTCTCTCTCTCTCTCTCTCTCTCTCTCTCTCTCTCTCTCTCTTTCTCTCTTACTTTGCAGACTTATCTGTCTCATTCTCATACCGAATGGCTATAACGAAAGCAAAACCAATGATAGTTGGCAATTTTACTTCAAAATGATCCTTTTTTTTTTCAGTCCAGTAGAAGGTCTTGCGGTAACCCCTCTTCGGGGAAGAGAAGTCACTAGCCTAATCTTGGTCACATTGCCAAAAGGTCATACTCCCAATGCAGGAAAAATTATGAATGGCGAGTACTTAGTCACACAGTCTCTAAAAACTATAAAAGTTGGTTTCCGCGGCGTTTCTGAATTATAAGGCACGAATAGGATTATTTATCGAATAGTTGGAATACTTTCACGGAATCTATATTTCAAGTACGTAACTACATCGAAAAGAAATAACGTGTCATATGTTAAAAAGAACTGTTGAAGCGAATACCAATGAAGTGAACGTTTGTGTAACAACTTGCTGACAACTGACTTGAATGATTAAGTAAATGAGGAATCTTGAAAATATTAAGGCGAACAAGTTGTGATGTTATGAGAATTTTATAACACTTAGTTTCTGCTTCTAAACATTGATCGTCTCTTAACAGTAATAATGTTCCAAATTAAAAAAACCAATAGATTTAACGACCTTGCTCTGAATGGGCGACAAGTGCTGGGCGTTCAACTCATGACCTTGTCGCGATTCAAAGATTGTAAAGCTTGGCATCTAACGTTTTCAGAATGATGCAATAAAGCTAAAGGACGCGTATGTTTTCTGCTGACAAAGCAGCAACCTAAAAGCACAAAGTAAGTCGCGATCGCTGCTATAGGCCAGCTCCCATACAGCGTGTCCAAGCCATGCACAGCTCTAGAACATGCTAAGTTTTTAGCCCCATCCTCATACAGCTTAGTTAAAACATGGCGGTTTTAAAACATGTAATGGTTTTTAGACCCGTCCTCATATACAGCGTAGCTAACCAATGTGCGGTTTTGGAACATGTTAATGTTTTAGCCCCGTCCAAATATAGTGAAGGTAACACATGCGGCAAAACTTGTTTTGAGAAGAAAAAACTTTTTGACTTCTCAGAGGAGTACCGTGAAAATTGAGGAGCAACGATGAAAGCAATTGCATCCCAAACCCTTGAAACATACAAAAGCTGCTTGGTCGTTTTGGAAGACTGTGCTTTGAATTGGTAGAGCGATCTTTCATTGCATTTTGATAATTATACATAAAATTTGGAGTGGGCCCGAGATAAAGGTACTTTAAATTAAATGCAATCCTAGGCCAACGCCAAAAAGCCCTTTTCAAAGTCCAAGTCGGCTTTCTAAATCCTTATCATAGGTTTACAAAGTAAAAACTCCGTCTTATGGAGAACAATGAAAACTTCCTGGAAAAAACATGACTGAACTACACTAATCTCTTTTGCTTTTTGATGATTCAGTCATGCCTAAATCAGTGGTGAACTTGGTAAGAGGGCTGCATCGCCGCATTACAGATTAATTTGTAGCTGAAACAAAATTAGAACATGCGTGAATGTACATTATGACCTTCATGATATAAAACTGTGCGTGAATTAATTTCTCCCGTTCCTAGGAGAGGTAAAAATTCTCCTTGTAAAGGCAAAGAGTACGAAAGGTAGCACCAAAAACGTCACCTGTTCTCCATTAAGGAAAAGATTCACCAGAAATAAGTGCAGCGAACTGACTCCAATTTTGCAGAGATTATCCTTACGGATAAAAATATACATTATATCTTAATTTTGATGTTTTGAAACTTGCTACTAGAGTCTCTTCAAATGAAACGATATTCCGTGTAAGACAACAACTTGTAAAAGGGAATTACAAAAAAAAAATTGGTTGTAACAATTCAATCTACTTTGTATGTCTCCTACTGCGACAGCCAAGATCTGCACAACTGGTCGTACAGCCGATGAGTTCAACATGGCACAGGCACCAATCTATACTTGCAAAACAGCACAAAGCCCGAAGACAGCTTCATGGTGCCTCACAAGGAGAATGGACTAGGTGGCACAAAGTGGACCGAGGGCAAATGTTTCTACACAATGGGTGAGACTCTAAAAATATATTATTTTGAGTTGCAAGTTAGATTCAAATTGATTCATAATAAATTTTTTTTAATGGGTAGTACATAGCATTAATGGTAGTAACCATTGAAAGAAGAAGAAGAAGAAGAAGAAGAAGAAGAAGAAGAAGAAGAAGAAGAAGAAGAAGAAGAAGAAGAAGAAGAAGAAGAAGAAGAAGAAGAAGAAGAAGAAGAAGAAGAAGAAGAAGAAGAAGAAGAAGAAGAAGAAGAAGAAGAAGAAGAAGAAGAAGAAGAAGAAGAAGAAGAAGAAGAAGAAGAAGAAGAAGAAGAAGAAGAAGAAGAAGAAGAAGAAGAAGAAGAAGGAAAAGGAGGAGAAGGAGGAGGTGGAGGAGGAAGTTTAAAGCAACTCAAATTCTTTTGTGATATAAAAATTAACCGAGGAATAAGGCTTGCAACTTGATTTTTTTTCCAGGTAAACATTATTGGTTTAATCTTAGCGATGGCATGAGCTGTGACACCATGTTCCCTGTGTTCTTTTTGTATAACGGAGGAGAATTGAACGCATTCGGCTGGGCCATGGTGGTCAACCTGCCATCATCTCACTTGGAGCACCCTGCTCCATCAACATATGGAGTGAGTTCACATGTCTATTTAATTTGTTATCTTTTTTTTTTCTTCAAAACTAACTCTACCCCATCAATCTTAAAAGAGGCTCTAAAATCAAATGATCGCATATCTGTTCTGTCCCTTAAAGGCATACCGAGGTAACTGCAGATCTTGTGCTTTCGGGAAAAATGCAAAAAACAACCGATTGTCAGCATATAAATCTTCAGATACGTCGATTTGACAAGTAAAAAAACTTTAAGTCCCGATGAAGATATGTCGCTCTGCCATTTACAGAAGTTGGATAATACTTGAAATAGTCCGTTTATGCAAACAAATTAGAAAACAGGTTTTTGTCAGATACGTCGATCTGCCATTGGGGAGAAGAGCTATATGTGGCACTAAAAGGATTTTATAGTAAAAATTAGACTTTATCTATTTTGTTTAAATAGAATAATGATGTTTCGATCTCCTTACCTTACAGCCGGAGGAAAATTAAAAAAAAAACCAAAACAAAACAAAAAAACAAACAAACAAAAGAAAAAAAATGTGACATGCGGTTGAAAGTTAAAAGTAACATTATCCTTCAGCCCTTGGAAACAGGACTATATTGAAAAAAAAAAGATAAAAATGTTCTGAAGTATAAAATATTTATGGAAAAGATTTTTGTTATTTTAAAGACATTACTAAGTTGGCCAATTTCAGTTTTTGTGATAAGATTCAAAAGCCATCCTTGTTTTATTTTCAAATTTCCATTTTTTTCCAGCTCTTCATGAAGGAAGTGCCTTCATGTCTCCAAAATGCAGGAACTTTGTCAACAATGCATATTTACCTCACAGACAGAGTCTACAAAGACTTGTGCTAGACAGAAGAGCCCTCGGCGTCGCGATAAATACTAGAATTTTTGTTGAACGCTTTTAGCCTTAATTTCATAGCCTTTTCCCTTTCAAAATGTTGTTTGAGCATGGCTGAAAGACGAGAACAATCAGAAGAAATTTAATTTGCTGGGGTGTGAATGAGAATGCAACAAAATATAGAAAAATGTTTATACACATGTAAAGCGTTCACCTCTATTATCTCATTTTCTATCATGTTTTAAAGTAATTTCCGGGCAATTTTTTTCTGTAAGCAATATGATCGGATTAAAAAAATGAACTCAATTTAATGAAAAAAAAAAAAAAAACATGTGTGAGCTGTATTCTAACTAGTTAATGAGAACAAAATACAAATAATCTGGAATATTTTTTTGACCGTCGTCATTACAGAACATCAAACTTCTCGATTTTTTCTCCGAAGCGAGTCAAAATTTATGTTAATATCTGTGAAGAAAAGATTCTTATCTTTACAACAGACCAGTTATCTTGTTATTTTGTTCCTTGTTTTGTTTGTATATGCCAAATCTCTTTCATTACCTTTAAGTAAAATATAAGTCTTCGGTCTATAATATTCTTACAGTGGATCGTTATCCACAATTAGACGATTGTCCTGATCCGATGTAATATATGTTTAGGTCACAATGTAAAATACGACGCTTTGAAATTCCATAAAAGTTTTGAAGCCATAGTATTATGCATGATGTATTGTGGCCCATCATATGCACAAGTTAAAAAAAATCTCTACCGTAGCACACCGCCGTCACTTGTTCTCTCTCTCCCAACGTCACATCTTTACATATTATCGAGTCATAGGTAATTAAATAAAAAATATCCATATTTAAATATTATTGACTATTGCATTTTGCAACAGTTTTATCTTCAGCTGTTTAATGTTTTCTCCATTAAAAGGGAGAAGAAAAAGAGGTTAAAACGATTATCATTTAGAGAAGCTCAGTAACTGAAACTCGTTTTCTATGCCAAAATTTTCTAGAAACGTTAGCACCGTGCCAAATCGTCCTAATGCTTTTACCAATAATGACGCACCCCTGTGCTTCAGTCAAGTCTCCTGTCTGTTTTCAGCTCAGGTCGTCCAGAGTTCTAGCATAGATACTAATTTCACACAAATTTCCAGATCCTATTAATTTGACAATTACACTGAATTGTAAAAAATTAAATAACTGCTCTGACTTAAAATAGTCAGCACTTACAGCTAAAATAACTTTTAATCAAAAATTTATTGACATATATTCAATGTTATCATAAAAGCTAAAAAAGAAAAAAAAAACACGAAATTTAAAGAGAAAAATATTCACCTACCGTAAGAGATCAATGTTCAAAAAAAAAATTTTAAAAAAAATTCACTCACTGTTACAAGCCGCTCCTAGTAGATTTCTGTACTGTTGCATAATCCAGTATAAAGCACTGAAGTTATAAAACCTTCAACGCCACATACGGTCTCATTCAGTCTTTTAATGCGATTAAATGAGGGCGCTCTTAAACACGACAGAGATATTTTATGTTGTTGCTGCAATTGTTGCTAAACTGGACAAACCTTTTTATCACCAAATGTAGAGAATCGACGATAGATGATTACATTTATTCCCAATATATATTCTTCTCATGACTACTCTTTACAAATAGAACAGATGTGATCTGACCTTTCTATTTTTAAAGTAAAAATCGATAGCTTACAAGCATCCACATTGAAATCCACAACTTCTTTGATTGAATTTGAAAAAAAACAAACAAAAATTGTTTTGCCAATAACGACTACTTTATTGAAGAACACATATGCATAAAATAATCAAACCAAACTAAAACAGAAAACAAACAACCAAAAAGAAAAAGAAACAAAGCAAAAAACAAAAAAAATTATTCGTCTGGCTGGACAAGATTCCGATATCCCTTGTGGGTAATGCGCTTGGCAAGCTTTCAATACTGAAACTTTTAAGAGGCAGGCAGAGAAAGAACCCAGTGACCTCGACCGAAAAAAAAAATGCCTCGAGAATGATGGAGGAAAAATGGTTGCCAGAAGACAAATTATATGGGGTAACTCAATAGGACTTAATAGAAGGGTCAGAATAGAAGGATTCTAAACTAACCCCATATTTGGTTAAAGCGTTAAAATATACGGTGTTCTTCCTGAAAGCTTCCAACTAATACAAACTAAATATTTATCTGATTTTTTAAAAATTAATAATTAATTGACATGTTATTTGATGTTAAGACTATCGTTTTAAAAACCATTTTTATCGCATGTTGAAAATGCATTTAATAATCTACTTCTCAATCTGCCTATCTATCTATCTATCTATCTATCTATCTATCTATCTATCTATCTATCTATCTATCTATCTATCTATCTATCTATCTCTTTATCTATCTATCTATCTATCTATCTATCTATCTATCTATCTATCTATATATCTATCTATCTCTATGTCTGTCTACTTGTCTATCTATCTCTCTTTCTGTTTATCCAGCCACTCATCCACCAACTCTTATATTTAAATGTCTAGTTAATATCTATTTATTTATCAATCTATATATTAAGCTGTCTGTCTACATCACTATGTATCTGTCCCTCTTTATAAATTTTTCTATATAGCTTTGTATACATAGCTTATTACAATGTATCTCGATCTATCCAACCTCTTACCTACTTCCACGATTTTTTCTCTACCATTTCTACTCTTTGGGTCCCTCCCTTTTTTGCTCTCTGCCTGGACAAAACATCCATTCTAGCTCTATTTATATTGTCTTCGATTCTATATTCGTAATTAACTTTGTGTTACTGTCTTCACCTATTATGTACTGTTTATATTATTGTCCCTCTATTTCTGTCGAGTCTCTGTCCACCTGTTTGTCTAACTGCCTTTTTCTGCAGTATTGTTTTTTTCCCTGTCTTTGTCGCTGCCCACCTCTTTGCATGATTGCTTCTATCTTTCTATCTTTCCCTCTCTCATTTTTCCCTCCCCATTTTCATTCTCCGTGCGAATCTCTTTCACATAATAATTTTGGCAATAATATTGATTAATTCTCAGCTTCCCAGACAGCTGCATGCAACCCCATCGAGTTTCGCCCAAAATACAATGCCTTTCACAAGAGAGAGCATTTTCTCTAATTCTTATCTGCATATTTGGAGCAAATACTATATATGAGGTTGTTTCGATAATCAAGTTGAATACTACGTCAAGAGTTAAAAAAGAAATAACAATAAACTGAAGATCTTTCGATATTAGTCTCTTCTGCATGTATCGTGAGGGCCTCTCTTTAGGAACTAATATCTTTAAAATTAAGTAGACGTTGTATTAAATTTCTTAATAATTTTTTTCTCTAACTTTTGAACTAGAGAAGATTTGGATCTTTGTATTGCAGTGATTAGAAATTCAAGGCAACCTTAATTTTTTTCCTTTTAAATCAAATAACCATTTTAATTCCAAAGATAACTTAGCTATGAAAATTTAACCTTGGTCAGCTACAAAACTAAAGGTCCCCAACAAGGTACTTGATTGTTGAATCTTATAATCAATTCGTTTCTCACTCTATGTTCATAAAAAGTGTTTACACAAAATCATCAATCAGTCTGATTTATTTTCTCTGCCGATACTCTTAGTCTTAGATGCTCTCTGACACGAATAATCATTGTAACGTTGGGAGAGAAACAGTTGTCTAGTTACAACCAAGTTCTATGAAAAAATTCCCTTTAAGAAAAGATCCATCAATAGAAAATATTGTTGTTTTCATTTGTACAAATCCTCACGAGGTCAATGTCCTTTTTTAACAAAATAAGAGCCAACTGCACGATAGTTACAAAACTCATATTAGTCGCTGTTTTCGTTCTTTACCTTTCAACATTGTATAACTGTACTCTGTCTCCTACATTCTACATGTCTTTGATCTCCTACCTATATTCCACGCCTTGGATTCCCGTCGAAGCAAGTATTAACCAATCAACTTGAGCTGAATAATAGTAACAATGGCCATTTTCCTGTCCTTGTGCGACGCTTGTATTCTCCACCAAAGGGTTAAGACATGCGCTCTTTAACATACCTCTAATATGAAAAATGAGACAGGCAGAGACAAAGGAAAAAAAATACATATTAAAATACAGGCTGATTCAAAGAGTGAGAAATAAAGAAAGCGAGACAAATAGAAAAAAAATAAGAGAAAGACAGAGATGGAGAGAGCGACAAACATAAAAAGAGAAGGCTGTAAGCATTAAAGAATTGAAGGGGAGGAGAGAAGATAGAGAGGAGAGAAAGAGAGATAGAGATAGAGAAAAAGAGAGAGAGTTAATGAGGGGAAAAAAGGAGAGGATGGTTATAACAAGATTATATGTAAATAAAATAAAATATTTCTAGATCTACATTATTATTTCTGATTTGAAAGTCCATAAATTGGAAAATAAAATTAGATTAATCTACTGAAATTTTCACTATCAATCAGTCACTCCCTCTCTCTCTCTCTCTCTCTCTCTCTCTCTCTCTCTCTCTCTCTCTCTCTCTCTCTCTGTCTGCCTCTGTGCCCCTAGTCCCCTCTTCTCTCTCTTTCTCTCTCTCTCTCTCTCTCTCTCTCTCTCTCTCTCTCTCTCTCTCTCTCTCTCTCTCTCTCTCTCTCTCTCTCTTTTTCCCCATGTTACTGCATTGTATGAAGATCAAAGACTTTATTAACTTCATACTAAGAATATTCATGATTCGTAATGAAACTTTTTGGCTTGAAACTTCTTCGTTATGATTTGAAAGACCGCCTCAGAATGCATTAAAACATACATCAAAACTTTTTAAAAAAATTGTATGCCAAGAAAGCACATTGAATATGATGAGCTCGGCTCACGTGAAGACTACTTGGCCGTTCGCCCGTATCAAGAAACTTAAAAAAAAACAAAAAACATTCCGATGATCGTATGCTAATGGGTTTTTTTTTGTTTGTTTTTTTTTCTTCAATAGGTAATGATACATCGATAAGTTACTGTTAAAAAATTTAGTACTATATGACAGTTTTCGTTTGCATTTGGTCCTCAAAAGAAGAATGTTTCTTTAAAACTTGTTAAGTCAATTTTGTCCATTTTTTTTCTCAAATTACTTTTTATTCATTACTTTTGGATCCAAGTTTTTCAATCGTAGGTTTTTACAATACAGGGAGCCCAAATCCATTGATATGCACATATATCAAATACTAATCATGGAGTTGAATTTTTATTATTTTTAGTGGATTTGAAAACTAGGTGGTTTTCCAAAACTCGAATTACCTAGTTTTGGTGTACCAAATAGAGAGGTGGAAGTTAGTGAATGAGTCAGTGTTCTCTATTTTTATTTTTTCTTAACTTCAGAAGGACCTGTTAAGTAAGTCCATTATTAATCAAGGTTTTTGAGAAAATTCTTTTTTTTTTTTTTCACAAAATGTTCGCTTTCAATTTTATTTATAGTGGCGTGGAAGAAAGAAGAAGAAAACTGGCAGAAAGAAAAAAAAAAAAAAAAAAAGAATGCAAAGGAATTGAAAATGGCAGGTGATAATGCAGAGAGGGGTGGGAGGAGATTTCTTGCCTCTTCTCTTGTACCTGTTCCTCTTATTTTCGACTTTTTTCCATCCTTTCTTTCCTGCCTCTCGTATGCCTTACAGGCAATGCAAAGTCATCTGTGTCCATAGCTCTTTATCTTAAATCTAAAACCAAGTACAGTTTCACGATGACTGCGTTGTTTACTGTAGGTTTAAGAAACAAAGTATTAATTATATTACTGTATAGTATTCTGATGGTTAAGTGAGAAGATAACTTTTTGTGCGAGTAAATAACGCAGTTTTGGAAAAAACAATTCAGATTCCAAATTTTGAAAAACATTTTTTTCTTGTCTCTAAATCAAAGATTTAGTCACTTTTGAGAAACCACATTTATGACAGGCTATACTTGGCTTTTAGAAGTATTCGATTACCGTTTCATCTCCACTTAAAAAAATGAGTTACTTAGCTTTCAAAGTTTCTGTTAGAAGTGCTGATGTAAAGTCTCGATGGAGATTAGTACAGTATAGATACTGATCTGTGAGTCTTTGAGATTTTTCAATGTTATTTAAGAGAAAAGAAGAAAAAGAATTGTCCCGAGGTCTTGAGATTATCTTACTTTGAGTAAGCTTATTTTATTATCATGATTTTAATGGCGCTTATACGACCTTCGATGAGCAGCTTAAAAGGTAACAAATCAAAGGATACAGTAATTTATTTTGAATATGGCTGTTGTAACTTTATTCCTAATTATTTGAAAGACTCTTTGAAACTTTGAAACAATGTTACATGATCAAACCATGAGAGATTCATTATTTATCGATCTTAACTTTTTTTTTTCGGGTAAGCAGTAACAGTGTAAATTAAAGTTCAATACGCATGATATTTATTTTAAAAAGAAGCGATTGCTTTGATGTCTAAACCGTGAAGCGATTACCGTATCTTTTTTTTTTTTTTTTTGGATGAAGTTTAATCTAATTGAAAAGACTCGCCTTGATTTGCATTTGTGTAGAGCTTAGAGTGACAGACAGATGAGGTATCTTTAAAATCAATAAAAGTGGTACTTCAGACAGAAGAAAAGGCAAGAGAGATGGGAAAGGAGGGGTGGAGAAGAGAGAAAATTGCATTCAGATACACATAAAAGAGATAGATAGATAGATAGATAGAGAGAGAGAGAGAGAGAGAGAGAGAGAAAGACACAGAGAGAAAGACACAGAGAGAGAGAGAGAGAGAGAGAGAGAGAGAGAGAGAGAGAGAGAGAGAGAGAGAGAGAGAGAGAGAAAGACAGATTGAGGAAGAGAGAAAGATTTTCTTTCGAAAAAAACGCCTATAACTCTTATAATTTTATGCTGCAAAAATGTTCATCTTTGTTGCCGAAATGCTTTAACCTGATGTTATATTTTTGTAGGTGATGCAAATTATTATTTTTTTCGTATGTTTTTTCCTCTAATACGATGTTGGCATTTAAACATGAAGATTAACAAAGTATTGATCAGTGTTATCCACACGTTCCAGGAATTAATGTTGTCTATCAACGTTTAAGCGGATACGCGAGTGTTGGTTCTTCCTACGTCACTAGGAGAGATGCTGTGTACAATAATAACAATTCTAACATTCAGCTAAAGCTAGGAGAGAGAGAGAAAAAAAAAAAGGTTTCTCTGAAGCTCAGACGTATCCTTTTTTCAAGTCCATGTAGCTTCTAGTTTTAATATATTGCTCATATTTTCTACGTATTGAACTTACTACAGATTTTACTTTCACAATGACTGTGATTCTCAGAGTGGAATGATCTATAGTAAGAATTTGAGCGAACCCTGTCAGAGATGGCTTGTCTTTAGTAAACAACATGAAGAGCAAAAGAACTTTTAATCTATAAACTATAAAAGTAATCAAGATTTGCAAAGAAGATGAGTCATGTGGAGGGTAATTGACTGCCCCCTTTCCATTTAACTGGTTTCTAAGTTTACGAGAAACTTACTTAATCGAAGAAAACGACCTTAATTGATGGAAAATCTGAGGAAACAGTAAAAAAAAATTGAAAAACTTGAAATAAGGTTTTAAGATCAGCCTAATTACCTAAACCCAATAAATGGAAAAAAAAAACAAGTTAAAAAAGTCTTTGCAGTCACCCTTGTTTTTTTTTTATCTGCCTTAAAAGTCATTTAAGACGCATCAACTTATGAACAAAATGTTTATAGAAAGGAACATTCATATATATCATAATTGTTGATTCGAAGCTGTTTGTTAAAAACAAAAAGTAAAAAAAGAAGAATTCAGTCAGGAACTAAATTTCCAAAATGTGATTGCCAGCAAAAAATGAACAAACCATAGTAGCAACTAACAAAAAAGAGAGTTTAATAAGAGTAAAGGAAAAGATCGCGGTTTCTGGGAAAATGTAACTAGACAATGGCTACATCAGCTAACAATAAACGTCCGAAAGTATCCCTTGAGTGCTGTGGTCATGTCGCGCTGAAATTTCACGTCTACTGAAATAATAAAATCGACAACCTATCACTGCGGATGCATTAACACCAAAAGTGGAGTCACCTGGCAGAACTAGTGGTAGCAGTCACCAGAGACATGGCACAATGGCACCACGTAAGTCACTCTTTCGGGTCCATTAAACAACCTGTGTCGGACTCAATTTTTTAACAATGCTGACCTTTCGGTATGGAAGTTCTTGGCTATTCAGAGGAAAGGAAAAAGAAGAGGAGGAGTACTTTTTTATTTTCTTGATCTTCTTTGTCTAATAAATTTTGCGCTGTGGACCTATTGGCATAATTATGGTGTCTATACAGCTGAAGATCGATTTCTACTAGATGAAGAGTTAAGAAAATCTAAACTCATCACACTAAGATCAGGTCCAGCTTTGCGATACTTTTTTAAAACACGTCATAATACTGAGGAAGACTGTTTTCAGTAGGCTAGGACATCACGACAAAATAAATAAATAAATAAATAAAAAAACAACAACAACAAAACAAAATAAAAAAAACAACAAATAAAAACGGATCACCGTTGGCTCCATTAAGCTTTAACCGTTGCTTGATACCCTTATAGATAATATGTGAAGAAAAGATGAGCGACCGCTATTAAGATCAACCATTGTCCTCCTCTGGATATCTCTCATACGCTTGAATAAGTGCAATTCTCACATAGCCAACTCTGTCCATGCCAGACTATAGAGACAGTAAAGTCTCCACCAATACACAAATTATTAAGGCAGCGGGCATTGTTCCATGCCCTTCAAAGAGACTAGGACCTATAGCAGTGATAGAATTAGAAATGGATACGCAAATTTTGAATAGAATTTATGGGCCATTGGCAGCCGGTTACCTGACCGTTGCCCAACAGGACAGATGACAGACATTTGTTGGTTTCTCTGAAAAGGAGAGAGTGTGATATTGTGAGCAACATTTTTCAATAGAATTGTATTATTATGCTTAGTAACAATTATGTTTGATGGGTTAAATATTTTACAAATAAGTCTACCATGAAATGCGATAACAGTAACTTTAATCGCTTATTATTACAAAATAGTCCAAAATTTAGCACGTACACAAAATCATGAAATAGATATGGTAATTTAAAAAAAAAATTTGATCTTTATGTCTGAAAATTTGATGTTTTGGGTGTCTAAACTAAAAACTAATTATCCAAATGAATATGATACCTTGGAATGAATTGGATTTTTTAATACTACACTTAGTTTAATAATTCTCAGATTAATCTAGATCTTTAAAAGTTTTAATTCTTTATAACTTTTCCTTTATTTCCTTTGAAACCCCTAGTCCTTTTTATCCGAACATAGAAAGGTTTAGTTAACATATGGTTTCTTAAAATCTGAGATCGAAATTCAGTCAATAAAGATGTATCGACCCTTCCCGATTTATGTCGGTTGTTTTGTAAATGACTCGTAAAGCTAGTCTACTCTGTTTGTCCTTGCAATTATTTTGTATCAAAAGTGCTTTTAAAAATAGAAGCCGCGTCAATATTTTGTAATCAATACGTCAGTGACATATTTTTTTCTTGATTTATCTGAAATTTGTTAAATCTATATGTCAATAAGAATTGTTTTCCCTTTTTGTATAAGCTTTGAGATCAGCACTCGAAAGTGATGGAGCTGGAGAAAACCAGACAAGCAATCACCACATTTAAATTGTAATAGACTCAGTCTCACGGCGATAGTGACAGTACAGGCGAAGATTAAACATAAACACAGAAAACGGGCGAAAAACGGGGGAAAATGCAATAACATGATTATGGTAGAGACAGGGCAGATTTACAAGAGTTTGCGTGAAAAAGATGGAGGAAAGAAGGTGCGTGGATAACATAAAAGTAGTCAAATAGGCTGAGAATTATTTGAAAAAAAAAGATACAAATGAAATGAAAATCGATAGATATGATGACATGAGAATAATTCATTTAAATTTGTTGATTGAAATGATTAAGGTACTGCGTAACAAACTGAATTATTCATTTTGGTTTGAAGAATTAATTATCTTTATAAAAAAAACTAATGTTATTGAGTACTTTTTCTTTTGTCTCTTCAATAAATTAAAACTGAGTTCAAGACCGCCAGTATAAAGCATGGCCTTGAAACTAAAGAAGACTATCACTAAGTACACGGATGAGACTTAAAATAAAGCAAGAATTCTACGATTTTTAATCTGTAATTTTCTAAACAAGTTTCTTATAATCATAGTTTTAGGTTTAAAAACTGCATGAAAATTTAAAAAAAAGCAGGTTTCATGATAATTCTTAACCTTCCATTTAACGTTGACAGTAAAATTTTCAATGGTTTAAAATGTGTAGTATATCGACTAAAAAAAGACGTAAGGACGTATCCCTTTGTTGATAGGATTTTTAAGATGTGAAGTCAGCGAATTTGGAGAAGATCTAACAATTAAGTTTGTATGTGCAATCAACATACGATTGAAGATTATCCTAAGCGTAAAAATTTATCATATTAGTTCTTGAAAGCTTTACGTTATGCAAGGGTATGTAAATGAGCATGAGTTGATTCGATAGTTGCTGTTAAAATGAATCCATCATAAACTTATGACTATAGAGACATTTTTTTCTGCTGATTACTGTGTTCCAAAACTCACCTCTCGTAAGTTTGTCTCATTAAGTTTTTACAAAATCAATAGCAGTGTCACAGTTCGTTTAGTTTTAAAGATAAACCGCGTGCAGACTTGAATTCGTTACTTTTGTAAATAATCTGAAGTTTTAAATGGGTTCAAATGATTTGGAACATAAAAAATATGTAATGCCTAAATACTTTTAATATACCTATACAAAAACAAAATAAAAAAAACAACATGAAAAAGATTTTTAATAGAAATAAAGAGTACAAAAAAGAAGAAATAGTAACAACAATAATATTAGCGACAACAACAACAACAACAACAGCAAAAACAACGACAACAGCAAAAACAACAACAACAACAACAACAACAACAACAACAACAACAACAACAACAACAATAATAATAATAATAATAATAATAATAATAATAATAATAATAAGAAGAAGAAGAAGAAGAAGAAGAAGAAGAAGAAGAAGAAGAAGAAGAAGAAGAAGAAGAAGAAGAAGAAGAAGAAGAAGAAGAAGAAGAAGAAGAAGAAGAAGAAGAAGAAGGATACTCTTTTGATGATATCATTGATAATGATCACGATGGTGATGGTGGTTTTGATGGTGCATATGGGGGAGGTGTTACTAATAATAAAAAATAAGAATTATAAAATGTAATAAATGAAAATAGGCAAAAAAAAAAAAAAAGGAGTAAATATTTAGAGACTTAAAGAAAACCTCAATAACAGAAGCTGATCCAGGGAGATACAAAACTGTGCTGGAGCAGAATCTACAACAACAAAATATAATCAAGAGGGGATCGTGTCCTTGGGGAGAGATCTCTGGCCGAGCTAATCTAGGAGCTCATCCTCGAAATGATTACAGAGCTTATGGTCAAAACAAATCAAGCAGAGGCTAGAAATGGTAGCGGGGCGAAAGATGGTCATGTCTGCATAACAACCTTGCGCAAGTTGTATCGGTTGCGAGGGAGCAGTTTTACTTGAAAAAAATTATCGTATAGAATGTTCCTTAAAATGTAACATCATCCATCAAAATTAATAAACAGCAAAAAATTATCATCAAGCTTGATGAAGTTTTTTTTTTCCTTCTTTTTTTTGTCATTGAAGATAGTTAAATGTCCACTTCACGTCCTCCATCAATCTATCTTACCTCTATTGCAAGTTACAGAGAGCTGCTCTGCCTCTGCTTCTGCTTGTGTCTGAGTTGCGCTCGTGGCTTTTTGCGCGGGTTAGCAGGCAAAGCCAAGATTGGCCATGGCTTGAGCAGATCGATAACGGTTTCCTTGTCCTCTTCTTGCGCTCAGCTTCTCATTCTATATATAGGTTGTTTAAGGTAGGTGGGATGGCGGGGAAGGGAAGAGCGGATAAGGCGATTGCAGAGTGAGAGGGAGAGAGAGAGAGAGAGAGAGAGAGAGAGAGAGAGGAAGTGAGATAGAGAGAGAATGAGAGAGTAGGGGCGATAGAGAGATAGATGGGGAGAGAGCGAGAGAGGACGACAAGGATACAGAAAGAGAGCGAGAGAGGGCAGGAGAGAGAAGAATCAAGAAAGAAAGAAATAGAGAAAGAACGAGAGGGGGGGAGAGAGAGATATAAAGAGAGAGGTGGATAGAGAGACGGAGAGACACAGGTAGCCCCACAAACAAAACGTCAGACGGTCGCGCGATACATATTAATGGATAGAAAGTGACAGCATAAGGAGATGACAGGCGCACAAAGACAAGTGAATGGGATGATAGGTAACAAGCCTAAACACGCAAAGTATACGGCGTGGAGAGAAAAGCTACTTAAGATCACGAGCAACGAAAAAAAAAAGACGCAAAAAGAAATAATTTATGTATAAAATCATATATATAAATCAAGTTATAATGAATCACAATAACCATTATAATACAGGAACGATTAAAAAAATCAAGAGGAGAATAAGTGGGAAAAAGGAAAGAGAGATAGACGGATAAAGACAGTCAGATTGAGAGAGAGAGGGAGAGGGGGAGAGAGAGAGAGAGAGAGAGAGAGAGAGAGAGGGAGAGGGGGAGAGAGAGAGAGAGAGAGATCAGGAACGATGGAAATTTATAGGGATGGTCAGAAAAAAAATGTATTTTTAAGGAATAAATTTTTAAAAAAATTGTTTAGGGTACTTATTTTTAAGGAAAGATGGGGAGTGTGTGTGTGTGTGTGTGTGGTGTCTCAAGGTTAATTGGTGTTTCGAGTCGCATAGAGGTCGCATTCATAGAACTCTATAGCTTCTGATAGGAAACAAACAGATAAATAGGGCAGCAGGGCACAATATAAAAAGAAATAAACAGATAGACAGACCGACATACATACAGGCGTGCAGACAAAGAAGCAGGAACAAAAGAGAGTCATTGAGAGAGAAAGAATAATAGTGAGGATGGTTGAATGGCAAACTTTACAATAATCTTCTTATACATAGAAGCGCCAGAGAAAAAGACTCCACTAAGTTACATACCTCTAGTTACTATCAAAGCGAGTATGCAACGGGTACTTTGCATCATTAAACTCAGGATGTAATTGTGTTGTTTAAAATGAAAACAATCTGTAGAAAAATTGGGTGGAAAAAAAAATCAAGACAAGAAAAGACAGAGCTGATAGAGATAGAATAGTCGTTTGGGAGATGATACAAGAGGAAGAGGGAAGCGAGACAGGTTGGTTCTGTGAGCAGGCTCGTGTCGAGGAGACAAGCTCCGCCGTCATCTCACCACTACACGCGCTCGCACAGCCTCAAACTTACTGGCATTGATGCTGCTACTCCCTCTGCTGCGAAAATGTTTTTGTTGGGTAGATCTAGATTCTAGTGTAAATTGTTGAGATAGTGAAAAGGGTAAAGGTATAAAATACTTCCTATAGCCACTAGTTCTAGATCTAGAAACAGGACTAGATAAAGTGTGATATTTAAAAGAATTGGATTTTTACAATTAGTGTAAGGGACAGTGTGAAATAGCTTCATCTGTCGGTGACGGTAACCACAAAGTTTAAGCTCGCAGCACTGATAACAGAAATTTATATGCTTTTAAGGACAAAATGATTATAGCGATTATAGAGTTATTAACTCGTTCACTTGGTGGCCACGGGCACAGATACGTCATAACAGGCTTTCAGTTGGTGAGTATCTTTTTTTTTTTTTTTTTTTTTTTTTTAAGGGGGGGGGGGGGGTGGGGTTAAGGCTGACTGTAGGTATACTGCTACCGTGGTTTGTCGGTTTCATTAATTTTATTGCTCATGTGAAAACAAAAATATCAACTGTAAATTTTTAATTCTAGAAGTTTCTAACATTTAGTACCCTAAGAGTACCTTATGAGCAATAATAAAAAAATGCATTTGGAAATAAGATTAGCGGTCCAGTGTTTCTTGTTTGTAGGCCTAAACAACCTCATTAAAATTTTCCTATAAAATTAGAAGCACCGACAAGCTATGCTATTTGAGAGCGAAAAAATAGAAATGGTTTAATATCTCAAGCTCTAACACAGCTTGAAATGAATGGATAACAATGCAGATTTAAGAGAATAATCCCCAACAACAGTACTTTCCAACAGAAACTAAGCTTAGAACAATAGAATGCCTTTCAAAGGTATACGTGTTTTATCGATATTGGATTTATTGTGAATAGCCAAAATTTAACTAAAAACCGCTTTTGAATAAAATCCGAACTTTTCAAGAGTAAGACAGGTCATTAGCAAATCAGGCGTGGATGAAATTAGAATAAATTAGTGTCATTCGAACAAATTTATTTTCGATTTTATATCGCAAAATACAGCAGTGGCATTGCCTCTTCTGGGTGACATTTCGTGCTTAACTTATTTGCCAAATTTAATATCTCTTTGTAACTCCAGTTCGACACATAAATCAATAAAAAATTACGTATTGACTACCAAAAATAATATTATCAATTCCAATTACATTTTCCATACTTCAGTATTGAAATTATTGTTTTTGTAGTATCATGATTGCTTTATTAATCTCCTTTCAACTTTTCGTTATTTCGTTTTAGAATCTCTTTACTCTTCCGAATCATTATCATATTTTTTGCCCAAATCTCATCTGCATATTTTAATGCTGACTTCACACGCTTTTTCTCTTTCTCCTTCTCTGAATCTCTCCTTTCATTCTCTCTCTCTCTCTCTCTCTCTCTCTCTCTCTCTCTCTCTCTCTCTCTCTCTCTCTCTCTCTCTCTCTCTCTCTCTCTCTCTCTCTCTCTCTCTCTCCTCTTTCTCACTCTTCTTTCAAGTAATGCGGCCGTTACAGAAACGGACGGTTAACTCAGAAAAATCGTTCGAAATTTGGATCGAGAAATTTGCTTAGAATATCTTTGGTATTCGCTTTGCTTGTCACGCATTCATTATTCATGGGCACTAATTGATTTTCGCTTATAATGCAAACAAGCTTCTCACTAGTTGTAGGGCTCGAAAAACAGGCGCTCCGAACTCTCATTATGAGCTTAGCAATATGCCAGTGCCTTTCACACTGCAGAATATATTACATTTTTCAATCACGTAGAGAGTTCGATAGAACACGAGGAAGAAGAAGAAGAAGAAGAGGAAGAAGAAGAAGAAGAAGAAGAAGAAGAAGAAGAAGAAGAAGAAGAAGAAGAAGAAGAAGAAGAAGAAGAAGAAGAAGAAGAAGAAAAAGAAGAAGAAGAATATGAAAAAAAGGGAAGAAGAAGAAGAGAAAGAAGATGCAATAAGAGCGGAGGAAAAGGAAAGGGATGTGGAAAAGGAAAGCCGCCATTATTTAATTGTACTCATTTGAAAAGGCCTACTAAGAATGTATATAAAAATTGCTTTCTATGATCAATCTTCGTATTGATAGTTAAACACTTTAATCTTCAACGATCCTTAATACAGAGACAGGCTTGCTTTTTGTGAAAACTTACAGTTGAAAATCAATGGATATTAAGTCACCAAAGACAAGATAATCTCAGACATTTTCAGAAAAAAGTGTTAAAGCCAAATGAGCATTTCGATAAGTTTAAAATTTTAAAACATGAAAAGTATACCAAACAAAAGACGCAGTATGCAAACCATTTCGTCTTTCTTGTTAGTTTCGCAGAAGAATAGCGGAAAATACTAAGGCCAGAAGAGTTTTAGACTTGCAAGATCGGTGTTAGTTGGTTATCGCTCAAATATAACAAGTATCACCTTATCGAAAAGGCGGAAAATACGGAAATTTATTTACTGCATGAGTGCGTTTGGTGCTTGGAATGAAGTACTGCAAAGCATTTCCGTGAGCAAAAGGTCAGAATGTTATAATGATAGAGGGATAAAAGCCCTGCTCCGTAGTAGGATAAAGCTAATGGATTGATCTCTTGCCAGCGGAAATGGAATAGTTTTTCTTTGTTTTTTTCCGCACGAAAGCATATCTGACATTTGCATTTGAGAACCACCGAATTAAAAAAAAAATTATACCTAGTTACACCCTTAATCAATATAAATGTTTCTACATAATATTAATTAAAAATCCACAAGGCAAGTGCTCCGGATTATCCAATCAAAGTTGTTTGTTCTAAATTAAGAGCGCAAATTTTATCCCAAGCTGTCCAATGTTGGCATACTAGGTATAGGGCCTAAAAATAAACAGACTATTTATACACCATTATAGCTGAACGAATTATTCGAAATGCAATTTGTTAAAACATTTCATGCAACGAACTTGAATTAGTGTGAAACAATTTCACACATCCCCCAGCAAATGATCTATCTCGGGATCTTGCGCAGATGGTGGAGATCAAACCGAATATTTTTTGAGCGATTATCATTACACTGGTCGGTTAATGCTGGGGAAAAAATCTGCGACTTCCAAACCATTCTAGCACAAAACTTTCATGAACACTAGAGTATCTTGGTATACATGAAAGACAAGCGTTGTGATAGTAAAGTGAGGTTTTATTCACGCAGCTAAATAGGTTGCTATTGGTTTTGGCTTGAGTTACCCTGCACCCTTTTCAAACTACTTGGCCACTAGGTCGATATTAATGCGTATTGGCACAGCATGATTTGGAGCTCAGACTAGGGGATGTGGGGCACCTTTGGTCAGGAAATTTTGGCTCTCAAATTTAAGTATAGCCACCGAATTATGGAGCAGGCAGATTTTGCATGAAAAAGTTAATCTTGAAGATAACTGAGAAAAAAACGAGTATAAAGTCAACTAGTAGCCTTTTAGCCTTCTCGGTCGAAGTTTAAAAAATGTAGGGGGAGAGAGACAGGGAGAGAGGGAAGAAAAAAGTGAGAGAAAAAGAGCGAGCGAGCGAGCGAGAGAGAATGAGGGAAAGAGAGAGAGAGAGAGAGAGAGAGAGAGAGAGAGAGAGAGAGAGAGAGAGCGAGAGGGGGGGGGGGGGAGGTAGGGAGAGAGAGAGAAACAGAGTTAATTTGATAGCAAGACATGGAAAACCAATGCCGTAATGGAGAGACCGCTCTGCTCTTCCTCGCTAAGGTATGTAATTTCAATCTAATCTACTTACGCTGTTGATCAAAACCAACGTAGTCTAGAAGAGGATATTGCCCAGGAGCAAAGGCTTACCAAGGTTGCTATCTTTTGATTTAGTTTTCTCTCTTCCCCTCTTCATGCCATCGTATTTCTCTGTGACCCTATCCTCAACATCTCAATTCTCTCCTCTTTGTTTGTCTCTATCAAGCCCTCTCTCCTTTTTTTTTTTTAACTTTTGTCCAAGTTATAAGGCCTTATCAAACTTTCAACTAAATTGATTCTCTCATAGGAAATCTTGAGTGGAAAAAAAATCAAACAGAAGCCGGGGTGGTCGATGAAATCAAATCGAAGTATTTGATGCCTCTGGGGTAGAAGTCAACAATGGAAATGTTTTTGTTTCCATTGGGCGATCACAAGCCTAGACAATCTCTTTCGACATGTGTGTAACATATAATTTGTTTATCAAAAGGATGTAATATTACATTATAATCAAGAAAGCATTCTTTGAATTCTTTACCCCTCTTTCTGTCCCCTCTTGCTTCTCCTTGTCCCTCTCACCCACTCACTATGCTTTTCACTTTCTCTCTATTCTCTCTCGCAGAAATCTACACATTCACCTATATGCCCTGTTAACATGTTTGTTTTTTTTTTTCCTTTTTCAATAATCTATCTCTCTCCCTTATAAAAATGTGAAATCGTGTAATAAGTACCTTTTCTAGGCATCTCTTTCTTATTCTCCTTTATATCCATTTCTTTAACATTCTTCGATGCAAGATATAGTTTGATTGTTTATGCTTGTAGCTATCTTTTATATTTTATCGTCCTTCATTTATCATTTCTTTTTCTCGCTGTCTATCCGTAGCTTTATTTCTCACTCTCTCTCTTTATTTATCTCTCATTCTGTCTCTCTACCTTAACAGTTAACATTTTTTATATTCTCAATTTCTTTATTACTCAATAATAACCTATTTTGCATGTGTGGCTCTGCAAATATTTTTCATGCCTTTTTAGTTATGACTGTGACAGAGTTAAATCGTATCGTAATCTAAGATTAAACATGTTTTTATAAGATTTTGATTGGTCAATCACAAGTTGAGATAATTTTTTTTACAATTGTGACATTTTAAACGCTTACCCAGGAATTGCAAAGAATAATTCGAAAAAAAAAGGAGTTTAAAGTCTATACATCCTCAGATTAATGTCAACAGGTGCAGGTGTGGGTATTGGATAAACGTTCAGGCTAAAATCAATGAAGTTGAGGTGCACGTACTCTCTCTCTCGCTCTCTCTTTCTCTCTCTCTATCCTTCTATCTATCTATCTCTCTCACTCTCTCTCTATGTATATCTCTCTCTCTGACTATCTATCTATCTATCTCTCTATCTGTCTATCTATCTATTTATCTATCTATCTATCTCACTCTCTCTCTCTCTCTCTCGTTTCTGTTTATCTGTCTCTGTCTCTGTCTGTCTGTCTGTCTGTCTGTCTGTCTGTCTCTGTCTCTCTCTCTTTCTCTCTCTATCTATCTATCTCTCTCATTCTCTCTATCTATCTATCTATTTATTTATCCCACTCTCTCTCTTTCTGTCTATCTCTCTCTGTCTCTGTCTGTCTGTCTGTCTGTCTGTCTGTCTCTCTTTCTCTCTCTCTCTCTCTATCTATCTATCTATCTATTTATCTCTCTCACTCTCTCTCTTTGTATCTCTCTCTCTAAATATCTATCTATCTTTCTCTCTCTATCTATATATCTATTTATCTATCTATCTATCTCAATCTCTCTCTTTCAGTCTATCTGTCTCTGTCTCTGTCTGTCTCTCTGTCTCTGGCTCTCTCTCTTCCTCTTCTTTATTTGCTCAATAAGGGTGTATTATAAAACGTGAGCTTTAAGTCAGTTCACGTCGTCAGAAACGTCTCACACTGCCATGCAGCCTACTCGTATGGAGTCCCGTTTGAAGACGCAGCAAGTTGTGTTCTGCAAACAGTGCATGAGATCTTGCCTTATCCCCGTGCTAATCTTTGTTGAATCGCGGTTCGATGTATGAAAAATCAATAAGATTGATCGTGGTCATCTTAGGAAATAAGAGACACACGAAAAGTGTAACTAAAAAACCTCGCTAAGATGTACTGCTGATTTTAAGTAGGTAACCGCCACAGCTCCTTGAGCGACACAGGAGTTCCTTTATTATTAAGGAATGAGCGTATTAACTTTCATTCATCTCTAATTGTTGTCTTAGCAAGAAGTTTGGCTTTTTAAAATCCCAATTATTTCTTTATCTGAAGGAAAAATATTTCGGGCTCTATTACTTTGTTTAAAAAATCTGCTTTTACTTCTGGGTACTTAGTGGTGTCTTGGAACCGCTGAGGTTAATGTTTAATGTTTTGTTATAATTATTGTGTGAGCACACAACCCGGAGAAAAGTCAGGTGTAAAATGAAAGTTCTATAAAAAATATCAAAAGTAATCATGTAAATGTTTCACATCATTTCATTTCCAACTTATACATTTAAAATATCCCAGTAAGGTCGGACTGCTTTAACAATGGTTCCTCCATTGAATTTCATCATGAATGTGTTTTGTAAAGGTTGGCCGAGTGCAAAAAAAAAAATGAGCAGTGCTAATATACCGTTAGAATTAATATGGAAATTAATTCTTCTCTCTTTGCTCCCGACGCAAAAAGTTTAGAACAGAGAGGGAGAGAGAGAGAGAGAGAGAGAGAGAGAGAGAGAGAGAGGGAGAGAGAGGGAGAGAGAGAGAGAGAGGGGGAGGGAGAGAGAGAGAGAGAGAGAGAGGGGAGGGAGAGAGAGAGAGGGCGGGTGAGAGAGAGAGAGAGAGGGAGGGAGAGAGAGAGAGGGGGGAGGGAGAGAGAGCGAGAGAGGGAGAGGGAGGGGGGAGGGAGAGAGAGAGAGAGAGAGAGAGAGAGGGAGGGAGAGAGAGGGAGGGGGAGGGAGAGAGAGCGAGAGAGAGAGAGGGGGAGGGAGAGAGAGAGAGAGAGAGAGAGAGAGAGAGAGAGAGAGAGAGAGAGAGAGAGAGAGAGAGAGAGAGAGAGAGACTGTTGAACGCCGAGAGATGCAATTATAGCAAGATGTAGCCAATGGGGAGCAATGAGGGGGTTTTGTGAAAGAAAGTGAGAGAGAGAGGGGAGCAAAGCAAATATACAAGCGATGAGTTAAGCTTTGTAATTGCCAAAGAGAAAAACAATGAAGGTGTGTTGCAAAAAAGGGTATAGAATTAGCCAGCACCAAATTTAGCGATATTAATTTGTATTCGCTTTTAACTATACACATCTCAAACAGCACACAGTGGGTGTAACAAACTACATACGCAAGAAGCAAGCTTGGCGATTTGCCTGGCATAGAAGTCGTTCGCAAGTCGTGTTTATCCTCAATCCTGAGTTGATTGTGCTGTTATTGGTTAAACGCTATTATTTTATTCCTTTTCAAGTGGGCTGAATTAACGGAGCAAATGCAACAAAGGTGATTCATTGGTATGAAAATTTAAAGCGTTCTAAGTCTACAATAAGGCGCCAAATTAGGCTTTAATACAGATAAGCATAATAAACGGAAGAAAAATAAAAAAAAACTGCTCTGGATTAACGTTATTTTTGTATATGATGAACAGTTTTATTAACTCATGCTCATTTCCACCTTAAGAATATTACACTTATAGTACTGCTTTCTTTATCGCGAACCTGCTATCAAACAGCTGTATACCTAAGTCTTTGAAATTAACTGATCAAATCCAAGAATTTCTGAGGTTTATGGATTTCAGGGAAGGAAAAGAAGAAGAAGAAGAAGAAGAAGAAGAAGAAGAAGAAGAAGAAGAAGAAGAAGAAGAAGAAGAAGAAGAAGAAGAAGAAGAAGAAGAAGAAGAAGAAGAAGAAGAAGAAGAAGAAGAAGAGCTGTGTCCATTTACATCTTTCTTGTCGTTTCAGCACACAGAAATGTCGTTTTAATATTGAAATCAAACTTGATACACTCGGTAATCTATATTAGGTGTGTAAATTCATAAAGCTACCCACTGCATAGAGACATTGATAAACACATTATTAAAACAGTTCTGTACCTAAGATTCGTAGAAAAATATGCGCGCTCTTGTCTTTCTGTTTTAGATAATGTATCTAAGCACATTCAGCTTTGGTATGTATATTTTTCTCTATTGAGTGCGCATAAATTTAGTGTACCGATCTTTTTTAACTTTAAGTTATACCACAGCTGTATGAGTCATATTATATTTTCAAAGGATTATTATTATTATTATTATTATTATTATTATTATTATTATTATTATTATTATTATTATTATTATTATTATTATTATTATTATTATCGTTATAATTTTCAGAGCTGTTTTGGTTGTTATAATTGTTTTTTTTTCTTCTAAATTCGGGTCATTCAATCGCTGTAACCTGCCAAAATTTCTATTATGAAAAGCTATCAAAATTATTATATGTCAACCTCAATATATACACACAGACACACACACACACACACATATATATATTAGGTTACTCAAATTTCTTGTCAAACTGTAGGAAAGTTAAGTAATTTTGAAACATATTTCATCCCCTAGGTTTAACTTGCTTAGTCGTTGGACGCGGAAGAAGCAATAGTAGGCTATCGAAGAGTCGCGTATTTCTCAAGTAACTGTCTCATAATTATGGTAAAATGGAAAAGACTAGCATTAAGTGGGGTAGCCTGTGTTTGCACCCAGATGTAAAAGGATTTATATCAAGAATTTATGCCTGATCCTGTTTGCTGCTGAATTTTAAACTTTTATTTAGTTTCGCAATTGCTTTTGCTACTCTTTTTATAATGAAAGTTTGAAAGTTAGGTTTATCTCAGCCATAGCAAAACCACCAGAGGACTGCACTCAAGGAACATGTAATCAAAATAATCTGTTTCCGATAGCAATTTATTGACTTCGTATTTTATTTACTCGAAAAAAAAAAAAAAAGCTTTGCAATACCTTAGGAGCTCTCCTGTATCGACGTTATTGAAGTGCCACATCTATACAAATAATCCAGCTTCTTTACCACATGTAAACATTCTCATGTAAAGCCAACATAACGTCTTCGATCTGATTATTTCTAAATTTGTATTTTTGAAAAGCCTGATAAAATCAGGGACAACAGTCTGAGTTGATGTATTTATTTTAGGACCGGGACAAGGGTTTGTTGCCCTCTCACATACACAACGGGTGTTAAAATAAATTCACAAACCAGGCGATTCCTCATTCCCTTAATCTTACAAGACCTACATAGACCTTTATTTTGTATCATTTGTACCAAATCTCTTCTAAAATTCAAAATTCATTAAAATACCATTTGTGCAAAGGGTAATTTTCGGGCTGCTTTAGAAATTTTTCACTTTAAAGAGTAGCATTATACATGGAGAAATATCTTGTTTAAGTAATGTTAATATAATTCAATGCAAACAAAAGGAGCAGTTTATCACAAATTATGAATCTGCGAGAATGTGCTTTAAATTCATTCAATAAAGATACAATTAAAATTGCATTCATATTTTTTTTTGTTGAACACTTAACACAGGCGAATTTTATTACTCATAATACTGCACGCGTAGAATAGATGCGAGCAGTTTTGTGAGTACGTATTAATTAATGAGTATATAAAAAAGCTAACATATTATACTTAAAACGATGTATGCTCAAAACCAAATGAAAAGGATGAATAATAAGTAATGCTTTATGTTCGAAATGCCATGACAAAGGAGACTAGGCGTATGCTCTGCATTTTGCTTGAAATAAATCATTCTTTTCACTAACACTGGGTGCATCTCATCTCTAAGGAAATGCTACAGGTTTGAATCCATAATCAGCAATTTTTCAAGCTTCATTTCTTCTTTGGTTCGTGATAACCTTCACAAATTCTGTCACCAAGAAGCTTGCCCAGTATTGTAAATGTCGAAAGACAGGCATTTAGGTTTTATCGAGAAGATAAAAAATAAAATGAAATGGAGGCTATTACACGTGGAGTAGAAAAGCTTGCAGGAGGCAGCAACCGGTGGCAGCATGGAGCAACAGGTCAATGTTTGCAATAAAATTGATACAACTTCTTTGATCCAATTCTGAATGGTTTCCCAATAGCTGAGGCAAGAGCCTAGAGAAGCAACACTATCAAGTAGTATAAGGCAATGTTCTGTAACTTGTACACCCCGTCTTATTTCTCCTGATTGACAAATGCTGCAGGAAGAAAAGATACATGATAAAGATAGAGAAAGAATATGAAAGCAGCAGTGAGACAGGGAGATAGAGTGTGTGTGTGTGTGTGTCTGTGTGAGAGAAAAAAGAAAATTAGACAAAAGTCCATTCGTCTCTCTGTCAATCTGTCTTTCTTTCTCTGAATCTGACTGCATTTTTTCTGTATCTGTCTCTCTCTTTTTTAACATTCTCTCTTAAAGAATAGAGATATTTAGTGCTGAGTTCGTATATAAAAATAAGAAATGATAATTAAAAAGTTGCGATAAATAGATGTGAGAGAGAGCGAAAAAGGAGGGGGGGGGGGAGAATGGGAGATAAATTGATTTGGGAGTGGAGGAGGGGAAACAGACAGGAAGTCAGAGACGTAGACAGGTTAACAGACAGACCGATAGATAAGGAGAGACAGATAACAACACAGAGACGGAGACAGGCTGGACAAGCTAACAATGGGAACGGGAGTAAAATTGCAAGATGCTCATTTAAGGCACGAAATAAAACATGTCAGTTTCAATCAAGCCAGGCAGAGGGGTAGACAGAAAGATTTTTTTTAAAAATTAGAAAGTGGGAGAATGAGAGTGGAGAAAGAGTGAGAAAGAGAGATAAATATATAGACAGATAGATAGGTACATACAGAAAAGGATACAGAGATAGAGACAGAGCGAGAGAGAGAGAGAGAGAGAGAGAGAGAGAGAGAGAGAGAGAGAGAGAGAGAGAGAGAGAGAGAAAGAGAAAGATGGAGATGGAGGGCGACACGAGATAGAGAGAACAAGGCTTGAAACAAGTTAGCAGCGAGATCAAAGCTATTACTTATTAATAAACTCCAACCAGAAACACAAACTGTTTGGCTTGTTTTTTAAGCGCTAATGACTGAAAGGAAAGCCATGACCAATCGATAGTGCTATTATATCGATCAGTTCTTTTGCCTCCGTTTTTTATTTGCAGTATCTTAGAGAGATTTGAGAAGAACATGACTAGATTCAAGCTTTCCGCTTGTTTGATACAGGACACGTTGCACTTTCAAAGCAAAGTTTTGAAATCGTTAGAATAAGATTTACGTGTACTGTGCGTTGCCGACTCTTGATATAATAAGCTGTTTCGAATCTTTGTGGCTAAGTTGGTTTCTAGATCAATTATAATGGACAAAGATATCGTTCAAAATCAGCAAGCATTTTTAACTTTTTTTTTAATTATTAAATAAGCAGCTTAGATTGTTGGTTGTATTTCTTCAATGATCAAAGTGTTTAAAGGATCATTGACATTTCGTTGAGAAGAGTGAGTCTAAAAGAGTTCTTAAGCTCGAGGGGGGGAAACGATATCATTTCAATACTTTACATTACACCTTTTTTATGAGCAGCAACATGTGGAACTGAAAAAGCATCGATATAGATTTTGCAATACTGAGAAAGTGTATTTGAAACAATTTTCTCTCTCTCTCTCTCTCTATCTATCTATCTATCTCTCTCTCTCTCTCTCTCTCTCTCTATCTATCTATCTATCTATCTATCTCTCTCTCTCTCTCTCTCTCTCTCTCTCTCTCAGTTTATCTAATTATGTCTTTCTCACTCCTCCCTCTTAAAACTTCTCTATTTTTTTCGTAGGAATATTGACGAGCTAATTCAGAGCTACAAATGTGATATGTCGATCACATAGTACTTACAATATCGAGGAAGTACTCACAGTAACCAAATCGATCAGAGCGCATGGCTGCTCCAAGGCGTTATTTCACAATACACCGTATCAGGCATCTTGGGCACTGCTCAACTACGGAGAGCAAAACATCGTAGCCCGCGCACGTTCAGTACTCATCCAATATCTTAATGGTGCATACAGCCAAAAAATTACTGCGAAAAAGTGTAATAATGGTTTGCGGGTGAAATGGAGCGCGGTATAAGAATTGTTCATGTGAAACATTTTACATCAAATAAAAAAAAAAAATCACCCTTCACCGTTGTTTCTGTAATCAACCGCTTCATCCCTCATTATTAAGCGTGAATCTGTGAGTATAAAGTGTTTTGAGTGGCTTTTTTTACTGCACGTAGATAGCAGATGTGCTGTTTGTAAAATGATTTAGTCGTTATATCTAATACGATGTATAGGGAGATTCGATAGCAGTCGTCACAAAAGATTGCTTCTTTTTTTCCAATCTATCTATCCTTTGCAACTGCATACTTTGTGATATTATGAAATAGTCTTGCAAGACCACTTAAGACTTAGAACGGACTTGTTAAGCTAAAGGTACTCTATGCAAGACTATTCGTTTAAAAATTTATGATCCCTTAGACTAACCCATATGAATTAAAAACGTAAGGGAAAAGAAAGAAACTTTATAACTGCGACAAGGAAAGGGGTTTTAAGATTTATTCTATTCATTCTCCAAGTGCATTGAAAAGATAATGTATTGAAAAATACATTCATGTCAAGCATGTTCCATTTTTTAATGTCTGAGGCAGTTTACATTAACAGCGATGGTCGAAACCTTCATAGGTGGGCTTCAACCTCTCCAAGAAAAGTAAAGAATAAAAGAAAAAGTGCCGTTTGTTTAAAGATAGATTTCAGGATGTTTCAAACAGTCAGAATATATAATTTCTGAAACAAGATATTGGTTGAATTCTTGTAGAATAATATTTCTTGGCTGAAAAAAGAAGAAGTTGCTCATGTTTATCTACGAATTTTAGAGAAGTATTTGAAATGTCAAAATCATTGATTCCAAAGAAAATTGTCTGCTTCGTGTTTTATTTATCTTGTGAAGCTCAGCCACAAAATTATAATTACTTACTTATTTAATTATACTTCACAAATATTGCGCTCTTATTTCCTTGACTGTGAGAGAACAATAAAAACTATTTTCGCTCCTAGCATGGCTGCTGCTGCGTAGATTTCAAAATAATTTGCCCTAATACTTAAACAAAAGGAACAAAACAGTGATTCATCATCTTATGCTTCTTTACGATTACATCATTGTTTTTTTTTATTTCAATAGAGTTTCGTTTCCTTGGTATATATTGATTTATTTAATCATGAAGAGACAGGGAAAAAAATTGAGCTCAGAATGAAGATATTAGAGCTTCGGCAAAACATGTCTTAAGAGATATAATAGCTTAGATTTTTAATTCATCCAAATTCAAAGTGATGAAAATACAAAATATGATCTACATATAAATATATGAATAATGTAAAAATCATTGCAACATTCTAGTCTATTTTATAAAAGTACACCTCAGCTGAAAATTATAATTATATAGGGGACAAAAGAGCCTATATTGTTCAAAAATATCTTTCAAAAGCTGATGCCAAATGGATTGGGTCGAGTTCCACATTTAAAAAATGAATTTAAAAAACATTCAATTATTGTGGATGTGATTGTAAGTTGTCTTGCATTTAAAAAAAATGAAAAAAAAAAAAAATCATTTCAGTTACTATCGTCGAAAAATAGGCTGAGTAATTTAAGCTGTAAAACCTGCCTCGTTCTGGCGTCACTAAATAATCTTAATTAAGCTTATTGTTTGAACCTTTTAGGTAGAAAAAACACAAACATGTGCCAAAAAAAAAAAAAAAAAAAAAATTGGAGGATAGGAATTTAAAATGCTTTTATTTAAATTATGAATACCATATGAGACATGCCTATTTCTCTGTATTTCATGTCGTTTATCTTCAGCTTGTCTTATAAAAATGAACGGAAGCTTCAATTTTGTACCATTGTTGTATGAAAAGAAAATAATGTTACAAATTTTATGCCACTTTTAAAACCCTTTTGCTGCCATTGATAATTTATTCACCATAATCATCTGGGTTTTTTTTTTCTTTATCCTCTCTCAGGTGATGTCTGCTTTGTTTGACCAGTAAACTGCTAAGCCCTTGACTTTGAGACAGCGCTAGCCTGAAATAACGAGCCCTTCAACTCTCCTAGAGCTGTGTTCCCTGGTCATTCTGTGCTGTTCAGTAGGACAAGTGATGGCCCTCGTGCAATCCTCTCATCCAGATCGATCTACAAATCCAATCTAAGAAGTTGACCAGCTTTTGAGTTGTGGTTCTTACAGTGGTCCGCAGAAATAACACCTTGCAATTGCTACATAAATCTGTCTTTTATATCCAGTTTCTTTAAATATAAACTATTTTAAATTTTGGAGTTCTGGGGGTTGAGGTAATATTCATAATATTCTACGAGCATAGGCATTGTGAAATATACATAAATTTTCACTTGAAATTTCCTATCATTAATGACATGTTTAAAAATTAAAGATTTTATGCTTTTACTAGAATACCAATTCGAAAGAAACAGATCTACGTAAAGTGTCGCAATCTCAAAGTAGGTATACCATCTTATCATCATACCAGAGGATATTGTATACGCTCTGTAGACAGCCTGGTTTAAAGCTTATGTGACACTTATCGATTTCGGTTGCTCCAAGATCTAACACTCAAGCCCTCTCACGCCAGACTTTTTAGATTTTGGCTCCTTCCGCTCTCTTTCCATCTTGTTCTTTTCCGGACCTGTCTTAGTCTTTGCAAGACTGTAAGGCAGAATGAGTGAACCCTTCTGTGCGCGGAGGAAATAAGTTGCCCCAAGCGTCCAGTCATCTCTGTTTTCTGCCTATTAACTCTGCTCAGTGCCTTCAAGGGCTGGAGCTATAAAAGGCACTTCTCTTTACGGAAATACTAGCTTAATGACAGAGGGGAAGAGAGGAACTAATGGAGCTAATCAGTTATAGGGTACATTCTTATATTTCCCTTCTTCTAAGGTACTGTTTTTATGTATTTATTCTCTTTTGAAACTTAATGAGAAGAAACTTCGTCCACGAATGCACTCTAAATTGATGTGTTCAAGCAGCTGAAAAGGAATTTCTCTGCCAGCAATTTTTTATAAAGTTCAGACTGAGTTTGATCGTCTCAAAATACTGGAGACAGCAAGATACTTAATAACTCAATCGATCAACTGATACTTTGATCAGCTCAGCTGCACAAACAATCGACAATGTCAGGAGAAACGGATTACATTCTCCGGAATAGTCAGGTGAGTGATCCTGCTCTTTCTTTTTTCCATGTTTTTTTTCTTCTTCTGTTCATTGATAAAATACTTTTTATCTAATTTTACTTTTTGTCTGAAATGAAAATGGCAAACTCTCTGTTCTGGTTATCATAGGATTTTTAGTTGGAGTGTAATAAAATCATAAGTTTGCACATATAACACAGAGCATGTTTGTGGGAGAGAACTTCAGGTATGTTGAGTAATGTTCCTCTCAATTATTGTATTAAGGCAGTTTTAAAAGGAGGGGAAAAAAAAAGAGGAAGAAGGAAAAGAATCCATTAACAGTAAAGATAAAAAAGCCAAGCTTTCGAACACTATATCCTATACCGATAAATGTCAAACTTCCAAAACCATGTTGAGTTTTAGTAATAATTTTCTTCTTTTTTTTTAATTTCATTTTAATTATTTTTTTGGGGGGAGATGGGTGATAAATTTTTGCACCAAAGGCAATGCTCATGACTGACAATTCTAATTGAATGAGGTAACTTTATACTTACAGGCAACGACTGAAGAAGCTCAGAGGAAATGTATCGACATTTTGTCTAAATTAAATCAACCATTTCGCAACACTCTTTTATCGCCCACCCGTACTTTTTTTTTTATTTTTACTCCTTTTTTACGTGTCTATGTCAGAGACAGAACTTCGGCAGACTGCGCTTAAGGCATTAGCTCATTACGCAACTTTCTCTTTCTTTGGTTTCTTTAAACAGACAAAATGAAATCTGATTCGCCTTACTGTCAAGTAAACAAGGCAAGGCAGGCCTTTTCTTGATCAAAATTCTATATTTAAATAAACTCTAAATGTCTTACATTATTGTAAAAATGTCATCAGACCAAAGATCGCACACTTTCATCTTATATTCACCTACATGGAAAATGTAGGTTAAAGCTGACTGAAAATAAAGAACCGAGCTAATTTTTTAATGATTCAAGCTAACGTCTCACAAACCATTTCAGTGCTTAAAGAAAGAAATGTGTCGCACATCTTTTATTTGTACTTGTGCAATTAAGAACTAGACGCTCTACTCAACGTAATAAACGTATTATTGGCCAATCCAACCTCTTAACTTTATTCAATCATATTTTCCCTGCACATTTGTTAACACGCCATGATGACAGAAAATGGCTGTGCCTAGTTTTCAAACCTAGATCAAAATCAGGATTCTGGATCTTGTCGCAAAATAGAAACCTATCAAAGTTGAACCTTTTAAAAATTTCCCAGAGTATTGGCATGCTGTTTTTCCGTTATATGCATACATATTTTGAGGTCTTTTGCTGAAATTTATACAAAATTATAGTGAAACGCTAATTCGGAAGCTATTGCTAGATAACGGTATCGCTCTGTTTCATCATGGATGCCAAGTTACTGCACCTTACATCAGGTCGGATGAGTGGATACTGTGAGCAATATCGACATGATGTAAAATCCTCTAACTGGGATTCAAATATGAAAGAAAAGAACATAGCAATACCATTTCCGCATTTTCATTTCACTATCAAAATTATCAAAAGACTTCGAAATCTGAATTTCTTTTTTTCAAAGAAACAGCATTTTGCCACCATCCTGTTTAAGTTTTCAGAGATCAGCATGTGATTAGTTTAAAGTTCTAAAAGATATCTCTATCTGGGAAAAAGATTCAGATCTTAGGTTGAAGTATACCTGTCCGAGTCATAGGGCACATACTGATAGGACCATCATTTTGATACCCCGATAAACAAAAGTAAAATGAAGACACCTGTCTGTTCTGTAGTAAAACACTATTTAATAATGCACCTACTAGCTTCAGATTTAAATATGGTGGGCAAGGAAGACTAGACTATTCATCCCCATGCTTGAACTAAGGTATCTCTATCATATTCCTGATTACAGAGGAATTGTTTTCTGTGTTATGAGCAAAATAAGATGTGTTCCATGACCTATGCAACTGATCTGCTTTATTCAGCAGGACACTATAATTATGTAAATTGAAACTTAAATATTTAACTACTTTAGGGCGACTGATTATGCATGAAATTTCTGCGGGCTGATATTGCTTGATATGAGGGCCAAATGACAGTTAGATTCTAGGCTGCCATTTACATTGAAATATTTTCAACGATAAAAAATATACTCTCTTACTTCAAACTACATTAATCCAGTTGACACTAATTTTTCGCTTCATTTTTATTATGTGTCGCAGACTAATAACTATGTTTACCTGGCTGTTTTTCTTTATAAAATGCTTCGATTAAAGGCATTTTTTTTGTTTTGGTTTTAGCATTTTTGAAAACATCTTTCATGGAAATCGGTCCATAAAAAGATACTGATATGAATTTAAACTAATTTTTTTAAAACTCTGCATTTATCTACCTTTCGGTTTCTGTTGAACTATTTAACATCACCGTAAGTTAACAATAAACAAAAAATAAGAACTAAGAAACATTTTGATAAGAATGAAATAATCGTGTCAATAAACCAGATGCCCTGCTCTTTAGCGTAGGCGATTATGACCTTCCACGTTCTCCATCTTTCGCCGCTTTCAGTGCATCTGTGACTCGTCCTATTTTTAGCCATTTTGTTAGTCCATCCAACATCTTTTCAAGCTGTTTTCCCTTGCTGCATTTTCCTTCGATCATTCCAGTTGTCACACGATGTTATAGTTTCTCTCTTCTCATCACATGTCTAAAAAAGGCTGCTGTGCGTTAACATATTCTATTTATGGGTGATGGTGAACCACTCAAGCTGGCCAAGCAGATTGATGGCCCCAGTTTATGGGGCAATGATTGAGTAGAACAGCTCAGTATAAGCACTGCTCCTATAGAAGGCAGTTGCAACCCATTATAGCTATCTTTTCCATTCATGAAAAAACAAATCAAGATAGAAAGAAAACGACTTAATCATGAAAAAAATTGGAAAAAACGTAAGTTTTCAAAAAGCAGAGTCATGTTCTAACACTCTAAGTGAAGTTGAAACTTTCATAATTGAAGAGTAAGGTAGTTGAACTTTTCCAATCTCTCTGCGGCAACATTGAGGTACTCAAAGGCTTGACCCATTTCCTAAGCCCATTAAACGCGAATTGTAAACAATGTAAAAATAGGTTCTCTGCCTCATTTTTTATCGAGAAAATATACAATAAGTCATTTTTTTTTTCAAATTAGAAGTACAAGCAAGAATATTTATCCAACAGATATTTGAGTGATAACCTAGTCAACATGCAGAGCACAGTTTTAAACAAGTATTGTGTCCGGATGCTGAAAACGGCTCTTGCTGCCAAAATGCGTCTGGTTACCATGAAGCATAACTTGAAAGAGGAATTTCATTGGATGAAAAAAAAAGAGTCGGAAAATTGAGGCAATAAGAAAACCATAAGTCTAGTTCACGTTACATATTCGAGCTATGATAAGGTAAACGCGCCAACATAATTGCTGGGGAGCAGCCGTCGATTTCTTTATGGAAAAATGAGCGACAAAATAAAAAAAAAGAAGAAATACTGGGAAAATATTTTTAAGAAAAGGAGATTATATTGCCCTGTTATCCACGCCATGTTGGTTGCATAAACCCCCGAGTACCTAGATGGAGAGGTTCTATACTAGAGGGCGCTAGCGTAATCTATAGTTCCATGGATCGGAAGTGCCAAAAGTTCTTGATGACCATAAATCATAAATCGTTCTCCTACTTTCTTTGCTACTAGTGACTTAAAAATTCAATGATTTTTGTTTTCTTTTCGATAACTTAAGCAAGGCAAATGGTGTAGATCTTCCAACTAAAAAATAGAAAATAATGTCCAACATGATGCTCACCGAAGGTAAACAAATAGTTTCCAAAGAATTTACCCACTGGTCTAGATCTAAATTCAAACTATATCAAGAACTGGATTTAGAAAGGGTATAAAAAAATGCAGGGATTTCTCATGGCTATAAACTCATAATAATCCCTGTAGATTAGTCATTCATACAAAGTCTCAAGTTATCTCGTTTTTTGTAGAAGCAAAATATTAAGCATGTTACAAAATGGGTTGGTTTTATAATTTTGTAGTAATTGTATTTTATTTCTAAGAAGTTCATGGGTTTCTCAACATACCCATCAATTTGTTTCCTATTTGATTTGCGTCGGCAGCCGGTTTTCTTCTCACTTCCCTCCTCTTTTTTTACTTGTCGGTAAAAGCACATCTTAATTCAATTATTGACTATTGCTGCAAACCGCTAATCCGTTTGATATGAATATTCTCCTCATTACCATGAACTTTTCTATGGGCTACAACGTGTTTGTAGTTCTCTTGATATCGATCACGTCCTTTATGATGAACCTTTACAATTTTATTTGCATGGGGTTTTGTTTTTTTTTTAATTAAAATTCTTGCCAAAGCCACATTCCCGTTTTACAAACCAGATCTTGAATAAATAAATAAGTCGAAACGGTCGGATAAAAAGGCCAAACACCCATGGGCCATGCTAAGATAAATGCCGACTTACAACTATAAATCAATTCGTATCCTTACACTGCTATAAAGCTAAAAAAAAAAAAATCGTTTTACCTCATGCTTGTTTACTTTTTGGGCCAAAATTAATATCTTATTAATAAGATGGCCTCAAGCTATGTCTATTCTTCCAAACAGAGGCTAATCTGAGCACGAGGTTTGCTTGCAATCTAAAGGTGAACTATTTGACGCAGTGAAAGACAAACTGAGAAAAAAGCAAGATCTTCAAATAATTTGTCGATCCTGGCTATAAATTACAGCTTTTATTATTTTAGTTGTATTTCTTATCGCAAATCTGTGTTAGTGTGCAGAGAGAAAACTGTTACTGTTTATGGCACCGGAGAAACACATTAACTGTGTTGAACTTGTGAAAGACTCTAAAACTTCATCTGATGGAAAAGCTTAAAAGCACTGTCTGTCAGGAAAATATAAAGGGGAACAGGGCAGGAGGTTAGTCTGTGTATGTATAGTATTTGAGCGTATGTAGAAGTGGTTCTTCTTCTTCTTTTTTTAATTATTATCATTATTTTAGTGGGGTGGGGGTGGGGGAGGGGCCAGAAAGGGTGGAAGTAGGAAAAAGGGGCGGACAGGCGGGCATAATGGCAACCGTGACAGATGATTCATTGCCATCAGCGGCGACCTGTGCTCTAGCTGCTGTGGAACGTGGCCAGTGAAGTAGTGCTCACTGTCAGGCCAGAGTCAAATCCCGTAGGCTTTAGGTTTGGCAAGCAATGTTGGCCTTATATGACCGGACAGCGAAAACTCTATGTCTCACTTGTCGTGTTGCATATTACACTTTCTTTCCCTAAGTATTATCACGATTGAATAATTAGGCTCAGCTTATTAAATTTTCATCCTATCCCATCCACCTCTGTCTCTCTCTCTCTCTCTCTCTTGCCTCCTTTCTTCTCTTTTCCTTTCTCCATTCTCTCTCTGTCTGTCTCTCTGTCTCTGTCTGTCTGTCTCTCTGTCTCCGTCTGTCTCCGTCTGTCTCTCTGTCTCTCTGTCTCTGTCTGTCTGTCTGTCTGTCTGTCTGTCTGTCTGTCTGTCTGTCTGTCTGTCTGTCTCTGTCTCTCTCTGTCTGTCTCTGTCTCTGTCTCTGTCTCTGTCTCTCTCTGTCTCTCTCTCTCTGTCTGTCTGTCTCTCTCTCTCTCTCTCTCTCTCTCTCTCTCTCTCTCTCTCTCTCTCGCTATATTTCTTTATCTGTGCAACTCTAGCAACGTTTCAACTCCCCCCCCCCCCCAAGAATCGCATATTTTAATATTTTAATTCCTTCCGCTGACGTATTTTTTTTCCAAGTGTAAACATATTTAATTATTATTTGTTTTGTGCTCCCTGTAATTAAGGAATAAGTGTAAGGGTGGTGTCGATCAATCGGTGACCAAAAAAAAAATCACAAAAAAACCACCAAAAAACAAACTGTGATAAAGCTTTTAAGACATCGTAGTTTTAGTAGCAAAGACGAACCACAAAATCATCAAAGAAAGAACGTTCAGTCAGTCCTCTCTAAGCGCAAGCTCAGTTTCTCCATCGATTTTTTTTACTCCAGTCATATCGAACTAAGTATAATAGAAGCACGACAGACCAACGTCTATAACTACTGCAAGGCGATTACTCTTAAATAATGGCATTGCACAACGTTTATAATTATCTTTTTTGATAGGCATACTAGGACGTGTAAACCTTGGATCATGTAATGGACGGATTGGGTATTATTATTCTCGAGCATGTGTTTATAATGGCCCGCAGTAGAAACTGTCCACATTAATTTAGTCATTGAATAATCTTTTGGGACAGGCTGGAATGTTTTAACTTTTTATTTGGATTCACCCTGTAACATCCTTTCCTGTCACGTAGGGATCCAATGCTTTCGCTCGTAAGCTGTAGAAAGCACAGTTAAGTTTACTTTCGATGTTGAGGTCTTTTATTTTCTTTGCACATGATTTTATGATCTCTTACATTTAAAATGCTAAAGCCTTTCTTCCACCAGCTTATCTTGAAAGACTCAAATTCTAAACCGTGATCGGTATGCCCGGCAAGCATTCAAATGAACCTTTGCCAGGCTGAGTTTTTTTTGTTTTTTTTTTTAATCTGGCAAGACCTGCTGAACAATGTCTGGCGACGAGTGGTTTGCCTTTTGGTTCAATTGTTTTGAATGTGTTGCTATTTGTTGTTTTTTGCTGCTTTGTTTTTTTTTCTTTTTTTTTCACCTTGAATTTAGCCATAGACTGTGATCCCAACGTTTATCGTTTTAGACGTCGAAAAATTAAGAATTAGAAAAAAAAATAAACTTGTTTTTATTTCACATCAAGTCAGATCCTGCAACTTTTAACTTTGGTCTTTACCATCGAGAAGACGAAAGTAGCATATTCCAATTACCGTAAGAGTTCAGTTCTTGTTAACCCTCTATCATTTAAGCACAGCTGAGAATGAGTCCCTGCATAAATGTATTACTCTTCTGTTTCTCTCGATCCTGTGCTATTAATTTTTTTTTTCTGCAGCACTTCTAATCTCTAAAAAGAAAAATAACCAGAATATGACTTCCCCGTTACAACGCTTAGTAACTACTTTAATTTTTATTGTCCTGCAACTCAAGGTTGCCTTAAGTGTACTACGACAAATGATAGTCTGATTCTTATCGGATATCTTGTTTTGTGAGATTAACTTACCATTTGAAGTAACATTTGCGGCAGATCAGAGGTAATAGATCCAAACCCGTTCATTTTCAGATTGTTTGGAACAAGCAGTGACATCATACTTTTCTCCGTACTATTTTTCAACATTACGAGATTTTTCGCGTTTGAAATTTCTGATTTGACAACTTGTAGTTCTCTTGAGGCAAAGAAAAATTAGTGTCCTGAGGTAAACAAGTGATTGAAAAGAAAAATTGCTGAGGATATGCCTCCACCTCATCATTGCACGCATTTTAGATAGGGTATGGCAATCTGTTTCTATAGCTGTTTAGCGCAGTACTTTGTAAAATAGTTTGATTTCTCAAAACTAAATATTATAGCTCTTTGTTATTTGTGAATTATCATAAAGGAAATATTTACTGGAAAATGCAAACGCAAAGCTAATTTCTTTTATGCTGTTTAAATTTTTTTTTTAATGTAATGCGTTAAAACTTAGCATCCTTTTCTCCCCTCCCTTTTCTTTTTATACAATCTCTGCAGCGTTGCTCAATTTAAATCCGTCAGCAAAGAGTCTTAAAGAAAAGAGCGTAACTATGCGTAGGCGAATGAGGCCATCTGCGCCCCTTTTAATCGATTTTGATTTTTCTTCGCTAAGTTATATTCTTGTAGACTTGAAAACTAGACCATAGGTAATAATGAACGTAAATAAGATGCGCTGCAGCCTAAAACGAAAACTGTTTATCGAGAAAGAACGTGGCTAGATTTATTTCCTATCCTAGGGCCCAAAACTACGACTTCATTTATGGCCTGCGGGTTTCGCAATGTTTAGTTCGTTGCTTTATATATATATATGGAATAATCTGCTTGAGGAGAATTAGGCTAATCTAAAGAGAAAAAAAAATACCCAACAATCCTCTATGGTTTGAAAGAAATTCACCAACTCATTGATAATCGCCTCTCTAAGTGCACATAAAACTATTAAGTTATCTCTTTTCCTCCATTAACTGCCTTGCGGTTTTACCAGTACCATCTGTCTAGGCAGATGGTACTGGGTTTTACCCAAAGAGCCCGACTTGCAATCTGCACCTTCAGATAAAACTGCGTCACGTAAGCATCTATTTTGATATTTTGCTTTTGGCAGCTAAATTCACTTAAGTATTACCAGCGTTCTCACATGATGAGGATAGAAGTAATATTTAAGTGCTACATTTAGCTGATAGAAATTGATGACTGGATGGAATCAGTTTACGAACTTTTGGCTACTACCCTCAGAGGAAATTACTATTTTTTGTTTCCACCAGATGCCGAACAACACAAGATACTAACGACCTTTAAATCTTTGTCATTTGAGATTTATATACAAACAATAAAGTTGCAGAGGTGTTGATGATTGTAACAAAATAATCTAACAAATCTTTTAGCCAGATAAGCCATACCATTATTTACAATTAAATTACGAAATGTCCATTCGATATACATTTACTCTTGCTCTAATAGTATCTTAACTGTTTTTTTTTTTTCTTTCCAAGTGATTCTATCTATAAAATTTGTTGTAAAAACAGTTTTTAATTTAAGTAAAGTGTTATCCATATTCTCTTCAAGACAACACTAATACATTTCAAATTCAACAGCCAGCTATCTGTCCCTTGTTTTCCATACAAATCTCATTATTTCAAGCAACGTCTACAACATACTTGTTAAAACGTCTGCGACACAGCAGGGTAAAGCAATAACCTCAATCATAATAAACTCACTAGACATCTCTTTTACTTAGTTGCCCTGCCATTTTCAGCCCCATTTTGGGCGTTCCCATGAGAGAATAGAGGGAAAATGTCGGGCGAAACAGTTCGGATTGCCAAATTATTGCCCTCACTATCGATCTCTCCATGAAATGATCGGCTAGATAGATGGAGCGATCGCCTAGCAAATAAATGGGCGTGACTATAAATCACAGCATGGGTTGATACGTGGAAAGCCTTGACCATAAATAAATAAGCGTCCTATAAATATCAGAACTAACCATGTTGTAAATGAGTCTTGCCTTACATGCTCAACGGTTAAAATTAATATGTAGGAAGACATGGTCACAATTCGTGATACAGATCAAACTGTTAAGTGAAAAGATCGTTGTAAGCAGTTGATTTTGCATCAGGGTAACGTTTTAAGTTGATTAAAAAAAAAAGAAGAAAAAGTCTCAAAATTTTTATGCGGACCAAGGTGGCTGTATAGTTTATCATTATTTTGTGGAGTAAACATTTCTCTGCTACTTGTAAGGATTTTAGCATTTCTATTTCTTTCCAAAGTCCGTCCGAAGATCTTTCTGACTTAACACTTTTCAATCATCTACTCAGTCGATCAATTGTGTGTATAATGTGTACGGGTATGAGTTTGTTTTTGTGTGTGGGTGTAAACTTGTAGGGTTCTCAATTAAAAACAAAAGTTTGGTATTATTACTATAATAAACGTTTTTTTTCCCTCAGTTTTAAAAAATGTCATCGATTACTGCTATCTCTTGACAGAATATTATGTGCATTTTCGGTGGGTTATCATTCCACCACAACATGCCTCATAATTTGTGTACAAGCTGTCGCAAGCTTAAAATGATTAAATTGTAGCTGCAATCCGTTTCTGAAATTTCTTAGTTCAAAGTCCCGTGAGCTCCATTGGGAAACCCTAATCACAAGGATTGTTTCTTCTCATTTACGTATTTACGAAACTCAGATTTATGTGGATCAGAAGATTTTGGCTATCCACTGGTCCGACGTGATGTGTGATCCATAATACAAGGAAGAGATTCCCGCGTAATCGATAAATAGGGCCTAGCACTTGCACATTCACATTTCACAATCAACTTCAACAAAAGATCTGAAAATCTGTTCTTTTTCAACCAAAAAAAAATACCAAAAAACAACGAAGCAAAACAAATGAGTTCAACAACATTCTGGAAGGCTCTCCTTTTTCATCATGGCGGAACTCTTCGTTATTGGCAGGTGCACAGAGAATGAGACAGAAACATATCAGTGGGTGATATTAAATGCATAGTGGCCAATTGTTTTATCACCTATATTGATAAAAATCCTATCGCCATGTGCAACAGCTGACGGTTACATCTGCTTTATCTCTCATTTATAAATTCCAGCTTCAATCTTTAAAAAAATTGTTCATTGCATTAAGATTGGTCTCCTGAAAGGTTTTTTGGCGGCCGAAGCAAGAACAATCGGGCCGCAGGCGTTAATATTTTCAGAATCTCCCCATTCACATAACAGCGCAGCCATGGATGGTTGTCGTTAACTACCACGTTATTGATAATTTTATTTCCTCCTGAAGATGATAAATAGTTTTCTAAATGTTTTGCACCCTTGAATAATGCGCCCACATTGATCGCTGCTTGGGTGAAATCTAAAGTGAGCCCTTGATCTTTCATCTTCCATTTTTTTTCTCTAGTATCTAGTCTTCAAAAAATTCTTAATCATGAAATCAGCTGAATGCCTTTTGTTTGCGTCCAGCTCATTTCCAATCTAATGGGAGCGCTTATAGGGTAATATTATATAAAGTTATACTAGTTTCTTTTACTCTCATTTTACTACAGCTACAGAAACAATATCACTATTTCCATAACTGCTGCTGCTGCTGCTGCTGCTACTACTACTACTACTACTACTACTACTACTACTACTACTACTACTACTACTACTACTACTACTACTACTACTACTACTACTACTACTACTACTACTACTACTACTACCACTACTACTACTACTTTACTACTACTACTACAACTACCACTACTACTACCAGTACTACTACTACTACTACTACTACTACTACTACTACTACTACTACTACTACTACTACTACTACTACTACTACTACTACTACTACTACTACTACTACTACTACTACTACTACTGTTGCTGCTGCTACTAACAGCACCACCACCAGTACTGCTACCATTACCACCACCACAACTGCTACTACTACTACTACTACTACTACTACTACTACTACTACTACTACTACTACTACTACTAGTAGTAGTAGCGGTAGTAGTAATGCTGCTGCTGCTGCTGTTGTCGCTGCTTGCACTATTTCCTTTCGTTCCATTACTTTACTCTTTAAATTGTTTTTTACTTGTCTCTTTCGATTTCTCTCTTCTTCTGCCAATATCTCCGTATTTCTATTTTCCTCCATATTTGTCGTGCAGTGTTAGTTTATAAGCTGAATTTATCTTTGAAATGATTCGTTACTGCTGCTGCCTTTTTTATCGTAATTATTCTTTTTATTCTTTTTGTTATTGCTTTTCGCTCTATCTATCTCTCTTCTCTCCCCCCCTCCACTATCTCTCTGTCTCTCTCTCTCTCTCTCTCTCTCTCTCTCTCTCTCTCTCTCTCTCTCTCTCTCTCTCGCTCCCTTTCATGCCGTCTAATCTGTCAGAATTGCCTGCCTTTCAAGGAAACCGAAACCTTCGTGTTTATTGATTACTTCAAGCACATGCACATTTTAACAATATTTCTTTTTTTTTTTTTTAACTCCATCTATTTCCTCTCTGTCCAATTTTTTTTTTCTTCACGCGCGTCTGTCAGGCTTATCGTGTCTAACTCGGAACTGAAGAAAATTGATGGCCAGTTTGCAAATCTCCTATGGCTTTTTCAACAAAATCATTCACTCTTTTGTAGATAACAAAGAAGTTAATTTTTTAGTGATGAAATAATCGGCTCTACCTGTCTTTTTTGTCCTTCTTTCTTTTACACTGTCTCATATCTACGCACGTCTATCAAACTTATCGTGCCTGACTTGGAAGTACAAACAATTGGCGGCTATTTTGCAAATCCTTTGTGGGTTTCTGTTTATACAGTCTTCTTACAGAAAACGATTTATTCTTCGAGTTGATAAATAGTGGTACACTTATGCTCAACCTGTTATTTTTTTCTGTACTTTTTTTTTTGGTTAATCTTCATCCATCTCTCTCTCTCTCTCTCTCTCTCTCTCTCTCTCTCTCTCTCTCTCTCTCTCTCTCTCTCTCTCTCTCTCTCTCTCTCTCCAACGGGGCAAACTTTGAGGTTTGAATAAAGTAAATTGTTCCAAAAAGTAAGCTCATTGATATTCTATGGAGGATTTTCAATTCGTTTAAACCCGGTCGAATGATTTTCTTTTCAATGTCTTTTTCTCTTTTTTCACTGAAAGTATAAGAGTGTCGGATCCGTGTTATTTATATCAGATATGGTTGATACGTTTCGATAAAACATGGAATCCCAAATTGAAACGATTAAGTTTTGAAATACTTTGATAGGTTTGATATATGTCTTTGTAAAAGGCAATTGACATAATCCCCCGTTTTCCCAGGTGTTAATCAGAATTTAATAGGCTAGGCTAGTTGGTATTCCTTTAAACGCCTATGTAATTACTGCGTTATGATTTTGCTCAAATGAGTAAATCTGTTACTGCTCAAGTGTCTTTTCTCTTCTTTTCTCACTCTAATCATTTCGCTGTCCGTCCACAGACCATGTCCGACATGTCCGAGGCGTCCAGCGTTAGCGACACTCGCGGCCTGATGGAGGAGAAAGAGGATGGCAAGCCGCGGAGCTCCATCCCCATGACATCCTTTAACTTCATCAACTCCATCATCGGTTCAGGCATTATCGGTAAGAGCTGTTGATGGTGTTAATCCCGAAGGCAATGCCGTGAAACCAGTTTTACCGGCTCACCCTGAGCTAGCTGTTAAACAACACTGATCATTTATTGACGTACATCTTCTTGGTGCTCATCACTGTTTTGTGCCTTTGTTCCACTTGTTTGGCATAGAGAGCTTCATTCAGATTGGTGTAAAGAACATTAGCTACCTTTTTGTTAACTTTTCAGTCCGTTTCTCATTCATCCTTGTATTCCTTTGCACCTTTTGTCCGATTTCCACACCGCCCCGGCTCTCCCCACTGCCATCCCCTCCTCGTCCCTTGAGCATTATCGTTTTGCTGTGGCTTTTAGATGGCGAGGCGCGGTGGAGAAGGTGGGAAATACTGATAAGTTGCGAAAATTCCGCTTCAGAAGATCATCCTAAACGTTGTTAAATATCAAACTCACAGAAGAAAATGTTCCCTTTGTCTGATGACAAGATGATCTACATCAAAACATTGTTTATGTCTGACGTCAAAGATGTACTAAGTAGACAAATAAAACTGCTTATCTTCGTTCGATACCGCAGGCAGTTCAATGCACCTTTGATGAAATACAATTCTCATGGCTTGCCACCACTTTAAATTATGTTCCTTTATTTTTTTAGGTTGCGATTCTCTGTTCCTTTAGGGGTACGACCATAATTATTATAACGTTGATTATAAATCACTCGTATTGAAACAAATTCACTTCTTACGGTAAGAATGATGCTATACGGTGACCAAATCAATGATCATCACCCTCAGAAAACTAACAAAGGGATTTTCTTAGATTGACCTCTAATCGCAGAAACTTGTAAAACTGCAAGCAAATATTTTCATTTCCCTTCGATTCAGTGGCATGCACAGAGACATATTATATCATGAGTGCTACACCATCTGTCGTTATTGATTCTCCCTCCCCATCGGTTCCACAGTCGTTGGCTAAGATAAATTATTCAGTTGGAAACATGCGTTGCATGATTACACCATTGTGGAAACAATTATAGCCAAACAACGAAAGCTTTGACATAATACTCAGAATCAAATGGGCCTTTATGCTAAAATGTCACGAGGAACTTGCCATTAGTCTGTTTATATCTTTCTTGTGAATGAGATTGCAAAGATAGTATGCTACCGCATGATGTAATATTATAATCGCTTTATTGAGATTATGAATTATTAAAAGTGCTCGCAAGGGAAGTTATTCGAAAGCGCAAAGCGTTAGCACAAAGAAGAGGGTTAAGAGGATAATGATAAAAAGAGGACGAAGTAGTAGTAGTAGTAGTAGTAGTAGTAGTAGTAGTAGTAGTAGTAGTAGTAGTAGTAGTAGTAGTAGTAGTAGTAGTAGTAGTAGTAGTAGTAGTAGTAGTCGTAATAGCAGTAGCAGCAGCTGTAGTGGTAAGAAATAGTAATATTAGTACTAGTAGTAGTTGTGGTAGTGATAGTAGTAGTAGTAGTAGTAGTAGTAGTAGTAGTAGTAGTAGTAGTAGTAGTAGTAGTAGTAGTAGTAGTAGTAGTAGTAGTAGTAGTCGTAGAAGTCGTAGTAGTCATAGAAGTAGTAGTAGTAGTAGTAGTAGTAGTAGTAGTAGTAGTAGTAGTAGTAGTAGTAGTAGTAGTAGTAGTAGTAGTAGTAGTAGTTGTTGTTGTTTTTGTTGTTGTTGTTATTGTTGTTGTAGTATTAGTAGTAGTAGTAGTAGTAGTAGTAGTAGTAGTAGTAGTAGTAGTAGTAGTAGTAGTAGTAGTAGTAGTAGTAGTAGTAGTAGTCGTAGAAGTCGTAGTAGTCATAGAAGTAGTAGTAGTAGTAGTAGTAGTAATAGTAGTAGTTGAAGTAGTAGTAGTAGTAGTAGTAGTAGTAGTAGTAGTAGTAGTAGTAGTAGTAGTAGTAGTAGTAGTAGTAGTAGTAGTAGTAGTAGTAGTAGTAGTAGTAGTAGTTGTGTAGAAGACGAAGACTAAGGAAAGGGAAACACACCCTACAGCATACAAAACGTTTTCATACATTATAATATTCATATCCATCACTCTTTTGATTTCGTTTAATGTATATATGCAAAATCAATATAAATTTCTCTTTATTTATTTCCGTTTTTAGGTATTCCCTTCGCCCTGCACCAAGCAGGTTTCGGGCTAGGGATCATTCTTCTGATCCTGGTAGCGTATTTCACAGGTAGGTCTCAATGAGATAGAACTTCGCAAAAAAGGTCCTGTATGTTTAATATTGTGAAGTTATTTTCTTTTGAAAATGATGGCTTTTTAGAGTTTCGATTGAATTAATCTTTATCAGCATTTGGCATGTCTTACTTTATGTTGACACACAAAATAAAATGATGTTCAAATTATTCGAATTTTGCTTCACATAATTTTCAATATACATGTATCTGTGCACACACACACACACACACATATATATATATATATATATATATATATATATATATATATATATGTGTGTGTGTTTTAAGTAAAATTTTTGTTCGTCCATACATAGCAGAACTTTTTTCATATCTATTTTTAAATGATTTGCGTGTATCTCTTTATACCGTTTACAGCATGATAGTTCGTTTAACTTGTCGTAAGTCCCTATCAAGGTCTTGAGGGGGGTGAAGGGCTCTAATCATTTGTGTTATAAAAATTTAAAGGTTTTCAAATCTGAGACCTTTCTTAAAAATATGTGTTCATAACTGTTTTCACAAGTTCGCGCTATAGTTATCTATAAACATTGTCATAGTTTATAAACATTATCATAGTTTATAAACATTGTCATAGTTTATAAACATTGTCATAGTTTATAAACATTGTCATAGTTTATAAACATTGTCATAGTTTTTTTGTTTTTTTTTTTGCATTAGAAAGTTGAAATCGAAGAGGACATTTTAATTTTTTTTTTTTGTATGTCCGTGTCATTTTGTGTGTTACTAGTCTTTCTTTTTTATAACGAAGTTTCCGAAAGTAATTTTAGGGTGCCTCGGGTTTTGTTTATCAAGATGCAATCACGATTTGAATCTCATTCCCTTGAGGTTATAGATTTCCTTCTTGAAACATTGAATGTGGCCGAGTGGTGCTTGATGACTATAATGGCTTAGTTCATTGCTCCATGCACGTTCAATCAAGCTTTGCTTTGCTAAGTATTTAGGTTCAAACTTGAGGGTTATTGTTTTTTGTACGGAATTTTTTTTCCTGCAAAGTTATTTACTATATATGGTGGAAGGTATTAACCTTTATCGGCGTGCTGATTTAGTCTTTAGCGTAAAAAGTTTTAAGTTCTGAGAAAAAAAATTTCACCCGTTCAACAACAATGCTATTCTCCATTATAAAACTTATTTAATATTGCCAAATGAAAATAATCTGAAATTCTCCCAACCAAAGTCAATGTTAACTGATACGTCGATTATGTTGTGCTCCAATTAAGCCTTAGAATAGAGCTGTTTACAAAGGATCGTGGTCAGATGGAAACAAGGTGGTTTATAAAATAGTATGCGTCTGTGTTTGTTCATTTTTACATAGCTCTAAAGATTAATTCAGTTTGTGAACCGCTTTTAAAGTCTTCTCTATTATATTACAAACAAATTCGTTTCAGTAGTTATGCCTTAATTAACCGTTTTTTAATTAGACGAGAAAATTTCATTTTTTATATTCTATATTAATTCGGATCAAAACAAAAAACTTTTTTTATTTTTATTTGAGATTAATCGCAGAGACTCGGCAAAGTAGCAAACAAAATTCTCTGACGGTTTCTTCGTTTATCTTCCATCTGAGCCTCTTGTGTTTATTCTCTATGATAAGAAAGTCGACGTGGATAAGATTGGGGTTACAAAGAACAACAGTGTCATGATATTTTTTTTCAAAAATACTGTAATTCATGGCATCGACGGATTTGGATATATTGCTGCGTTACTAGGAAATAAGAGCAGTAGCCGATTTCATAACAGTAGAATTGTTGTGACAATCGAACGTATTATGCCGCTCTGTTTTGGGAACAATGCAGCAGTGAAAGCGATATTAACTGTATTATCTTTCTAACGTGAAAATTTTTTAATTCCTTTCATGGTCCAATCAGCCAGATTGAAAATAAATCTTTTGTTTTTCCATCCTGAGTTAACTCTGCTCTTCTATTTGTTTCAGACATGGAAGAGCACAAAAAATGCGTGTAGTTTCAGTGATCAAAAGATTTCAAGTCCATTTGTTTTAGTTCAACAACTTTGAGCAAAACGGAAAAAATAAATCAATTTTCCTATCTTGTGATTTTGGAATCAATGGTTTCAAAGGCAGCAAACGCATGTTACATAAATAAATTAGAAAAAAAAGGAAGTAAAACAGAAAGAAGAAGGAGAAGAAGAAGAAGAAGAAGAAGAAGAAGAAGAAGAAGAAGAAGAAGAAGAAGAAGAAGAAGAAGAAGAAGAAGAAGAAGAAGAAGAAGAAGAAGAAGAAGAAGAAGAAGAAGAAGAAGAAGAAGAAGAAGAAGAAGAAGAAGAAGAAGAAGAAGAAGAAGAAGAAGAAGAAGAAGAAGAAGAAGAAGAAGAAGAAGAAGAAGAAGAAGAAGAAGAAGAAGAAGAAGAAGAAGAAGAAGAAGAAGAAGAAGAAGAAGAAGAAGAAGAAGAAGAAGAAGAAGAAGAAGAAGAAGAAGAAGAAGAAGAAGAAGAAGAAGAAGAAGAAGAAGAAGAAGAAGAAGAAGAAGAAGAAGAAGAAGAAGAAGAAGAAGAAGAAGAAGAAGAAGAAGAAGAAGAAGAAGAAGAAGAAGAAGAAGAAGAAGAAGAAGAAGAAGAAGAAGAAGAAGAAGAAGAAGAAGAAGAAGAAGAAGAAGAAGAAGAAGAAGAAGAAGAAGAAGAAGAAGAAGAAGAAGAAGAAGAAGAAGAAGAAGAAGAAGAAGAAGAAGAAGAAGAAGAAGAAGAAGAAGAAGAAGAAGAAGAAGAAGAAGAAGAAGAAGAAGAAGAAGAAGAAGAAGAAGAAGAAGAAGAAGAAGAAGAAGAAGAAGAAGAAGAAGAAGAAGAAGAAGAAGAAGAAGAAGAAGAAGAAGAAGAAGAAGAAGAAGAAGAAGAAGAAGAAGAAGAAGAAGAAGAAGAAGAAGAAGAAGAAGAAGAAGAAGAAGAAGAAGAAGAAGAAGAAGAAGAAGAAGAAGAAGAAGAAGAAGAAGAAGAAGAAGAAGAAGAAGAAGAAGAAGAAGAAGAAGAAGAAGAAGAAGAAGAAGAAGAAGAAGAAGAAGAAGAAGAAGAAGAAGAAGAAGAAGAAGAAGAAGAAGAAGAAGAAGAATGTTAAGGTTCGAAAAGTGGCAGCTTAAAATGCACATTTGAAATGAGAAAATAAAACAAGGAAAGCTCCAGTTCGTCATTCTAAGAATCCGGTAAAATATTTTGTTTTGCATGGGCGATAGCTGAAGCAAAGATTTAAAGTTCTAATTGGATATTTTGCTTTAAATAAGATAATTAGAAGAGAAAAACCCGAAAAAGAAAAGTCGCTTCTCTTCAGTGAAAAATTCCTTACGTCAAAAAATAAATCTTTACCGACATGAATTATATTTTTTAATCGATTTCTTTTCGGTGCGATTCTTTAGATTCAATATTAAGAATAAAAACTGTAAACATAACATAATTACGTGAAATCTATTTGGATGAACCTGAAAGGGCGGGGAAGGAAACTTGTTTTACAATTTGCTCTTGTCATTTTTGCATTAAAATTTTTCAATAAAATACATATGTCGTGACATTATAGTTCGTCGCCCTGCTTCAAATTTCGTTCAATATGTAGGAAGCCGCATCGTTACCATTTTTTCCCTAATCTTTTGTTGTTGGTTTCATACAGGTCTACATCAAAGGCTGCTTATTCCACTTACTTCTCTAACCGACCTTTATATAATTATATTATATAAATATCCAATTTCAGAACAATTTCGTGCCCAACGTTGCTACTTGACCTTAAAAGTAACTAAGAGCGTCCGTGAAACATTGATACATATCACTCACTCTCCGCCTCTCTTTATATATAATTATCTTTCTCTTTCTCTCTTGCTTTCTCACTCTGTCTTTGCTTTCTACCTCTCTCTTTCTCAATTGCTTTCTCTCTCTCTCTCTCTCTCTCTCTCTCTCTCTCTCTCTCACTCTCTCTCACTCTTTTCCTACAGTGCAATTTATGTCTCCAGCTCACTTTGCAGTACTCGTTTCTTTCTTTCTTTCTTTCTTTTTTTTTTCGGGGATGGGACGAGAGAGGCTAGAATCATTAATCTGTTGTGATATATAAAGAGACACGTAGATGGATACGTTAAAGATAGGTAGGTAGATAGACAGACAAAGAGACAGATAGACAGATAGATAGATAGATAGATGTAAAGATAAATAAGTTTGATAGACAGATAAAGAGATTATTTGTGAGATGTTGATATAAAATAGAGATAGACAGATAGATGAATCGCTGCTTACAAACATACATACATGCGTACATACATACATAAATATATAGATGAACTCATGCGTAGTTAGAAACATGGATTGTGATGGATAGAAAAATATAAGTAGATAATTAGATAGATAAATGGGAAGATAGAAATGAGAGACTAATAATTTACTGCATGGGCAGACTCGACACATATGGAACAAATTTCCTCGGCTTGTTTCAGCTGTAAGGAAAGGTTTACCATTAGTGGCATACTTCTATATTGAAATTATCTGTTTGATACTCGGATCATTGTGTCGAATAACACTATTCTCTTACTTGTCAGGGCTAGTGAAACATGAGTTAATTCAGGGCCCCAGATCCTCTGCTGCGACCGGTATTGAAAAACAAAACCACTTCCTCTTGCCAAGGAAATGAAAAGAAAAAAAGCAACAGGGTCATCATTCAAAAGCACATTGTAGCATTTCCTTCTGTGCTTATGGGTATTGATCATAAACAGAAGAAAGACTAATTTTGAATATCAATTGTTTCTTAAAAATCAGCCCAATTAACTTTTGTCTAATTTCGGTAATTTTTATCCAGGTTTTATTAATGATTCATTTTACATTTCATATTTATAAGGTTCCATATTTTTAAATTTTGATTCCATCTCATATCATAATTTTATGTATTATGCTCGTTCGTTCTCATTGTTGACGTTATATGCTCCCAAAGTGTGGAGCGCAATTAAAGGTGATGAACATTATCCTAAAGTAAATTTTGAGTGGCAGTGCTGTGAAAGAAAAAAAGCAAAAAAAAAAAAAAAGTTTTAAGACTTGATGTAGTCATCAGAGATTTATTATTATTATTATTATTATTATTATTATTATTATTATTATTATTATTATTATTATTATTATTATTATTATTATTATTATTATTATTATTATTATTATTATTATTATTATTATTATCATCATCATCTTCATTATTATTATTATTATTATTATTATTATTATTATTATTATTATTATTATTATTATTATTATTATCATCATCATCATCATCATCATCATCATCATCATCATCATCATCATCATTATTATTATTATTATTATTATTATTATTATTATTATTATTATTATTATTATTATTATTATTATTATTGCTGCCATGACTACTACTACGACTAGTAAGCTGAAAATTAAAGAAATAAAACTGAGGTGATCAACATTTCAGAAGAACGGTTAAGGCTAAGCACGAAAAATGCGATCCGCGTACATAAATAGTTACGCGCGTCCTATCAATAGATCGAAAGTTTACGGTGTGACGATTAGGTGATACTCATAGATAGGAAAAAAATGATATATGTAAGTGACCTGCACTCGAAATTGACAAATTTATCAATTGTATGTAGGCGACATATCAACAAAGGAAATTTGAATATGTATGAATATAATGATGATTGTTAATAAACCTAAAAACGAGCTGCATGTAATTATCTTTATAGAATCTCAACTCAATGCATTGAAAAATGCAAGACCGATTATTTAACTCAATGAAAGAAAATCACTAGTTAATTTTTGTAAAAGATCTCACAAAGTTCATTAAATTTTTTCGAAGGATCTACATGTAAAGATTCTTTTCTTAAAAGGGTGTGGTATAAATCAGAACAATCACTTAATGGAAAACACGTTACAGTGTCAAAAACACTAACTTTACCGAATGCATCTAGAGAGAGAGAGAGAGAGAGAGAGAGAGAGAGAGAGAGAGAGAGAGAGAGAGAGAGAGAGAGAGAGAGAGAGAGAGAGAGAGAGAGAGAGAGAGAGAGAGAACGAAATGTAGAAAAATGCCAGAAAAAAATAATGGTAAATACTTAGGTCGAACCTGCCTTCTTTATTGCTTTAGAAAGAGTTATCATTATTTTGGCAAGAATTAAGAGGTCCATGCACTTCTACATTTTTCCATTCTGTTGTATGTAAGGCCTCCAGCTTTAAAATAGCTCTATGAAATCGGATCGCGCCGCATCTTGTTTGTATTACCTGTATGTATGAGGGCAGAAATCGTCATGGTCATGTTTTTTTTCTCTCTTTATAGTTTTTTCAACCAAGTATATGTCAAGATAAATATCGTGTACGTCATCCAAGTGTACTTTTCACTTGTGCGGTTCTTAAATAACGTCATGAGCCAAGAAAGAAAGTTGGAGATATATTAAAATGAATCTCATTAATGAATATGTCTCTTTTTTATCTTTATATCCCATCCAATTCTAGTCTGAAGGGTTTAATAAATCATGTATTAAAATTAACCTCTTCAGATTTCAATACTATTCTAATTATTTCTACAGATGCTCTGCTTAAGGGGCAATCCTGACGTTCAAAGACGTTCAAATAAATTGAACGTTTTGCTTTTCCTTGAGTAGCGCTTTTTGAAATGCTTTTAAAAAGTGTCATTATCAGCTTTAAATAGGTTTGGTAGAAGACTGGGTCTCTTAGACCCAACATAACGATGAACTCAGTGAAGTTGCTGAGGTCGGAAAAAACATTTAATCCAAGAAAAATTGTGTTTTTTAAAACCAATTTTTTAAAAATATTTTTTCAGATTACTCAATATTTTTGTTGATAGAAGGTGGGCAGCTTTCCAACACAGACACATATCAGGTAAGAAATGAGAGAGATTAGATTATCAAGTGCGTTATAAGCGAAGATTTTTCATTATAAAATCAATGACTAATTGTTAGGCGATATTGTTGAACAAGTACAAACACGATAAAAGTCACAGTAGATTAAAAGTAACGAGATTGAAAACATTTTTTTAATATTTTATTTCAAAATTTTCAAAATGCGTCAATAGACTTGTTTTTGTTGTTTTTTTTTTTTTGGGGGGGGTATGTGTTTTTTTTTTCTTTCTTTTTGTTTTATTAATCAAAGTTAATGGAGGCAATTTTAGAAGAAAACACGATGCAAAAGTTTCTCCTGACGTTGATTATCTGAGCGAAAAATTCAAGAGGATGACAAAGAAAAGATCAGAGAGTAATTTTCTTCCGGCTGAGCTGCGTTCAATGAAGCTAGTTTGTTGATAAAATGCTCTATTGCATTAATAAAACACCTTAACACGTTTTGGCCATAGTATCGCTGTATAGCATAGTAAGTTTAAAGCAATTTGTGAAAGAAAACGATCTCAGAAATGTTTGCCTTTTCTCAATATCATTCTAAAAATAATCATCAATCCAGTTATCTTGTTTTCAAGTTCTTGAAATTAGTTTGGTTTTTGCTTGGATATTTTTGTATCTATTTGTTTCTTTTTGTTTTTCATTTGTTTGTTTTGGGTTTCTTTTTCGGGCTAACGTGCTCTGAAAGTCTTTATTGAGTTATCACCGTGTCAGTCTTTAGGTGAAAGAAAATTGAAATAATCTTCCATCTTTTAAGTAAGACTCACTATCACGAGAAATCCCATACAGCGGCAAAAGGCATTGCTCCACTTACGAATTCGGAGAAACATCCAGATTGGAATAATTCTAAGCTGTGCTATGCTAACACGGCAACTAGCGGCCCTAGATCTTGAGATCTAATTGCTTTTTTATGAAAGAAGAAGTATTATATCTATTCTCAGTAATTTTGTTAATAATAATATATACAAAAATAACGGTTTTAGTGCTTTAATTTGTTAAAAGTTTCTCTGCTTACATTTATGTACACTTCAACATGTGCCTTATCGATCTTGTACTCACTTTGTCAAAATTTTAATAAATTACCGAACCATTTTCATAGAAGATCAAATGGACGTATTATTTTGATTACTTTAACTTTCAGGATATGGTCCTTGTTGCATTCGGTCGCCCAGGTTTCTACTTGTTGACAGTATTACAGTTCTTGTACCCTTTTATAGGTAATTACTTTGTTCGTTTTTAAATCGTTTCTTTAAAGGTCACATAATTGAAGAAAAAAATCTTTTAATATTAATAAACTTTTTCCAGGTTATGTGTGTGCGCCAAGAAACTTAGTTAAATAATTAATTTAAGTAAACCCTTGATGGTAAGGAGCAACTGAACGTGGACCCAATAACTATGCGCTTTAAACTAGTTGTTATCAGGTCTCTGTGACACAGTCTATAAATAAGTATAACTGCTCAACTTACGACTCGGGACGGCCACCCAAAAAGAGCAACTCCAAAGCCAAATATATGTTATAACCATGCAAAATAATTTATTTTCTTCGTTTTTATGCTTTGTAATTAATAGAAAGGGTGGTAACACTTTTTGCCTTTTTCATCGAAAATAATTATCGATGAGGCATAAATCTGCAATTTTTTTTCTTGTTAAAGCGTTCACAGAGACTTTTATCATCACCGGACCTCTTAGAATTTGCTGTTTGCTAACAATTTTTTTCGCTTCCAGACAACCATTTTTTTTAATTTTAAAAAATTATTATTATCCTTGAGGTCACACCTACCTTGAATATTATTTTCCACTTCTTAGATCTTATGTTTATATTATTTCCATAATTTGAATTCCACTGCACTTCTTGTGTCTTATTTTTTTTTTCACTTTAATGTTTTATGATAAAAACTAATGCGAAAATCCCATAATTATACCATAATACCATATTTTTTATTTCATTTTGTTTTTGTTTGTTGTTGTTTCAGCCATGGTTAGTTACAACGTCATCATTGGAGACACGATAACCAAAGTAATAATATGGATAAGTGGCGAAAGTAAGTAATATTACCATAGTTGCATAGATGCATGAATTTGTTTAAATTGCTTTTACACATGATTCTGCTTCTATACTCACAATACTCGAATATTTACACCTTTAAAAAAGGTTTGAAAGAAATGTGTAAATTTCAAAGCCATGACAACTTCAGCATGTGATTATTCTATTATTTCTTGCTCATTTTCATCGATATCTTATTCATAATCAATACAAGAATAGTTATTGCCCTTTTTGTGATGATCATTGTTATCATCACCATGACTATCATCATCATCATCATCATCATCTTCATCTCCCTAACTATCACCAACCCCATCCTCATCACACTCATCAAGATCAAATATAAAGTCAATAATTATGATAATCATCGCCATCATAATTATTCATTCTATAAAATACCAATATCACTATCATCATTATCACTATCATCAATAGCACTAAAAAGTAGTGGTAGTAGTAGTAGTAGTAGTAGTAGTAGTAGTAGTAGTAGTAGTAGTAGTAGTAGTAGTAGTAGTAGTAGTAGTAGTAGCAGCAGCAGCAGCAGCAGCAGCAGCAGCAGCAGTAGTAGTAGTAGTAGTAGTAGTAGTAGTAGTAGTAGTAGTAGTAGTAGTAGTAGTAGTAGTAGTAGTAGTAGTAGTAGTAGTAGTAGTAGTATATATATATATATTCCCCGATGTTGATCGGGAAAATAATAATTATGGCATATTTTGTAGATTAGCTGATTATCATTCTTTAGATGTGTGTATGAATTTTAAATAAAATTGCACCGCATGATGAAAGCATTGACGAAACACTAAAAGTCAAGATTTTTTAATGGTCTGTCAGGATTCATGTTTATCATTGTTAAAAGTTATTAAACGAATTTCTAGATGAATAGAGAACGAAAATTAATGAGAAGCAGACTTTTTATTAGGGACTAGCCCTACAGTCTTCACATAGGTTATTCATCTTAGCAGTATGAGCTTTGATTTCATAGAAATGTAGATCTACCTGTTTCTGGTTAGATCTATTGATCATTTTCTAAATGCAGAATCGTATCTTTTTGACTCTAAACTTTTTAGAAACTAGCTAAATTAATCATAAAGAATTATAAAAAGGTGAGTATAGACTGACATCTTTGCGAGTCTTTTTATCTTGTGAGAGGCAATCTCTGCAACGAGATAAACTACTTATATCTTCCTTATCCATCTCCCCTCTGTCTTTTTTTAGAATTTTTATTTATTTATTTATTCATTTATTTATTTATTTTTTCGTAAAGAAATCTTTGTGGATAGTATTTCTGTGAAGGGGTGTTTGCATATCTCTGAGTGCAGTCGGGTAGTTATTTATAATGTTTTTTTCCCCAAATTTTTAAGCGTAAAATGATCAAGGGTCTTCGAAACCAATTTCACTTTGATAAAAAAAAAATGCTCATCACAATGAGTTATTTTTCTCCCAATCATACAGAAAGGTTGCACCAAATATCCCGTCGGGTAAATTACTATTACTAAATGAATAGCTTTTAGTCGTTCCGCAAATGGGTGCAATAAAAACTGGACAGTGGCAAAAAGCAGCTTTATGTCTGTTGTTTTTTTTTTAAGTTGTTTGTGATGAAAAGAAATTTGAAAAAAAAAGAACATACCAGATCTTAAGTGAAACCATGATAAAATTTGCCTTAGGTTTTTCTTGCTTTAGTTCCTATGAGTTTGAAGTTTTAATGGCACAAAATTTGCAAGTCCGTCTTTATAATGATATATTTAATGAACTGTTATAGCCATGCAGTATATCGATATTTGGAATTTTAAAAAATTTAAAGGCCTTCCTCGGCTTAAGAAAATCGGTTTAATAGCAATTTGTAAAAGAATAATTTATGACTGTGAAAGATCTCCTGGGATACTCTAAATATAATTTATTGCTGGACTGAATTGGATTTTCTATCCAAGCGAAAAACGTTTACTTTCTTTTACTTTATGCTTCCCAGATGCGACATTGGTCCACTCAGTTCTGGGCAACCGACAGTTTGTCATTCTTGTGGTCACTTTAGTGGTCACTTTACCATTGTCGCTGTACAAAAATATAGCTAAGCTCGGCAAGGTAAGAATAAGAACTCAGACTAAATAAAAGGAATAATGAGAATGTGTAAATCAGGCGTAATGACCAAACATTCCGAGAGTTAGTTACAGAGACCGAATGGATGAAGAGAGAGGCAGAAAGAAAGAGAATATATATATATATATATATATATATATATATATATATATATATATATATAGAGAGAGAGAGAGAGAGAGAGAGAGAGAGAGAGAGAGAGAGAGAGAGAGAGAGAGACAGGACAAGAGTATTAGTTAGAAACGGAAACAGAAAAAAGAAAGAGAGAGAGAGAGAGAGAGAGAGAGAGAGAGAGAGAGAGATATATTTAAATATATATATATATATAGAGGATATCGAGAGAGAATGAGAGAGTTAAGAGGGGCTGTGGTGATTGCTGAAAACAGAACATTAGGCAGGGAAGACAGGATGCTTGTTCTTGTAGCAAATTTGAGGAACTTGTACGAGACCAAAAATTGATCATTTAAAGCCGCACTGGTGATTTTTGCGTAAAAGTTCTAACGCGCAAGCAGTATTGATAATGAGAAGGAGAGAGAGAGAGAGAGAGAGAGAGAGAGAGAGAGAGAGAGAGAGAGAGAGAGAGAGAGAGAGAGAGAGAGTAAATTTTGAATGGTTATCATCGTTTAGTAGGCCTACCGTTACCACTTCCAGTTTTGTTGTTGTTTTTTTCTTAACCCTATTTCATACATAGACGAGCAATCTGTTTCTAGAGTGCCACTTGAGACTTAGAGCGACCAAAGCCGTTTTACATTATAATACCTACCGTGGGCGGTTCGCAGAAACGTAATTAAACGTATGTGGGTCGCTTAAAATAAAAAAATGACATAAAACTGAATAATTGAATTTTGCTTGTAATGTTAGATCACACAAACAGCTTTATTATGTTTTATGCAGCATGCTGTAGTTTTTAAATTGTTGGAAATAATTCAAATGTGGAAATAATTCAAATGCGATCATTTTAAAATCAGAAATGAACTCTTCTTCTAATATCAAAAGTAAACTTTATCTTGTCTTATTAAAAGTTGGAAAGTTAAGCAAGCAAACTAAGTGAAATCAATATATTGCGTTTATGTGTCAGATCCTTAATTTTTTCCCACTTGATTTGCATTATAATAATTCCTTTGATACAAATTGCGAAATCCGTTACCCATAATGAAGATCTAAGGTTTCAAGACAATCGAGATAAATTTACAGGGAAAAAATTAATTCAATTTCTTTGAGTATGTTCTAGGTTCTAAATCAGGCAGGAATTATATGAGGTTAAAATGGATCTGATTATGGACTCCGTGGGGTATTTAATGAGGCGCCAGAGAGAGAAATGGCCTGACTACAAAAAGCCATTCAACTGATTTATGGAACTGCATGAAATGGGGGATAAGCGGGGCTTGTGAGTGAATAGGGAAAAGGATTCAACTTCAGGGGGAAAGAATCGCTAGATCAATCACGTTATGTTTAAGATAAGAAAATCAGGCCAGAATTGAAAACTAAAGAGTATTTCTGGTTATCGTTTGTCTATTGCTTACATGCGCCAGCAAACATAGGAGCTGTGATTGAGTGTGAACAGTAATAGTTGTTGTTTTACTTTTCAATCTTGGTCATTAAATGATAGGAGCTGTGATTGAGTGTGTGCAGTAATAGAAGATGTTGAGTTGGTTGTTGTTTTACTTTTCAATCTTGGTCATTAAATGATAGGAGCTGTGATTGAGTGTGTACAGTAATAGAAGATGTTGAGTTGGTTGTTGTTTTACTTTTCAATCTTGGTCATTAAATTTTAATTGCTGTTGCTTATGGTTTAGTTTAAGCTGCTGACACTGTCGCATTATCATTCCATCGTCATTCTCAAACAGACAGAAGAATTATCATTTTCCCAAGGGTTCACCCTGTAGTTTTAAAAGAGTAAAAAATTGATCAGCTTCTTTTCTTTACGGTCATCGGCATGGACAGATATTTGGTTGCATTCTGAATGATTCATACAGCCCAAACCGCGAAAATAAATGTTATCAACAGAGGCAGTTGTAACTTTTCATCTGTCATCTTCTTTGTAATATATATGCGCATGTGAAAGTTATGTATGAAAAAAATATTTCTTTACCAATTCCATATTGATTGGACACAGATGGCAATAAAAGACAAAACCAACTTCTCAATGCTGTGCTTAACAAGCTTAAGAACACATCGATAGGACAATACCAAACACAAAGGAACACAAGATCAAATTCCATAAAGAATTCATAAAATCTTTCCTCATCTACAGTATTGTGAAACATGGGTTTCAAAAAAAAAAAAAAAGATGCTGTCGCTTCATCGGAAAAAAAAAACTATAGAAAGTCTTAAATGTAACAAATCAATATACAAAAAAATGCAAAAAGAAAACGCTTTATGAGTACATACTAAGAAGATCATGTCTGCACTGCCAATAAAACCATGAAACTCTACATCAACTTCATTTAAAGAAAAAAAATCAGAGGGAGGCTAATTGCAACACTGCAAGTATTACTTATTAAAAAAAATGCCCCAAACCTGACCCGAGCTAATGTTAAAAACAGCAGAACATTTAAACCATCTAAAATCGCTTGTCCAGGAACCTGAGCGATGGGTGACCCTCACCAAGCAGATCTTCGATTTTCGACGTTGCTAGGCGTCCTGCTTGTACGACATGATTGTACGAAAAACAAATGAGTCAATCCCAACTGGAAGAAGCTACGTTCTATTGTTCCAATTTCAATGCTGGTGATTTAGCCAGTTTTTAACTTTATCTCTTATTAGAAATGTACATCTTTTTTTTTTTAAATCCTAGGCTACAAAGAGGCCAAAAAGCATCGATTAAAAAAAATTCTCTGTCGCGGTATTATATGACAGAACAATAAAAAGTAGATGTGTTTTACACTTGACTGTTAGATCTATTTGTTTCCTTTTCATTTGTTTTGCAGTGGGCGTTTTTGTCCATCCTACTTATCCTGTTTATTATGGTCGCTGCCATAATCCGACTTAGCACGTACATTGGCGAGATGTAAGTATACCATATTTTTTTATGTCACTTCGTATATTGCTTAAAATCCTCAACCAAAGTCGGTTTATCTAAGTAAGCATAATACTTAAGGATTTTCTATATCTTTTTGTATTTTTTTGTGTTTTTATGGGTTTATTCCTTACTGCGGGCCATAGCTCACATAGATTTTGAATTCTCCAGCTACAGACAGGTATACTACACTAATTTATTTAATTGGAAACTGGAATATAAAAAAAAAAGAGAGAAAAAAGGAAGGAGAGAGAATTGGGAGGTAAAGTGAGGTAGTGGAGAGAAAGAAACAGAGACAGTGAGAGAGAGAAAGATAGATAGATAGATAGATAGATAGATAGAGAGAGACAGACAGACAGACAGACAGACAGACAGACAGACAGACAGACAGACAGACAGACAGACAGTCAGACAGAGACAGACAAAGACAAACAGGAGAGAGACAGACAGACAGACAGACAGAGACAGAGACAGAGACAGACAGACAAAAAAAGAGAGAGAGAGAGAGAGAGAGAGAGAGAGAGAGAGAGAGAGAGAGAGAGAGAGAGAGAGAGAGAGAGAGAGAGAGACAATGGAAGGGAGGAGAGCGAACTTGGCGGAAACGAAGTCAGACATTGTATGGCGAAATCAATATGTTCCATTTAGATCACACCTTGTCCCACACAGGGATATCATCAAGCACAACGAAATGACCACGCTGAGCATTGTGAACGTGCCTGCTACGTGAATTATTCAGATCGTGGTCTTGCGTTAAGTCCTGTGATTGATAGTGGCCTCGGCAGAGCCACAGACAGATTGTGCAGCCCGGGTCCTCTCCAGCCAGTATTGCTCATAGCGATTCTCTAGTTTGATTACAGGCCCAGGATTCCCTGGGAAGGATAATAACGAAATATAGTCAGAGCTAAAGGTATCAAGCAAGACTGAGAGTGCTCCATTGTCTCTTGGCGTCAAAGATAAATAGTATCAAGTCATGCAATTATGAAAAATGTCCCATATTTCATCCGCCATTTTAGTTTCTACGTTACTTTGTTGTGATTGTCATGTAAATTATAATTCGAAGCAAGGATATAGTTTCTATTGTTTAAAAAAATGATAGTATTTAAACGGTTGTGACACACACACAAAAATTGAATGATTTTGACTCTTCATTTAAATTGGTCATCGGACTTAAGCAGAAATGGAAATTGAAAGATGCTGTTCATTCCTCTATTTTAAGATCGTAGTTCTAGTGAGAAAATGTGATTGATCGCAGGTTCTCTCTCTTTTTTTCTTTTTCTTTTTACTTTTTTTTTTAACCTTCTTGTGTGCTTCCCAAAGCAGTTGCATGTTACAAATCCAGTTAGCTTTATTCAGAGTGTTATTGTCATGGGCGAAATCTCTTTTTAGAAAATGTCGTTAATGTTGTGGACCACTGACTATTAACCGACGTAGCAGTGTCATACATATGACAAATATATTTGAAAAACGCTTGATCAAAACAATAACATAGATTTTGAAAAGTCTCAGCAGTACACATACTGATTTGTACGTATCTAGAAAAGAATGAAACAATTCCCTGAAAGATCCAGGACCAATTTTCCCATTTCAAAGAAAAAACTCTGATCGAAGTTTGAACTGCTCTCTTTTGGAATAATCAATAACAACATCCTATTAAGATGAAGCGAACGTTTGATATCACCTCAACGACCTGTGAAGACCGATAAGACAGGGCCAGGCGACTCGCTCTCTCAATTTCTTTATTTTGTGCTTTCGAGACACAATAATTATGGAACACAGTAGTTCTAGTATGATAAGTTATACCTAACGGTTGAGCACTTGGAATACACAAAGACAGACGAAATAATAGAACAAGCAGTCGGATAATAATTATATACATTAATCCGTTAGTGATTGGAACTCTCTCCAAAGTCCTGTTTCACCCGAGTTTATATACCTATAGGCAGCTCAGCACATACATATTGAATAAATTAAGATCAAAACGTGTTTATTACTTGTTTTATTCTTTATATATATATATATATATATATATAAAAAAAAATAAATAAATTTAAAATAAAATCATGAACAAATTATATATATATATGTATATATAAAAAAATAAATAAATTTAAAATAAAATCATGAACAAATTATATATATATATATATATAATTTGTTCATGATTTTATTTTAAATTTATTTATTTATTAATTAATTTATTTTTATTTTTATTTTTTTTTTATTTATTTTTTTTTTTTTTTTTTTTTTGGGGGGGGGGGGGATTGGTGAGAGAGATTTATTTTTTATTTTATTTTCGCTTTAATTTGGAATGTGGTAATTGAGCACTGGTCATTTGTTGTTCCCAGACCTCCCACTGATGACGCGTGGCAGTTCGGCAACTACAATCTTACCCAAGCCATCGGAATCATGGCATTCGGTATTTTAACTGATCCACTTCACCAACACAAACATATTCATCTTTCCTGTTTAAGTCACCTCTGTCTCCCTCTCTATGAAGGGGTTCGGTTCGGTCATTTTACCCTAGTATTAGGCAGCTGTAAATATTTCTGGTGACCTCGAACAATCCATTATTTTGTGCTCCTTGGCTGTAACAACATTTTGAATATAAGAGCAAACCTAATGATCAATACACAATCGATGAAGTCACTAATTGCTTCTCTGCATGCTTTACTGCCTAATGATGCCTTGAAGAATAAGGAAGGATATAGACGAGAAGGGGCAGGGAGGAAAAAGCGGAATTTAAAGGGGATAATTATGAAAAAGAAGAAGAAGAAGAAGAAGAAGAAGAAGAAGAAGAAGAAGAAGAAGAAGAAGAAGAAGAAGAAGAAGAAGAAGAAGAAGAAGAAGAAAAAAAAGAAGAAGAAGAAGAAGAAAAAGGAGAAAAAGAAGAAGAAGAAGAAGAAGAAGAAGAAGAAGAAGAAGAAGAAGAAGAAGAAGAAGAAGAAGAAGAAGAAGAAGAAGAAGAAGAAGAAGAAGAAGAAGAAGAAGAAGAAGAAGAAGAAGAAGAAGGAGGAGGAGGAGAAGGAGGAGGAGGAGGAGGAGGAGGATGGGAGGAAGAAGAGGATACGGATAAGGTTAGAATATTCTACTCAACTTCGATATTGGTATGTAAACAGTCATTGTACTCAGATTCATCACTTTCTGTTTACTCCACAGCTTATATGTGTCACCATAACACGTTCTTGATCCACTCCTCCCTGGAGAACCCTACTAAGAAGCGATGGGGTTTTGTGACTCACTTTAGCGTTATGTTTGCCATGGCCATGTGCCTCATTCTTGGCATCGTTGGATACGCTTCATTTACAGGAGCTACCCAAGGTAAGTTGTGAGTTACCTCGCGCTGAAACGAAATGAGTTTCATAACGTGAAAAGTTGGATCACGACGTGTGAGCATTTGTGTTCATTTGATTATTAGCTCATCATCTATACTTTCGTTTGTAAAAAGGAATACTACTTTGAGGCGTTATTTCAATTGAGTTTTGGGTGGAGAGCTTAGAAAATCAAAATGAAATATACTTTATGTAAGTCCCCGATACATGCGACCCAATTTTAATTATTACTCTCCGTTCTTCAAAAATCTGTGACGGATCTTCAATTATTGCTGGAAATAATTATATTTTCATTAACATGGTATTTCTTTGGGTTTAGACCTTTGAAACAATAATCAGTTTGAAAAGGCGAATAGCCAATGTGTTGTTATATAGACTGACTCGCTCTTCACCGCTCCCCTCTCTAAGCATTGTTTGTCCACTACCATTTCTTAGTCGTACTTCTCGTTTTCTTCCTTTCTTTCTTCGTATCTTTCAATCAAATCCAGAGTTGCCGCGTGTATTCAACTAAGAAAAGAGGTCATCTAAGCTGTATCACATTGAATAAGTCACATGACATTGATCATTAAACTGAAAAATCAGGTCATTCATATTCAATGGCTGTTTCTTATCCATATTGAATCTTTGCTCTTGCTCGCCAGGCGATCTGATGGAGAACTACTGCTCGGATGACATTCTAATGAACATTGCCCGCGTCTCCTTTGCAATTACGATCATGCTGACGTATCCCGTGGAATGTTTTGTGACAAGGGAGGTAAGACTTTACTTATTGGCAGTTTTAAATTAGACTGTTGGTGGGCTTGGTTTTTTTATGGCCTTTTTTTTTTTTTTATATGTTTGCTTTGTTTTGTTTTTTAATTTCGTTTTTGAGCTTGCGTTTCAGTATAACCTGATAGGTCTCCTGTCTTTTCTGTTAGTCCCACCACCAAAAGGTGCGGTTTGCTTAATGTTGTTCGCATGTTTCTTCCTTTTCGTCGACGGATTTGTCCATTTATTTACATCGCCTTTAAATCTAATAAGATTATAATGCAGTATTTTTGTAGAAACGCTTAAGGCAACAACAAGCAAGGTCAAAATACCTAAAATAAAGAAAGGAAAAGATACTTAAAGATCCAAAGAGACAAGGTAATACCTCAGGCAAATAGGCACAGTTACAGACCTACACGGATTAAAAAAAAAAAGAAGAAAAAAAAAGAAAGAAAAAGAAAAAAAATTGCATAGATGAGAGAAAAGTGGGTGGAAAGAGTGTTTGCATCTAAACAGAAGGGAGAACAGAGAGATGATAGAGAGAAAGACCGACAGACAGAGAGATAGAGGAAGAAAGAGGGTCTAAAAAGAGACAGGCACACAACTTTATAACTACGGGACTAAAAAAGAAACAACACAAGTATAGATTTCACATATGATATTTACAGACACACACGCCTCCTTTTTGGATCCTCTATAATTACCAAGTTGTCCTCCAAGTGCGGTGTTTTTGCTTTTCTATTTGGATTTATAGATGAAGAAAAACAGAGGGAAGAAGAGAGAGAGAAGGGAGAATAAGAATAACAAGGGAAAAAGAAGAGGAGGAAGGGGAAAAGAAGAAGAAGAAGAAGAAGAAGAAGAAGAAGAAGAAGAAGAAGAAGAAGAAGAAGAATGATAATAATAATGATAATAATAATAATAATAATAATAATAATAATAATAATAATAATAATAATAATAATAATAATAATAATAATAATAATAATAATAATAATAATAATAATAATAACAATAATAATGATGATAATAATAATAATAATAATAATAATAATAATAATAATAATAATAATAATAATAATAATAATAATAATAATAATAATAATAATAATAATAATAATGATGATGATGCTGATGATGATGATGATGATAAGAAGAAGAAGAGGAAGAAGAAGAAGAAGAAGAAGAAGAAGAAGAAGAAGAAGAAGAAGAAGAAGAAGAAGAAGAAGAAGAAGAAGAAGAAGAAGAAGAAGAAGAAGAAGAAGAAGAAGAAGAAAGAAATAGAGGAGAAGACAGCAATTACAAAACACAAACATGAGCGATACGATCAACATTATCTACGCAAAATATCGAAAACAACACGCATAAACACACACAAATAAGAGATTATTATTATTATAAAAGAAATTTATGTCTGTTCATAATGTATTTCAAGTTCCATAACTTTAATTAGACCTACTGCTCTATTGTGTTCACTCAAGGATTACTGATTGTCCAAATCGCAACCTGAATGTGTCTGTGACTTTTGCAGGTGGTCGAAAATGCTGTGTTCCCCACAAATCCTGAGGCCCCACTGTGGAGACACGTAACTGTCACTTGCACGATTGTTGGTCTCACAGCCGCTGTGTCCATGGCAACGGACTGCCTCGGCATTGTCCTGGAGTTAAACGTAATTTTTTTTGTTTTTGTTTTTGATTCTGTACATTTAGAAATGTATTAGCGTCTATTTGTTTGTTGTTCATCAAATATCTAAGTACATAGATACGTTAGAATTTTGATGATGATGATGATGATATTATTAATAATAATAATAATAATAATAATAATAATAATAATAATAATAATAATAATAATAATAATAATAATAATAATAATAATAATAATAATAAGTATCAGGTGAATAAAGGGAAAATAGTTAGAAGATTTGCAGTAACATAATGGACGCTGTAAGCCTGCTTGACTTGCAGTCTCCGTCTTCGAAATACTAATGTGGTGCAAATCGTATTCCGATTTTGGAACGTCAATTTTCAGATCATTATCACAAAGCTTAAAAAGTATAATAAATATCACTTTTATAATCACCTGCCTAGAAGCACTGTAATGATTTTCTCCATGCAAGACATGACGGTTAGTTTAACAAAGGAAAAAAAAAAAAAGATTGAACACAAAATCGTTAAGAGCAATTTTCTTTAAAAGAGAACGATTATTCTTGCAATGCTTTCTCAGCGAATAATGTTTCTAACACATCTTTACCTATGGCACTGTTGCAGGGCGTGCTAGCAGCAGCGCCACTGGCCTACATCATTCCGGCCGCGTGTGTCATGAGGCTGAGGCAGGAGGCTGTTTTCTCTAGACGCAACATCGGTCCGTTCTTGCTGATGAGCTTCGGCATCTTGGTGGCTGTGGCTGGCTTCATCATGGCCGTCATCAACCTAGCGCAGGGCAGTAGCTGCAGTCATGGCAAGGAGCCGGGCTACTGCCGCGTGCTTAGCATGCAGAACGTCACTTCGCAGGAAGAAAAAGAATTGGCCCAGAGACACAAACACGCGCTTGGGTTAGGCGAAAAAAAGCCTGCGTTTGTGTCGTTCATCGACTCTATATTCTAAATCTTCAGGGGATCTAAGTCGGTATAAATTATTTTGTGTTTCCAGTTATTATTTATTGTATGAACGTGTCAACTCTACATAATTAATATTTTTTTGAGTTTGCAAATAAGACCCCTTCTTTCATATTACTACTCTTGAGCAGTTCCTCTTAAGTTCATTCATTTACTTAGGATAAGCAATCAGTGTACATTTATTTTCATTGACAGTTTTAAAAGTTTGCAAGGTAAGGCTCAGATCTTATGGTTTCTTATGCTTCTGGTAGTTTCCAGAAGAAGAAAAATAGAGCAAGGGGCGATAAGCGTAGTCAGCCTCTCCACACTATCCCCAAGAGTTTCTTTCTATTCTATTTTGGATTTTATGTGTCGTAGCCAAACATATCAATAATAAGCTACATGAAAGATATGGACTTTCAACTCATTCTCGTATCATAAAGCGTTTTGTGATTGCGACATTGTGTTCTTGAGCTAGAAACGCTGCATTTGAACTTGAAAGCACAAGGCCCCAATAGTAGCTAGATCAAGTGGGGTGTTTGGTCCTTCAAAAAGACTATTTCATTCGTCTGTGAAATGACTGTCCTTAAAGAATATTTCCTGACAACTCACGCGCCGGGATGCTTTAGTGAGAGTGGAGCAAGTTACGAGTTTGGCAATGGCTTGTCAGAGAGCCTTTGAAAACTGCATTGACACTTGAATAGACTATTTTGGTGGATTTAGCACTCCTTAATAACAGCTTTTTTTGTTGCGGTTGCCTTTTATTAACTTTAATTCCTCTCAAAAGTCTCATGTTTCAATTTTTATGAGGAAATACATACACGCCATGGCCTAGGCCTACTTACATCCAAAATAATTTTATTCAACCCATTCAGCATGCACAGTAGGCCTATATGTGCATAATTACATATCGTCAAAGTGTATCGATAATGCTGAGCTCCTTTCTCTTCTCTTTCAGTTAAACTTTGGGAGACATGCATTATGTTTACGCTGGTGTAATTTGTACAGTGTAGTTGCCTCGTGTCGTGTGATTTGTTTTTTTTCTTGCACAGGACGCAACTGAGCGATGCCGCTCAAAGATGTGTTTTTAGCATGTACATTTGAAATTGAAAGTAGCGTTTCTCAACTTGCAATGTAGTGCTTATCCATAAACACCTTAGTTTTCTTTATAACTCACCAACTTCCTAACTCAAATAATTTGCTCTTAGTCTTTTTTATTGTTATTCAGATTCCTTGACTTTAGATTTCAAACACAAAGCATCATTTGCAGCATTTCTATACAGTAGAACCATCTTACATCCAAGAAAACCATCTGAAAAGAATCTTTTTTTTTTCCCCAACACTATCATCAACCTGTCATCAGCCAGACCGTTGTTTTTTTTATATATAATTAATTTGTATTTGATCATCTCATCACTTTTCTCCAAGTATCTGTCAATCTTAATTGTGTTGAGAATTCATATTTTGTCCCTATTTCCATTTCATGGAGCGCATTTACATAATGCCAAAACTTCTTTTGTTACAGCATATGTAATTTGTTACATGCTACACAGAAAATATAAGTCAAAAGCATTTAAATCTTTAGACTTAATTGATTTAAATTCCAAAGGCAACTCAATCATACTTTAAAAAGCTTGAATAATCTTTCTGAAAATCAATAAGTATAACTGAAGGTCCTTACCGAGTATTGCTTTTGTTGAATGTTTGAATCTAGAAAGATTTACATGAATGCATATTATCTTACAAGATAAAATGTAAGACCAATTGCATGAAAGGACCAAGGATCCAGGCATCCTGTCAATAGCATAAGTGTGCATTTTTATTGGCCAAAGAAAACTACATGTACATATATTGAAGTAGTGAGCAATGCAATCTCTTGAGCTGAAGACTTGGTATTTGCTTCTTTTCTTTTTTTTTCGTTTTTGTTTTCAGTGATATTCACTTTTAATTTGAAAAAAGTTCATAAATTCATTTAAGAACTAGATCCAAGATTAACTTAGATGTAATGATGATCTAAAACTTTGCTATTAACCAAATGTCAAACCTTAGTACATGTATCTCAAAATTTTTCAAAATATCAAAACAATAGTCTTCTTATTACAAAATGGTAGCTGATGAAAGTAACTAAGTTATCATTCCATACATCATCATAAGTTTTGGTTGATTTTCTTCAATGACTTGAAGCAAACTTGATTCCCAAATTCTTGACAATATTCAGATATTTAGCTTTTATATTAGTAAGATTGGCACATTTTAATGAACAGGAAAACAAACTTCAGAACTGCAATATCATGTCTCTGTCAATCTTTTACCATGAACTACTGAGTTCAGCTTGGTTAGCGAAATTCTGTCTTTCTTCATTGATATTTTCTTTATTCAATTAACCTGGCAACTGATTTGGCCCCTTGATCACTTCCATGTTTTGCGACATTAGTCAGATTAGAAGCTGAAACACACTCGTCATATTTGATAACTTCTTTAAAAAATTTTTTTTAGTTTTAGAACAAAAAGGCGCCTGTAAACAGTGTGATTCTTTCTATTATTTCCATCGCATTTCTCTTGTGACAAGCGGCATCTAGGTTGAAAAAACATTTTAGATTTACAACGTTATCAAGGCCATTAAAATGCAGCAAGTGATAGATTCTTACTGCAAATCAGTATTCAGTTCCAAAATCAAGATCAATCTAAACTTCTTAGACTATCTCCAAAATTTTTCTATCACCTTCTTCTGTTTTTGGTACTTCAACAGTGTTTTTTTAATTATTTGCATCCAAGCATGTACTTAGCATTTTTGGTCTATTTCGCTTTCCAAGTTTATGTATCATGATGATCCCTCTATCACAGAATCGATCTCGATCCTGACAACGATTGAGAGAATGATGAATGTTTTAGTCTAGATTTAAAAATAATCAAATTTTCACCCACTGTTTCTGTAAAGAATATCCAATTATGAACATGCGATTGGTAGTAATTACTAGATGTAGTATGCTACACAATTGGAGGCCAAATCTCTTACAACTTTTACCCATGTCACTTTATCAGCTTTCTGTTGCTATTTATAACTTCAAAAAGATGAAATGTAAGGTTTACCCTCTTCCCTAAAATATTCTTTAAATCTGGGAAGCAAAACTAGGGCCTGTGTACACTGCTGTCTTTTATGTAAGTCTGATGAGTACCATTTTAAAAAATTTGGATGTTGTATGTCTAACATGCTTCTGCAAAAATCAATATTTCCTTGTAGCCTGTTGTGGCAAATGATTTTAATTTCAATAAGACTAGTAAGCTGATGTTGTAAGATCCAAATCTGTTCAAAAATTCTTCAGAAAACTCATTGTATGTAGATAGGAATAAATGACAAGCTAAGAATTCCCACCTTCAAGCACTTTTTGTCCCATCTATAGAGCCTTAAAAATTGCTCAGAGGATCTTTAAATAGATTGGGAAATTACAGAATTAGTTCTTTTCCAATATTACTACAAATTGTGATATTTTTTCTTTTACATTATGGCACTTTCCAAATCAAAAATATTACAATTGATGACATTGTCCTGCAGATTGTACAGACTCTTTATGACATCCTGTCAATTTAAGCCTCTTAACTTCTACCTTCATGCATATTGCTTTGACAGAATTCTAGTCATAAGAAAGGTTTTTGTTGAATAACATTTATATGAAAGAGAATAGAATAGGGATCTGGTGAAGTTTTATCCAAATTAAATTTGATTTACAGAATCTGTACAGCTTAACTTTTATCCTTTTGTTTACTTGTGTTATAAATAAAGGGCCCATTCTAGTAACTTTTATAGGCGTTATGTAAAAATTGTGTGACCTGACAAATGCGTCAAATGTCATTTGCAACAAGCTTATAATGGATAATGTTTAAAATATAATGAAAGTATTTGTTTTGGAGGTGCTTACTCTTAACATTTTTTTTAAAATTATTAAGTCTATTTATTGTCATTTTGGATATTTCTGTCTATTAAATTTTACTAAGTGTTCTAGTCATTTTGATGACATAACAATAATAGAAGTACATGTACAATTATATGTCCAGAATAAGTAAAATGTATGTACATGTATTTGATCTTAGCATACGTTTAAACAAGAAAGAAAAATAAAAAAATTTAAAACAAATCCAACATTATGTAGTTAATGCCATTCTTTCATTTTTACTTTCCCAGTCATTAAATAAAATCTTTATTTTTCCTGCACACCAAGTTAAAGTGCTGAAAATTGTTCAATCTCTCACCTTCTAATTTTTTTTTAAAATGTAAAATGCTCCATTTATTGTCCAGGAGTAAAAATATTTGCAAACTGTACACACAGATAAGACTCCAGCTTTATAAACAAAGCCTAAAAGCAGTAGAGACTTAAGGACAGTAGTAGTAGTAGTAGTAGTAGTGGTAGTAATAGTAGTAGTAGTAGGAGGAGTGGTGGTAGTAGTGGTAGTAGTAGCAGCAGCAGCAGCAGTAGCAGTAGTAGTAGTAGAAGTAGTAGCAGCAGTAGTAGTAATAGGACTAGCAGCAGGAGGAAAAGGAGGAGTAGTAGTAAATTGTTAAATAACATTAACAAACCTTTCTTTAATGTTCATGTATATTCTTGGTTTATCACTTATTCAGAAGCAAAGAATCGTTGAATTTATGTTTTAGTGCTGATCATCATAAAATTAAAGATTTTCTTCTTTCAAATAATTTGCATTACATTATCCAGTACATATAATAACTATCATATCCTGATAATTTAAATGTAAAATGGGTTGGTGAAAGTTTAATTTCCCTTCATAGTTGAAGTCATTACTAATTCTCTATAGATTGACAAATAATTTGGAACATTTTTATCTAAAACTTTCTTTTCTTTCATTACAAAGTACACAAAATACCTTATAAAAATATAAAAAGGCCTTACATTCTGACAATAAAACTCCTGCTTGTTTCTATTAATAAAAAGAAATTGATGTCTAATATGATAAAATCTTGCTCCCTGAGTGAAAAAAAATTGAAATTTATAAATCTTGACAAACCAGTTGTCATTAAAGGTAAAAGAAAAAAATTAGCACTAACTGAATGCAAGTCTATGAATTGTGAAATATAGATAAAAAACTCAAAATTAAATATCTAATAAAAAACTTCTTTCATGGTTATAGGCTTACAAATATAAATCAAATCATATAGGCCTATATAAAAATGAGATATTCAGTTCCTGGGGTCTCTTTAAGGCATTCATTTAATTGCAGAGGAAACCTGCAGTGAAGATTTAGACATCAATGATATATGTTAATTTGGCAAACTGTGCTTATTTCTGGAAATAAAATACAAGTGTCAAAATTTCTCGTTTTGAATGTATAACAATTGAAAAGCCTTGTTAATAACAGATAATTTTTTTTTTCAATTTTGAGAAAAAAACCACATCATCAGCTCTATCTAGTCAAAACATCAGAAATTAATGGAAATTTACGCCGTAATATCAGCAGAAAACTGATTACATCTTACAAATGACAACATCAGTTTCGTATATATATCAAAATACAAATGTACTCAGAGCAAAAGAGAAATGGTTGGTAACGCATCAAGTACATGTATATATAGGGCAATAATAATAAAAGTAATAAAAATGAAAAAAAAAAGAATAATACAGTGAAACTTGCATTCAATGACCTTGAAACCTTGTTTTCAATGGACTAGAAAAAAAAAATCCCTGAATTTTTTTTCTTCTTAAAAAAAAACAACTAAATAAAACAAACTCATTCTGAGATGAATCTTGGCCTTAACTAACCCAGAATCTCTAATTCAAAAGGGATTTTCCTCCTCTAAGTATTCCGGAGCAACCGCTAGGGCTAATACATGTTTATTGGCACACAATTCCTAAACCAGCTACTCATTTACTCAGCAGAATTGACAATCAAGTCAAAAGAAAGAGATTTGGGAGGTGGGAATGTGTGTGTGTGTGGTAGCATCATGGGGGGGGGGGGAAGAGAGAGAGAGAGAGAGAGAGAGAGAGAGAGAGAGAGAGATAGAGAGAGAGAGAGAGCATATGGGTGCAATTACCAACACTACCCATCTTTAGGCCTTGGCCAATAGACTGGTAGTGGTAATTATGCCTGAATCTTCTCTTCTACTGTTGCAATTTTCGTCTTTGAGTGACAGTGATTGTGAAAGTAATAAAGTCGTGCTGTCTGAATCTACTCATTATGGCTTTACCTTCAAACAATAAACGAAAATGTCTCACATTTCAAGCAAAACTAAAGTTAATTGAAGAAGTTAAAAAAGGAAGAAAAAAAAACTATGGTGATAGTTATCAGAGTATGTATTTTCAAAAGCTCAATGTCTATTTTATTAAAAGACAAAGAAAGAAAGCAGCTGCTGAGCAAGAAACTAAAAAGCAGAAAGGACATTGTATTTGTCACTTGAGAATATTGATGAAGACTTACTGATTTGGGTCAAGCAGATGAAAAAAAACATGACCATGAATAATATATAGGTTTATACAAGTATCTAGGCAGATCACTGCAGAGGTTCAATTTCAACAAGGGATGTTACTTGGGTTAAAACCGTTTTACAGAATGATTTTCCTGTTTCTTAAAGACATGGTCTTCATTAAACTAAAGGTTGGATCCAACAATTTTTTCAAGTAGAACAAGCTGATTCGTTGGATGCAAAGTTCACTGTAATAATAATAATAGTAATAATAATAATAATAATAATAATAATAGTAATAATAATAATAACAATAATAATAATAATAATAATAATAATAATAATAATAATAATAATAATAATAATAATAACAATAACAATAATAATAATAAATTAAAATAGATATTTCAGTTCATTTTTTTATGATCAGTCAAATTATATCAGTGCTTTCTGATGAATGAGGGTGGTTGGATTTAAAACGGAAAATTGGGTTTTGCTGAATTACTAATAAAAGAGATATTGAGGGTTATATACATAAATGGCACCCAAAATCAAAATAATAATAAAAAAAACCCTGAATACTATTCACCTGCACACTTCACAAATGTGCAAGTTATTAAATTGAGAAAAAATATTTTGAATGTGCTTTAAAAACTAAGAAAAAAGTAACATATCTTCTACCAATATCAATATAAAAACTATAAACCATGCTGAGTCAGAGCCTCAGACTTCTTGCCAAATGCAATTCCTTACTGCTACAGTTGTGAAGCACCGTAAAAAACCAAAATAGGTCCTTAGTGCTACAGCAGATTTCAAATTATAGCTACTGCAGTTAAGCCACAAACTAGGGGTATCAAAATTGATAATGTTTACAAAGGCCAACATGTTCTCAATGGAAAGAATCTCCACAGAAACTTCAGGGTTGATAGCGTCTGACTCAGTTTTTACATTTTGTTTCTGGTAAAAAAATATACAAATTGACTGGTTACTCAGTAAATTTCATCTATTTAAAACCTACCAAAAATATAGATATCAGCAGAGTGAATAAAACCATATTTTTTCTTATACATTTGTAATAAAGCAATTAAATTAATCAAGTATATACATTAACAGCCCATTTACATTATGGCTTTAAATATGTACACCTTGCACTCAAGTAGGGAATTTTATATCATAAAAGTTCAGTTAGGAAAACAAATTCATACATCAAAATAAATAAGTTGCTAGCTAAAACTAAAAGATCTTTAAAACTTCTCAAGGCAGCTAAAGTCTCAAATCACAGTATAAAGTACCTAAAGTTGACAAGACATCAAGCAACATGTGCTAAAACTTTAGGTCTTTGCCTTTGTATAGACTCTGGCCCATACAGCTTATGAGCTCTTTTCAAGAAAGCATTTATCTGTGTCTTGACAACCTCATCAAAAAAAGCAGAGGCCAGGCGGGAATGCAGCTGAGAGCGAAACTCAAAGACCACCTGATGCAATGAAGAACAATAGAAAAGATTAAAGATACATGTTCAAAGTGCAAAAAAGTATATCTGGCCAATACTTAAGCTGGTGACAAAAAAAAAAACACCCATGGTTTGTAAAAACTCTTGCATGAGTATGTTGAAATTAATTTATCATGGAAAAGAAAAAGGATTTCCAGGGTGACTTTTTTTTTTTTAAATAGTTAAAATCAGAGCAAAAAAATTCCTCTCCTACTTGAAAAACAACAACACAAAGACTGTTAGGTATCACACAAAATTGAAGCAATATACAATTTAACTATGTGACAAAGTTTGCACCAACCTATATCAAGTCATACTCATTTATCTTAAAATAAAAGTGAAAGCAATATATATGCATTTACATTTGTTTCCTGATATTAAATTCTTGATTTGAAATAAAAGAAATCAATTTTTTTCAATTACACACATTTTTGGCCTTGTTACAGAAACTTTGCTTAACACATTTCAAGCGACTTGCTTAAGCATGGGCATATGGCGATAATGGGTGAAAGGTGGTTAATAATAACTATTGTAAGAAAAAAAAAAAAAACCAATAAAATCTGAATGGGAACTTAAGATAAAGTGACACACTGACTGATGTACACAAGTAAAACTGCACCTTCTACTCCCTTAAGAAGCACTTGTCAATAAAAAGGAAAAAAATTGTTAGCATAAATTGTTGGTTTTTTTTTTCATATTAAAAGTTCTCAAATCTTATTGTGCAACAAAAAAAAAAAAAGACTTTGCGCTGTATTTTCCAGGTTGCCTAAATCTGGAGACAACTTTCTTTGAAGCAACTCCACTGAAGATATTTCAGCAAGACTAATGAACTGAATATAATATTTTTTACCTTTTTCTTAAGTCTTTCAAGCAAAAATTTTTGCTGTGAAATAAAAAAGAGTCATCGAACACTTCAAGAGATCATGGAAACAATTTTTTTTTCTTTCTAGGGTGACACTGTCCTCTTTCAAAAGTAATCTCCAAATCAGCAGATAATTGTTATCTAGAAAAACTTTAATGGGAATGAAACAAATGAAGTATATTCTCTTTGGTACAGCCAGTGATAAACCAAGAAAAGAAAAAATAAGTCTTGATAACAATTTCATGCACATCTGCTGCTATTTCACAATTACAGCAGGTTTGATTAATTATTGGAAATAATGTTAAACAAATCTTACTGAAAAATCAAGGGTACAGGTTCTTGGGTTTCCAGGCAAGCCAGGGCTGAATTTCCATATGGTAAGCAGCTGTGTGAACAGTCTTCCGTCTGTGCATTCAGACTGGAAGGGAAAAAATTTCATTAAAAGATTTTCGCAAAGACAATATTTCAACCCTTCACCTCAGTAAACCACTCCAGGACCAAGAAGGGGTGTTATTTTTTAGTTTACAATTATCAGTTACATCAGGATGAAAACAGAAACTGGAGTTCAATCCTTTCTATTCGAAAGAATTTAGCTGAGTAAATGCCTGATAATTTTGAAGCCTAGATTTACATAATGCTCACAGGCATTATTTAACATGGAAGAACATTTTTTATCCAGGCCACATGAATTATTTTGAGCAAAAAGTAAAAGTCAGTGATGACTCACATCTGTAGCTAAAATCTACATGTGCTTTGATAAGGAAACCCATCAGGCAAGATACAGATGGGGTCTACTTTAAGGTATCAGCATGCCAGAACCTACTTTTTCACAACTTTTCAAGCATGCCTTTCATAATTATTTGAATGTATTCTATATATATGTAAAAGCAAATTTGTGTACTATGAAAAAAAATAATTAAATACGCAAATAAGGTTCCACGGTGGCCATGGATAGCTAAAAAAATCGTGATAATACTAAAAATCTATAAGTCAAAAACTTTCAAAAATATTTGCATGAAACGTTCAGCAAATGTTTCTCTATACCCAATGCATGTTCTAAAAAACCTCATAACTAGAAGTTAGGCAAAATTGAATTTATATTCATTTTTTTTCTTTCAGTGTGAAAAACATCAGCCTATTTATGTATGCAAATATAACCTTTAACAGCCAATTTTGAAGACAGAGCTCATTTTTAGGTTTAGGAAATGCAGCATTATTTTGGGAATGTGGGTGTGAAATTTCAAATAAATATCTTGATTAGTTTTTTCATAATAACTGTTTAAATTTGTCAAGAAGGCTCAAAATGAACTTTTGAAAAAAAAAACAGTCAAAAAACAAAAAGAAGAATGTCTTGACATTGATAACAATAAAATAGTGTGTATGTTAGCTTAATTTAATGGCCTCCAGGATTGTGGATATCTCCTTAACCATTTTCTGCTTTAAAAAATTCAGGTGTAGTATATTATTTATTCCCCAAATTGGTATTTTAATGGAATATTATCGGGAAAATAGGGCCTTCAAAAGAGTCTAAGTTATAATAAAACCTTCATATTTCAAATTTGAGGCTGTATTTTAGTATTGTTTGACTTGTTTATTGTTTGAAAGTGGTTTGAGCACAAATGTAGACTAAATACAGAAAAGGAATAGGAGCTTTTTTTTTTTTAATTTGGGGGAGGGGGGGGCTGTGTGGGAGAGCCAGAAGGAACTGAGTGGGAAAATGTCATTGTGCATAGAGAATAAAACAAGATACAGAATCTTTGAAGATTTTAAATTATTACTGATTAGAAAATGGTACTTCGCTTGTTCAACTTCAAAAACTAAACAATAAGCAGCATAAGAGAAAAAAAGGCACCTAGTCTTTGAATTACAAGATTTTATCACTTCTTATGGCAATAAGAGCAGGCAATCATTTTTCACTGCTAGAAACCATTGAATATAGGACATTCAAAAAATGATCTCTATTGGGCAGTGAACTGATAATGTAAAGAATGCTCTTTAGACTAATTGCACAAAACAGAACAGAGCAGATATGGAGGATATGCATAAAATGTAATATCACAGAAAAAGCAGTTACATAGACAGTAAAAAATGAGAGGGAAAGAAAAGAAAAGAAAAAGCTATCAAACCGGAAAAAAAAAGATTATCAAAGCTACACTAACTTGATATATGCACCCCTGCAATTTCTAAAGGATCAAAATTCAGCATCTATTACAAAAAAAAAGAAATTGTAAAGAAAACTTGATGTCCTTTCAAATCTTTTGGAACATTTTTGTCACATACTCAACGTCAAAGAGTATTTCAATCAGCACAAATATATTTTTGCAATGACTTTAACACAAACCACTTTGAGAGGATTTTTTAAAGTTCCCAAATCTTTTAAAATCTCTTACATGAACTAAATTTGGTCGCACAAGTTTGATGGATGAAGTATATTTTTCTTGAAGAGGTGGGAAACCAATCTCTAGTTTAGCTTTGCAACTAGAGGGTCGAACATCATAGACACTTGAATTTGTACACCAAGGAATGAACTCCTTGTAGCTCCCAACATCTGCTACAATCACATACATCTCATCCATGGTGTAGCTGAAAAAAAAATTCCTTTTCAAATAAGTTAAACTTTTGTGCTGAGGTGAAGATGCTTTATCTCCTTCCAGTTTTAAAATATATAATTTAGTCCAAATTATTTTCCTTATAAAATTACATTCACTTCATCATAAAAAATACAAAGAAAAATAAATTGTAAGTCTTAGTTTATTCATTCAAAATCTCTATGTTGTAACTGCCTGATTAAGTGAACAGAAAGTTTACAGTAGGTTCATAAAAGAATAAAGATAAAAATTGAAAGATTATTTCAGTAGAAGAAATTGCTTTTAAAACATGCCAGAGCAAATTAAAGAAAAAACTGATTTCTTTTCACAATGTGATTTAATGAACAGTCTTCTTGTAAACATTATTTTTCATCAAAACTTTCAAATGACAAAAAAATCATAAAAAGAGAGTTTAATTTTATTAATAAAAAGGGCAGACAATACCTAACATTCTGAGTTATAAATTGATACTTTAAATTTTAATTGGTTTGATCAATCAAAGGCCTCACCCTAATATTCTTCTCTCTGCATACTGCTTTCTCTTGGAAGCTGGTGCCAAAGGGTTGAGATTAGGCATTTTAAAGAGAGATCTAGCGTTGTGAACATGATAATTGGGTACTAAAAGTTTGAGCTTTGTGCACTGATTGGGTAACAATTGTGTTGCTTTTGGGTGAAATCGACTCCATCTGTGCATATGCCTGGAAAAAAGTACAATTGTGAAATTACATATATAACATATAAAGGGCAAAAAAAAAAAAAAAAAAACCACTGTAAAATTTTCAACTTCTCTTCTCTAAAGCAATTTATGCATTTTCCTAGACTTCAACCCAAAATAAATAGATATCAGTTTAACAGAAGAGTGAAGAGATTAGCATGATTAGTATGTATATTGTAATTTATTTGCTCAATGTTGCTAACAATTTATTATTGAGATCAGCTTCATCTTTTGGTATAATAAAAAAAAAATCTCAAAAATGATTTTTACATGTGCAATAAATATAAATTTTCGCTGCAGCTGTTACTATATAATTTATTATATTCAATTTTCATTTAACTGTACAAAAAGTTAGAAGAAAAATTCTGTAGACCTCTTGGTTATTTTAAAATACTGAAAGTTTCTAACTAATCTAAGTAAGATTGTAAGCAAAAAAAATAACAACTGTCAATGGTAAATTGCAGCCTATGTTCTGATTCAAAATTGCACAACATTGGCTTTAGGAACAGTTAAAAACATAAATCACAAGAAAAATTAAAGCTATAGGCATTTATTACTTTGTTGATATTTATATTGCCATGTCCACAAAAAGCGAAAGTGATATTTCATGATAGTAAATTAGGCCACTAAATTACAATATTGCAGTTCCTGTTGGGTGAAATTTCACTTCATATAAATCAATCACATCACTGTGATATTGTGAGGGCAGTTTTAAAAATACATAATCTCTAGTACATACATATACCGATATAGTGATATTCATGAAGTAGGACCATTAAGCTAATATTTACAGTCACATCCTGATTGAATCTTTAGTTAAAACTGTAGCAGCCTGAAATAACATTTAGATCGCCAGCAGCTACTCACCGTAATATTGTCACAGCCACCCAATTTTTATTATCTGTTGGTTTAAAAAGCATGGTGGATTTCAGGCCTCGAAACCAAACACTTTTATATCCAAGCCCTGCCATAAGAAAGCTTTAATTTCAAATTAATTTTTGACAAACTCCAGCTGTATTTTTTTTTTTTGTTTTTGCTTTTTTTTTTCAGCTGCGACTTTGCTTGAAGAGAGGACATTTAACCATGCATCTAAATTCTTTCCCTAGAAAATCAAGATCTAATCTAGGGTAGATCTTGATCTAGATCTAAACTCTAGCTTCTCGGCTATTTCATAATCTTCTGAACTTGATGTCTATTATCCTGGTTTCCCTGTGGTTAGACGAGATGTCAAAACATTGAACCAGTTCTCCTATCGATCTAATTTAGACTCAACTCAGTCTCAAGATCTAGATCTTGATTCATAATCACTAACGAAATGACTTTTTCAAATTTTCTAGTTTCACAAGTCTTGATCTTTCTTTGTTTTTGTTTTTTTAGTTATCTCTCTAATGGATTAGAGCTACAATAGTCCTAGATCAAGAACCTGTAAATTTCTTGTCAAATTAAATACGACACTCGACCTTTCACACAGTTGTCTAACACAATATTTAAGAGTAGCTCCCCCTTGTGGTCTTTTCATGATCTGGGTTTGATTGGTTTTTTTTTTGCCCGATTACCAATTTTCTTTACGTGTTGGTAAAAGAGTCGTACAAAGAGAGTAGGTCTAATTAGTTATTTGGAAGTATTGCTCGACTTGTGAATCAAGAACCAATCCTTTAAAGTACAAAAAATGCGGATATGATACATGCAGTTGAAACATCAAATCCAATGTGTATTTTATTAGTCTATGTCAAAACTCACAACTAAAAAATTATTAGTGCGGAATAGGTAATTTAACAGATTAGTCCATACATGTATGTAACTCCTATCCAAGTATTTTCTGCAAAAAAAGAAAGCAACACTACAAACGTGTGAATGATAAGGCTTGCATGAAATTGCATTCCAAGCAGATTGCCTTAACTTGGATCTTAATTTAGAATTGCATTATTGGGTAAGAGAGGCGAATGTATGTGCATCGCTGCAAGCCTATCTCCAGTTAGACATTTATAGCCTATCAGATAAATAGCTTGTAGTTGTCGAGATGATGACAACATAGAGAATAAAAGCCCTGTGAATAGTTTTCACTGCCGATTCACTCATATTACTCGACCAAAATGTTTTCCAAGAGCTTTCGAGACCTTGGCGCTGTAAATTCTTTTTCTTGGGATTTGATTTACTTCACTTTTTAAAAATTTTGCGGTAATTCGGCGCTTAATCTGTTCTGTGGTTTGTTAACATGGTATTTATGATGGATTTTGCCATGATTCAAATTTAATTTGTCAAAGAAAATGCCATTTTCGTGACTTTAAGCATCCTTTCATAAAGTCCAAAAAAGAAAAGCAAAAATATTGTAGAATGTTATTAACTTGTTATTAACAGTATTTAAAAAAAGCGTCTATATTTTTTAATGTCAAGTATTATGATTAAAAAGCGTCAGTATTTTACAAACTCAATGAACGAAAATGCCCCAAGATAGCAGGCATGTCCCTGTGTCCCTGTGTCCGACTATCGACTAAGTAATCACCCGTTATTGAGAAAAATATCGGTCACGGATTATATTGCAGCCCTCACCCTGACACTCAGCCTGCATTGAAATAGCAAGATGGCGTACAAACGAAGCAGATGCTGGAGTTGATACTCTTGACATAAAACCTTCGCAACCAGTTTTGTGACGGAAAGCTTTTTATAAATAAGTTTATAGTGACAAGCAATCTTGAATCTGTAAGTCGAGGACGAATAGAGATCTTCAAATTTAAATTTGGGAGTCTCATACTTAGACTACGAATTAGAGACGTGCTAAATTACTTTTCTGAGCGAATTTTATATGATGAAACTAAAGCCGATTGATTTAATTAGAATCTAGATTTCTAGATCTACATTTGCTCAATCATATCGTAGTGAATGAAATTTCAACCTTATACTGTTCTCTTCACTGAAATTTGGCTTAAAATATAGTAAAATTTACCAAGATGGTTTAATTGCATCCTTAATTCAACCAAAATTTTCCAATGGAGCATGCCCATAGACAATCTCACAATGTTGTAGCTACCCTTTTCCTCTTCCCCCCCACATACATACACTCAGAAAGATCCATGCTCATACCATTTGGCTCTTCTCTGAAATCTTAAACCAGTTCAAGAGGGTAGGAAGGGAACAAACAAAAAACTACCTGGTATCACTTCATACTCACAATACTCTTCTAAAGTCTTATAGTCTATAGGTGCTACAGGATTGTTTACGCGATAGACATCATGGAAAGGAAAATCAGGTTTTAGTGTGTAAAATGCTCATCCAATCACTTAAAACTCTGACATAGTAAAATCCATGATAATTGCAATGTAATAATTATTGGACTAAATTAGTCCTGCTCCTATAAACTGTGTATCCAGGATTAAAACGAAAAGCATGGTATTTGGTACAATTGCATAGTCCATCCATCACGCTTCCTACTCCTAGCAGCGTTCCCTATCACTATTTTGCTTAAGTAGTCTTCTCTTTAGGTCCCTGTGAATTCGGGCCATTACAGGAGAATTAGAGCCATCTCTTCATAGGGTTTGAGCAAAGCATTTCTTGGCTTGCCGAAAGTGGAAATCTCAATCTTAATTCATATTTGGATTAATGATTACACTATTACATAAATTTACAGTGTCCTGACTTTGCCCAAAAATAAAATTATCTTAGGTATAGAGATATCATTATCAGCTTGAAATAATCCTTTCTGACAAAGTATTTCATATGGGTTCATGAGATTGTTTGAAAAATGCGAGACTTGAATAGCATTTTACGCTTATGTGTATCTTTAAATTTGAGATATTAATTTTTTCAAAAGGATCTATAGGTATGACAGATCGCATTGAGCCAGTTGCCAGACTTACAACCAATCACTATGCTTTGTAACAGTATTGATGTGCCCTCATTTAAGACTAAGTAACAGGTAGGAAAAAATGGGTCATATCACAGTACACATATGGAAGTTTATTCAGGGATCAATTTATTCAGAGTTAGGATAAAAGTGTGGCTGAAATTCAAGTCACCATAGAGGAGTGATCTCTTTTGAGGGGGGAATCTGATTTGAAAGATTCAATATCACATTATTCAGTTTCAGAATGATTTACTTGTTTGGCTTATTACAACTGTTAGTATTATTTAGTGAACAAAAATTTAAAAAAAAAAAAAAAACTTTGTGAATTATATTCAATTCATTTTTCAGATGTTCCAGCAAAATCAAGATGATAGAAGTAGCCTTGAGGCTGCTGCAGAGGCGGCTGCAAAAGTCAATGCTATGCTGATTGCCAAAGGAATGCTGAAACCAAACCAAATTCATGGAGGACCCAATGTCATCACAAAGAAGGTAGAGGAAAATTGTTACAAGTCCCTCTCTTTAAGACAAACTGATGCTTTTAATACACTGATATGATAATAATTTTATAATGTTTGTGTTTGGAATCAAGTCGCATTTTCAGTTTCTCTGCCAGCAACCCTTAATAAGAATTTCTTTCCATAAGTTTTGCTAATTTACTAAATAGATAATGTAAGTTTATTTTGAGATTTCATTTTCTTTAAGATATTATAATTAATCATCTATTGTTTAAAAATCTTGGACCAAATTCAGAGGAAAAAAACATAAATATTACAAAACCTAATCGTGTAAAAAAATTCCCAGTTTATATTTTTTTCCATACATTATGATGGATCAACTATTGTAATTGTAAATTTTGTAAAGAGAAATTTTTAAAAAATTAAATAAAGGTGACATATGATGATCATAATAAGTTCAAGAAATATAAAAAAAATGTACATATTTTCAGGCGGGTGGTCCTAATAGCTTGGTTGTGGCTGAGGTGGAAATCAACAACTTGACCACTCCATGCCGAAACACTTTGACCAGAGGAACTACTCAAGAAGAGGTAAACTATTCTATCAATATTCACCTTTAAAAAAGGGTTTGCTTGAGCCCCATAAGCATAGAGGACTAGTAAAATCATATGAATAAAACAGGCTTACATATAAAACTCTCCATAGTTTCTATTATTTTTTTACATTGAACCATTGTTTTTTTTTTTTCACAATGAACATTTGCATGATTCCCTGTCTGTGTCTCTCTCAGCCTCCCAATCCCTCTCTGTCTCTTTCTGCTCTCTCTCTCTCTCTCTCTCTCTCTCTCTCTCTCTCTCTCTCTCTCTCTCTCTCTCTCTCTCTCTCTCTCTCTCTCTCTCTCTCTCTCTCTATCTCTCTATCTCTCTCTCTCTCTCTCTCTCTCTCTCTCTCTCTCTCTCTCTCTCTCTCTCTCTCTCTCTCTCTCTCTCTCTCTCTCTCTCTCTCTCTCTCTCTCTCTCTCTCTCTCTCTCTCTCTCTCTCTCTCTCTCTCTCTCTCTCTCTCCCTCTGTCTCTAAATCTCATTTCTTTGTTTTTCAGTTCCCCACTTTCTGAAGTATGAGCCTTTAGAACAAAAATCCTGATTACTGAATCAAATTTTATGCATGTTTAAATTCCTTATGTGGATAGTTGCAGATAAGTTGAAAGATTTACTATGAAATTAAATTGAATTCTACTTATGGAATTGATTTTTAGCTATATTGATCTAAATATTAATGTTTGGTTGCTTTTTTATTTGAGATTATGGCAATTGCAGTGGTTTTTTGCTGTCATATCTTTCATGCTAGAATTTTCTTTTAAAAATGTATAAACCTTTCACCTCTGGCCCCTAGCCTTACTGTATCTTTTGTGTATTTTTTTGCTTTCGTATATCATTGTATGTATTCATAACAACCTATATTTTTCATTTCACCATTGCAGATTTCTAAGGCAAGCGGTGCTGCTGTCACAACAAGAGGACGCTATATGGCACCTGATGACAGAGTCAGAAATCCAAGGTAAGGATTAGTTTCCTTGTGAAAAAGTGAAATGACATACTTCTGATTTATAACTTTATATGTTTTTAAAATTTTTGTTTTTATTACTGGTCTTTAAATACTGGTAATCAGATTATGATCTATCTAAACATCTTCCAGGATCTTTTCAATAACAAGGAATTCAGGCTGTTTAAACATTAATACCAGTTTTTTTTTGTAGTATGGAAAGCGCAAAGAAAAAGGTGTAAAGTTAGTTGTCTTTTTTTTTTTTAAAACTATTTATGTATTTTACTCTTTCATATAGTCCACTGGCTAAGCCAAGCCTATTACCTCAGTGGCAGTTAGTTTTATCCAAATGTAATGAGAAGGAAGGAGATGGTTAGGACATTTCAGTGAGTTACTAGAGAAATAAGACTATATTGGACTGATTTCCAACCCAACAGTTTTCTTTTGGTGCAATCACATCCTGTAACAGGCAGGTGAATTAGCACATTTATTGATAGGTTCTCTTAATTGTACTCTGGACCTTTCAACTAAGTCTTGCTAAATTAATAAAAGGAAAAAAAAGAAAGACAATAGGTCACATAAGTCACAGTTCTTTATGCAGGATTTTTATTTTTATTGAACTGAATGTTATTTACAAATGTTTCTAAAATTATAACTACATAAGAGGAATGTTTTCTTTTGAGATTGGACTTTGGAAATTATTTGAGGGTTTCATTGTACATGCTAAGATGGTTCTTGGAGGTCAACAGCCACATATGTTATGTTTATTAACATTGCCTGTTGGCTTGGCCAAGGCTGAAGTGACTAATCATTTTAGTGCCCAAAGAGCAACTCTTAACTACTCTATAATGCTCTTTATTCTCCTCTCCCACCCACCGCCACCTTGGTTTTTTTTTTTATTTTCAGTTGAAATAAAACAATTTTTATCTCTAAATCTATTATTATTTTGTCTTCAGGGACCGTTGTTTGTACCTTAATGTCCAAGCATCAACAAAGGAATCCGTTGACAGTAAGATTGTACTTGTTTTTTTTTGTGTAGAGTTCCATTCATCTCTTTTTTCAATTAGTTTCTGGTTTGAATCAGATTTTTCTTTTGATTTTAAACATTAACAACTAAGTATCAAATTGTTTATGCTTTTTTATACAGACTTTAACTAAGGCCTATGGGATTGGATTGGAAAAGGTACACTGGTTAAGATTTCACTCTCATAAAGTTTCTTGACAAAGCATGGCTGTTTTAATGATCTGCATAAAGAAATATTATATATGATTTTTTTTCTCAACTTCTTTTTGGCCATTTAAGTAAGAACAAAAAAATGTGGTCGACTTTTCAACTACATTTTTTTAAAATTCCATGTCTAACTATCTGTTCTTTTTTATTGCTTCTTTTTGAGGATACTCATTATGACTTTTAATTTTTACCATGTTATTTGCTGAAGGCTCATGAATAAAAATTTTGGAAGAAACAAACACTTTATTTACTATCATTTTGGATCATTTTTAGTTAAATTGTATGAAGTAAGTTTGCATGCAATTCTTTTCTTAGAACAAAGAGAAATAAACCTAACTTTTTTTTTTTGCAGTCGCTGTCCAGAAGATAAATGAAATTATCAGAAGTATGTGTGGCAACAAATTGGAGCCTAGAGGTAGGGGACTGAATCATCACAGAGGAGGGAAGGGAATGAGACATCCTTTCAGGCCCCCCATGTCTCCTAACCGGAACAATATAAGGAACCAACCTCCGCCTCCTCTGATGTCATTGCCTACTCCACCACCACCTGTTCAAATTCCTCTTCATACCCAACCACCTCCGCTTCAGACGGTAAAATATTTCTGATTGTGATTTTATAGATGTTTCAACTCAGGCAAGGGTTAAAACTGGCATGATATAACATTTGAAAAAGTTTTTAAAATAAAAGGTTGGTGTTTCCCTTGAAGGTTTCTTAAAAAAAAATACACCCCCCCCTTTTAAACTCATAAGTATGAAATGTATTATTAAAAATACTGTTAGCCAAACTATTTATAAAAAAAGATATATTAGTCCATCAGTTTATTCTCTTGTGTTATTAAAACTACAAAGAATTATATCGCAACTGAAGTCTAAAAGCCATGAACAAGTATTTTGTTTGAAATGGTATTATTTTCTTGCAATGATTAAATGATCCTTCAGCTACATTTGATACATCAATTGTTATGTTTTCTTGAATTAGGTGACTGTCCTGCAAGAAAAACTTTATGTTGGCTTAGAGCATGCTCCACCTAACTTTGACACAAAGAACAAATTGTTGGGACCAGAGGTAACATTTATTGTGAAAGCTGAATATTCCCTTTGAGTTGTAGTCCCCTTTACTCATTATTAAGTTAATGCCTCATTTGGTTAAAGTTATTAGTAATTCAATATCCCTTTCTGTGTAGACCAAAGTTGGTACTTAAATGATTTGATTTAAGACCAGTTTTATAAAGGTCATCAACAACTTGTTTAAACTAGCTCCAAGTTTTATCCTTGAATCCTAAATCTTGTTGTGAGAATGGGAGATCTTTCACAGTGTGAAGTAACAGTTGTTTTTAGTTCAAAATGTTTTTTTTTACACCAATTATTTTGTTTGAGAGACACTATATTAAAATACATTTTTGTTTATTTCAAGGGCTCTTATTTGCAACACATTCAAGTTGAAACGGGTGCTGCAGTGAGCCTAAGAGGCAAAGGGTCTGGATTTCCAGACATGAGTGGAGCTGATAGCATTGAGCCCATGCACATTCATATTGAGTAAGAACATCTCTCTTATCATACTTTTATTGACAGGTTGCTTGACTGTTTCTTAACTAGAAAAAAGTTTGTTCTAATAATATATTTGAAAACTCCTCTTAACCTTCTATCTGCCATTTCATTGTGATTCTATTTGTATCAATCACTGAAAGACTGCCTTACTTAAAGCAATACAATTTTTTCCATTTCAGATTTTTCAACATGCTCCACCCTTTAATATTTTCATTGTATCTTTAAATTTTGGCTGATATCTTTGACATTCATTGTTAACCCCCTTGACTGCTACACAATTTTCTTCACTCCATGCTAAGAAAATTTTTCTGAGACTGTGGCTATGACTGTCTTTTAAAAATTTACTACCACTCTAGATCTAGAAATAGTAGCAATAGATACCAAAAACTATATATCAAAGGCAAAGCCATGGCTTACTAGTCAATATCTAGATCTAGTCAAGACTGATGCTCTTCCATACAATATGGGCTAGATCTAGATTCTACAAGCAAAACTCACAGGAAACGGCTTTGTGCGCGTATGTGTGTCTTTCACATGTGTTAAACGTCTTTGCCAGACTTTGATGATACCATGAGCTATTAAAAGTTTTGGGAAAACTTGAGCTTTCCAGTGATACTATTTTGATCCTTTGAAACCCGAAACTGATTTTCAATGCAGCAAAACAACACTTGCCGTTTTGAGCATGTACAGCATACATACACAGCGCAGTGAAGTGGTTCAGAATAAGTTAAAATTTGGCGATAAGGCTAATAGTTTTCCATTTCTATGGATACTTATCAGAAGGCTATGCTTTAGATTTAATACTTTGTAATCATGCAATACTGTTTTATTTTTTTTTTTTGATATGAAAAAAAAATTTTATATCTAATTTTACAGACAACAATCCATGGAGGGTCTTCAAGAAGCCAAAAAGTTAGCTGAGAATCTAATTCAAACAGTAAGTTCAATTCTCTATAAACAATTGTTAAATGAAGTTATATTTACAAACAAAAATGTATGTAAAAACAGGACAAATATGATTGTTAAGGGCACAACTGTACATAGAATCATAAGGTGAATTAATATTGCAATTGCCTATACTGAATTATTGTGACTATGTCATAAAATTATTTACTTAAAAAACTAGAAGAAAGTTTTTATGTAGATATATAGACAGGAAGAATTTTTTTTTTCTGGTTGGATGAACTAGCCTATGAATATACCAAAACACTTCTTCTTCTTCTGTATACATGCTTAATCTTTGATGTGTTCATAAAGTTCTGTAGATCAGAGGTGTTTCCCAAAGCCTGTAGACATATTTCTATCAAAATTTTGGACTTAAAAAATTTTAAGCCATGAAGGAAAGCAATTTTCTTCCTGCTTCTTTGCTAATAGTTTCTATATTTCAGGTGTTGCCATGCTCGCTCTGACAAGATGATGTAAAGAACATTAATTGCTTATTCAGCTGATGGTCATCGTTTGGATTGATTAAATCTTGATCTTACTTCCCTGATCTTTAATTTTACCCCTTGACTAAGTCTTGACGTATTGTGCACCCAAATTTTTGTCAAATTAAGAATATTTCATTACTGGTTTACATTAAATCTTTCCCCTTTTACCCACGCCTTAATCTCGTTCTCCTTGAACAAAAAGACCAAAGCAGAAAATACAGTTATTTTACATTTTTAAATGAAAAGTGTTTTATATCGAGGGTCCTACTCCACAGTTTTTGAGCGTGTGAGTGAAATTGTGTGAATCTGATATTGCATCTAGTACTCCTGCTTCTACTCCAGTTGTATTGCTCTTATAGAAACAGATGCTGTATCTCATTCAAAACATTCCGAATTAAGAATCGATTTTCAGAAGCAAAAAGCAAAGTAAGTTTTTAAAACACAATTTTCACTTTTAAATGCATGACTTTCCAGAGAATGGAGTAAAACCCATGCCATTTTTATGCTTGAAGTGATGGTGGTAAAATTCTGTTATCAAGGAATGTTGAACATTTTTTTTAATTCTACATTTTATTCTAATGAACAGGCTGTTATATATTTAATGAGTTTTATGTTTAGAAGTTATACATTTTAGTAATTGAGAGATGTGGCAAAGAGTACCTTAAAAGTTGTAAATTATGTTTTCTGTTTAACAAGTAGTTTTATGCCAATTACATATAACTGTTAATCCATATACTCCCCTATACTCTCCTCTAAAATAGATATCTTGTGATAACAATAAAGTATTATGTTTCTGCAATCTAATTTTTTTCACAGTTAAAACACTTATGGCATTTTGGGGGAGGTGGATCTTCTCCAAGCACATTTGTCTTTCTTCAATTCATTTTTTTTTTCATTTCAAGCAATCACCTTTTTGTTTCCTCAAATTTCTCAGAACCAAGATATAATTGGCCTGGCAGGAACTGACTGTGTCTGAATCTTTTTTTTTTCTTGTACCAGTAGAATACTAGTCCTTTCCTTTTCTTAAGACCCCTTAAAACCTGAGCACTTTATTTCAATTCTTAGTTTATCATTCAGCTAGATAAGCTCATAACAAATACTGCTGGTGTTGTGTAGATTTTTGTGTGATGAGTGTCTCATTTCAGTGTGAAAATCTGTTCATTTTGTCGGTTAAGAAATGACGTATCCATGTGCATGATCGAATTCAAAAGTAGAAATTATCTTGTAAGGGAGTATGATGCATGAATGAATTTAAACTGTGGAGTTACATTGTGCCAACCAAGTATACTTTCAATTTGATTTTAAACTCGTATGTTGCCTCAAAGTTTTACCCTTTAGCAAGGTTTTGTTAGCTGTGCAACAAGTTCATTTAAAACATATCTTTTCAAGTCGCAAAATTCAATTTGGATGGCACAATGGGCATGATGATGGAAATTTCCAACCCTTGAATGCATAATTCCTTTTCCATTTAAAGACCCCCCAAGATACCTCTACTTCTACAAAAGAATAGAGGTTGGCTTTGTATTGGCTCTCAATCGGGGCTTGGTATTAAGCTAACCCATGACATTTATTTGGTTTCTTACCCAGGTACAACAATCATATGTCAGTTTCCAACAGGCTTTGGCAGCCTTGCCTCCATCTGTGCCCACAGGGCTGATCACAGGAGTACGCCAGCAGCGTAAGTCTGCACTAATTAAGCCCCTTGCTCTTCCCTCATCAATGGGGAGCTCTCGGCTTCTTGCTTCCTTTTTTTTTTTAATTAAACACCACTAGGTAAAAGGAACAGGTTTCTCAGCCAAGAAAGGCAAAGAAATGAAAAGAGCTCAACATATCTGAAGTTACCACCCACTTTTGTCTGTAATTGTTGGTCTCTTCCAAATCCTCACATATTGTGAAATCAAATCTAGGTTATTGTTAGTCTTGTAATAAGTATTAAAAATGTGATAAAACTACCTGGCTAATCATCTAAATGTATAGGTGAACTAACATCTCAGTAACAGTTTATTTCTTTTAAATTAAAGGAGGGAGCTTGACATATTCATTTGATTGACAAAAAACTTTATCGGGTAAACATCTATCCCCTCCTTTGTTTTTTTGCTTGATTTTCATTAGCTTTAGAAATTAAATTATTCCATTGATATTTTTGTACATTTTCAGTAACTCAGGCTGATTTTTGTAAATGCCCATGTATAATGCAACATCCCGTGCACTTTGTGTCAACATCTATTTTAATTAAATTATTAAGTTCATTTTACAGCTGGCATGAGGCAGATGCTGACATTACATTTTTGTATGAATGTTTATGTTTGTTTGCTTGCAGCTTAATCTTGTTTATGATATAAAATGGGAAACTGGTGAATATTCACACTTCATTCACAGGCATTTTAGTTTATTCTGGAGATGGGCAGTGAAAAAAAAAATGAGTATGAATATCATAATAATGAATATCTTTGTCTTCGCCAGCATTGGAACTGCGTGCAACAATTTGGTTTTAGAGTTGTTGAAGAGGGTTATTGCATTGATTTATATTTTTAATAAATTTTTATTCTAAGCTTTGGAGATAAACATTTTTATTTTCTCTGAAAATGTCCAGTGAAGCTTTATGTTTCAGCTTAAGAGATTTGGAGTGTGTGCATAGAGTTAACTTTGTCTGAGCCTTCTATATTTTAAATACTCAAACGTTCTTCTTTAGTATTCTTACTCCTTTATACTCAAAGCTTCAAACCTCTTTAATTTTGTAGGTTTCCAAGAAAAGTCATTAATGTTGTGAATTTATTCTTAAAATTAGCCAGAATCTTCTTGCAGAGGAATGGATATGTTCTAATCAATCCTCCTTTTTTCAGGTTTTTCTTCTAAATGTCATTTGTTTCGCACTGTCAAAATATGTTTGCAAGCTATGGTTTTATTGAAAGGCAGACAATTGAGAATGTCCTTCACTTAAAGAAGTCTGAAGTGAGCTGCTTCCAGTTTGTATGTCCTAGCTATAATCTGATGAACAGAAAAATTTCTCATGGAAACCAAATATCCTTGTTATTTGGAGAGATAAGAAGGTGTGTGCTTTTACTTGGTTGAGCACACATCGATACAGCTCTCCAATATTAAGAGATTTTTGCTTGTTGAACAACCTTTAGAACATGTAAAAGTTTAAACTAAAGGCTACAAATGAGCAGACAAAGGATAACTTTGATGTCTCTTAGATGATAAGTTTGTTTTCTCTTACTTCAAGTAAGTCTCTTTTTCTTGTCATACAGTGGCTTAACAGTTTTGCTTTTGTTGTATCTCAATTCACTTAAATTTCAGAGGTTGCAGATTTTACATGAGTTGAGCATTTTACATTTGGGTTTAGCATTATCATCTCTATCCTTCTTTGCTTCAAGTTTAATAATAGCACAAATTTACTGGGAAAAAAAATTGCATGATCATCAGACTTCTTTGACCATGGGACTGAAAATAACCACAATAATAATTTTGTACATTGTCACATCATGCTTCTGTGAAATCTATAGCAGTGTTGAATACTTTGTGACTTATGCATGTGAAAAGTGAGTCTGCATAATTTTCAGAGATTGAACCCAAGCCAAGTTGCCTGGATGTAGGGGCAACAGAAAATCATTCAATTTATTGTGCATTTTGATTTAACTCTTATTACTATTTTTTATGCATTAAGTGGTCAGTTTTATTTACATTGGACGTCTTTGGCTGTTAAAACATTTTTATTTTTTTCTGAGGTCAACTCTTTTGCGTGAGCTTGTCTATCTTCCATTTTATAATAGTATTTTATATGTTTTTTTAATTTTATTAAAAAATATTGCTCCACTTCCCCAACCATCTGCTTTTGGATTTCACCTTAAAATCAATAATGTTTAACAGCTTTAATAAACATTTTATCTTTTAGGTTCTTGATGAGAGAATTCATTTATTGTTTTACTATGGAAGTTTTAAAAATCAGTAGCTGTGGAGAAAGGGTGGGAGAGGAAAATGGAGTGCATCTCAGATAATCTTATATTTTTTTTTCTTTTTCATCTAATTATCTGCATCCCAGTCCATATGAGTCACATGTTGCCCATATCACATTTTATGGTCTTAATAAAGGAGCAATACATTTTTCTTAGCTTCATTCACAATGATGAAAATTGCATGAAATTATCAATATTCTGTGAGGAGGTATTAAGTTTTTAGATTTTACAAGATACCACAGTAAGAAAAGAGTAAGATACTTTAGTAAGAAAAGAGTAAAGTCATGATTTTTTAATGCCTTTTTTATTTTCAAAATCAAATTACAACATCTGACTCATAAGGACTGGTTTTGAGACATTTGTCATCACTTATCATTTTTCAGGACTTCAGCATGATGTTTTTGGATAATTTTTATGTTTATATTAAAAAAAAATTGTTTGAAATTGGTTTAATTTAGCCATGTATTTGATGGCTTGCTTTTGATTATTACCCTTTTCTTTGACAGTACATTTATTATATTGATTTCCAAAGTCGGATATGTCTGTAAAACACATTATAAACTATTAGTGTAACATTTTTTTATGGATTGAGATATAGAAATAAAAGTGGATGTAAGGCAATCACTAGCCTTTGACATTTTGCCTTTTTTTTTTTCGCGTTCTATCTGGATTATCTTTTTTTCCCTTTATGTATTTATTTTTTTACATGTATGAAAAACTAATGACTTAAGAAACAATATGGTCTTATCTCCTTTCCCCAGGACTTCCTAATATTTTATTATCTTTTTCTAAAAGTAAAGCTGTTTGAGAATTTTCTCTCATGCCATTTACTGATTTCTCTTCAGCCCCCTATCTAGACCAACAAATGGTACCAACACCAATTGCTTCTATCCCTGAGCATCAGTTGCAAGCTTTGCAACCTCAGAGTAAGTGTTGAAAGAGAGAGTGTTTGTAATCACTCATTGATTTTCATGTTATTGGTCTGTTCTTGAACATATATTGTGAAAATTGAGATTTTTCTTCATTGGGGAAGTTAAAAATTTTGACTAGATTCAATCAATCAGATGGTGTGCTCTTTAGCGTTGGCAATCATGACCTTCCACGTATCTCAATCCCTCGTCGCTTTCAGTTCTCCTGTTACTTGTCCTTCTTTCAGCCACTTTGTTAGTCAATTCAACATCTTTCCTCGTTGTTTTCCCCTGCTCATTTTTCTTCGATCATTCCAGTTGTCACAAGATGTTCTAGTTTCTCTCCTCTCATCACATGGCCAAATGAGATTGCCAGGCATTTATGTATTCTTTCTATTTATGAGTGATCTTGTTTGTTGGCTTCAGGTAACACTGTTTTCTTTGATTTCTTTGCAGTCCATAAGATTCGTAGCATTCTTTGTAGGAACCACATTTCTATTGCCTCTAGTTTCTTTTGTGCCTGTTAAAAAATTGTACAGGCCTCGCAGTCAAACATCAGAATGGGTTCAATATAGCTGGATTAGAATGGAGTATCAGAAATTTTTTTCTTAGAGGAAATATTACCTATTGTAAATAGAAAGTTTTTTTTTATCAGTTAAAGAACTGATGAGGCTTTACGTCATTTATTTTATATGTACATATATCTTTTTTTTAATCCAAAAATGTGGTGTAATTAAATTGAGGTTCTTTTCATACAGTTTAGGCAACAGTTTTTTAATTCTAGTCATCAAATTTATGCATTCATCTTAATTTACCATGCCTTTATGCTTTTTTTTTCACACTAGAAAGATGTGCCGAAGCGGATATTGTTCTTAAAGTGTGTGCATTGAGACAGCTACTATAGTATTTTTTTAACACAATATTCTTCCCTTTTAAGTGTGAAAAAAATACTAGTTTTGTATATACTAAACTATAAGCAAGAAATGTTGGTTTTGTAGGCCATTTCATAGCAAGATTTTAGCTTACATTCACTACCTAATGTCACTTCAATCATTATCTTTTTTTAGTGCAACCATTGGGTCCCCCACCACAAGTGATGCTACCAGCTGCTTCTGTTGCCAATCAGATGCCACAATTGCAAGGTAGTTGAAAATATATCGACTTGCAATAATCAAGGACTTCAGAATTCATAATGCCACAATTTCTTTGAAAAATGGGCTGTTATTAATGATCAGTTGATATATAGAAAGAGGATGATTCTTTTTAATCTTTGAAAAAAATCTACTTAAATGATACACTTTAAAGTTTTTGAACGAAAATTGAATTTTATAATAGGTTATTCTCAAATATGCATTAATTTAATGGTCTCAAAGGTAGCCGTGCTTTTCATATTTTGTGGTAATTTTTTTTAATAAACTAAATTTGATGTAGATTTTCATGATTTGGTCTAAACCCACAGATTGCAATGGTCTGCTGTTTTTACAGGCATTAATTAGACTGCTAAGAACTCTCTGGCAAAGGTTCAAATTGAAAATTTGACATTCCTTAGAATGTTACTATTAGACATAAATATCTGCACTCAAAGAATATGACTCTCACAATGTCAAAGATGCTAGTTTTGTGATGGTGTTTCATCGTGTTTGTGTGTTTTATACATGTGTAACCTGTCAAATTAGCTTGCTTAGTCCTTACACATGTCACACTAATGTTATTTCAAAATGGATATTTTCCTGCCTTTTGTATTTTCTATGCTGCTCAAGTAAAAGTGGAAAATGGTGCTTTTTTTTTTAATTCATAAGATTGATTTTGTCTCTGATTGTATATTCATTTAGAATTTGGTTCATCTTTTGCAACTTTGTGCAACAGTTGTGTTTTTTTATTTTATGTACAATAAAGCTGAAAATTGTGGTTAGGATAAAAATTGATTCTTTAACATAATAGACCAGCACCAAACATTCACACGTAAGATCAGGTAAAAATAAAAAAAAAATTTAAAAAAAAGCAAAAAAAACAGAAAAGCCATCACTGAGCAGTCTTGTGAAAAACTATTTAGGTTTACCAAACTTATTTTTAAAAAGTCAATTAGGGAATAAATACTATGAGCCGACACAGCTCCTTAGCAAATACCAACAAATATCAGCAAGGAGGGGCCCTGCAATGATTTTTCTTAGCACAATGTGATTTTGAAAACAAAAAATATCTGATTTATTTAGAGTCTAAATTTAAAAAGCAAATCATGTACTCTATGTAATGGCTAGAAAATTGTCTCATCATCCATGAGAGTAAATATTCAAACGTTTTGCTATGCCTGTTCTGATGAATATTGTTGGCATGCTTGTGGTGTTCACAGCTTTTGGTGAAACGCTGAACACAACAAAAGAGAGCTTAGAGATTTTATATACTTTGTGAGAGGCTAGCACTCAAATTTAGTACAGTTTTGTTTGAAACAAAATAAAGATATGCATTGATAATCATGTCGATTTGATTTTATTCCATCAGCCATTCAGAGTGCTGGGCCTGGTCCACCTATGGTTATACCTTCAAGCCTAACATTGACCCAAATGCCTTTGGTCAACACTTTACCTGCTTCTGCACCATCCATGCTGGGACCTCATCAACCAAGTAAGATTAGTTATTAAGTTCGTAAGATTTTGCTTGTTTATCTTATGAGGACAAATTCTTATATATATATATATATATATATATATATATATATATTTTAACCCTGTGGAATATTGTTCAGAAATGTTATCTTGAGCTTTCTTTATTGTATATAAATTTTATAATGTATTTTTACTTTAAAACCTAGTAACTTTCACCGTTTGGGACTGTTGACATTACCTAAATCCCATTAAGCTGAAGTAAAATTAATAGATGACTTGATTTTCTTTCTAGGCTCCCAAAGGTTTTTTTTTTTCATGCTAGTACATGTGATTAAGTTCTTATACATGAACTGAATGAATCTATTCTAAGTCAAATTTTAGTGGTGATCCACATTATATTGCTACATTAAAAAATGATAATTGTTAGTTGGAGACAGCCAAAAAAAGGACCCCCCCCCCCTCTCCCTTCTTTCCCCTAATAAGAAAAGCAAAGAAAACCTAAAAAAAACTTGCAATTTGACTGTGTGTCTAAATGTGAGAGGAGTTGACTCCTTTGCCCCACAAAAGTAACTTCTGATTTTTTTCAAGACAAATATATTACAGATGCTTGCTTTTGTTCCGTTTCATTCATGAGATTTAATAGATTGCTCAAAAAGCTTTTTGATAAGGTTACCCTGCCATTTTTGTTCAGATGCTATGGAGCACCAGCAACAGCAACTGATTCTGAGCCAACCACCACAGCATGGGGCACCTCCTCCACAGCTAGTCCAGCAGCCACAGGCATTGGCACCTGCAGCGGCCCCTCCTCCTCATCATCCGCTTCCACCTCCTCCACTGCAGCCAGGAGGAGTGTACACAAGCGTGCAACCTGCCCTCCAGCTTGTCTCCCAACCAGTTGTGTCAGTGGTGCAACAGGGCCAGCCACCCCAGTTAGCAGGACCTCCACCTCCTCTAGCCCAGCCTCAACCACAGCCACAACCACAACCTCAACCCTTACCAGTGCAAGTCCAGTCCTTGATGGGACCTCCACCTGCACCTCAGGTAAGTTACTGAATTTCTATAAGCCTGGTTTATTGATTGATTGATTACATATTTAATGTCCAATGCACAACCATTGTGATCTCAGGGTTTGTAGGATTGGAAATGCATAACTTTATAGATAGGGATAAAAACATAACATGAAATTTGCAACATCTGATTAATCAACAGAAAATCACTATTGCAGATGTACATGGTATAAAAAGAATTAGGATATCAAATTATCACATTGCTGTATGTCTGTTTTGGAGTCAAAAATTGATTGAAAAATAGCCATAAGTTTCCAATAATGCGAACAAAAGAAGGCCAGCTTTTTTATGCACAGACAAGCAAAAGACACGTCCAATTAGAGCATTGTTAAATTCAGGGAAATACAAGGATCATTTTGGTGCAGTCATTTTTTAAAGACAAAACTATAACTTGGTGAATCATTACTATTTTAATGTGATGACAATTTTTATGTTAGGATTTAATAAGAACAAGAGAATAAAGCAATTTTTAAAAGTATACAATCATTTCAAGAAGTGTACACAATTAAATGTTTCTTTTGTGCTAAATGCGAATTTGGACGTTCACATTAGTATTGGTGAGATTTGTGTTATTTGCCTTAACCCTTCAAATGAAATCTCTTAAATTTAATGAAAAAAAAAAAAGAAAGAAGTTTTTATAACATTATCCTCTACAGTGTGCCTATGATATAACTCTAATAACAAAATTTAATCCTTACTGAATATTCAGACAGAAAATAGGTTATTCTGTTAAAATATGTGTACAACACTCCATGTCGTAGATCTAAACTAGATGTAAAATTTGGTTCATGCACTTGCCTGGATAGTCTATACTCTTTTCAATTAAACTGAAATTCACTTGATAAGGATATGTTCAAAATAAGATGAATTACTTTACAGTAGTTTTGAATTCTTTCAATATTTGTGATATATTTGATAATTTGCATAAGCCATTTTTCAGTCCTATCCAGTTAATTTAAATTTGGATTTTGTTTTGGTCCAGTATGCCTATAATGATCATCCAGGTCTCTCTAGTGACAAATTATTCATCTTTCTATAGCTTTCTATTTCTCATTGGACACCTGCTGAGTCATTGTTGAAATTGGGTTTCCCTGAAAGTGAAATTCTGATGGTAGTCAAGCTGTCTGCAATTTGTCCTGTCTGTTGTTGTTTGCCAGGAAACACATACATTCACAAAATATACAAAAGCTGGACATCTCCAAACATGCAACTGCCTTTTCCATAGATAACAGCCGTATTCAATGCATATTTTAGATTATGAAGAGTAAGCTAAAAGATTTCATTAAAAAAATTTGCACTGTAAAACACCAAGTTGATTTCAGCTCAAGTTGCCCCCACATATTTTGATTTGTTTATTTACTAATTTAAGGTATATTTTCAGTTTCTCTAATTGGACCATTGCTATTAGTTGATATATGTTGTTTTGTTTTTTTTTTACAAATTTTTTTGAAGGGTAAAAATGTAAGCTATTGTATTGTTGCTTAAAATTCAGGGTTTTTCTTTTTTTTTCCTATTAATGGTAGATACCATGTTATTGTAACTTGAGCATGACTCAAATCATTAAAAAGATAAAAGAAATGAAACATCTTTCTCTGTTGGGTGTCTCTAGGAGCTCTTGATGTCTTTGGATAGAGTAGATATTTTATAAGTATAAAGAAACTTAATAACAAAAACTCATTTTACTTTATGTAGGTACTCATTCTCAGCCTCTCAAAATGGAGCTATATTCCCCAACAAGCACCTTATTTTTTCAACAACTACATGTATTAAAAAAAAAAAGGAAAATCTGTAAGAGTCTATTGCATAAAAGCTGGTATGTAATGTGACAGTTTAAAAAAAAATTAGAAACAGATTTTTACTTGCATGTAAATTCTCAATTTTTTTCTTCTCTGCTCAGCAATTGAGTAACTTCATTGTGCTTATGGTGAGGACGTTTGTTAAATACTTGAGTGAATGTTGAAAAAGAATAGTTCTCCCCAAAAATTTAATGCCTATGGATTTCAAAAGTATTGTGATGATTCGAATTGTCTCACCAGCATCCATATTCAGCCTCAACTTCACTGGTGTACACTGTGGCATCCTCAGCTGGAGTGCCCTATTACAGTTCACCTAAATTGGATGAAATACCCAAGCGCAGATTTACTGAAGAGAAGGATGATAATATTTCAGAGAATCTTCTTGGGTATCAGGTAAAAAAGCATTCATCCTCTATATGCTCTGGAAGGCAGCTGTTTCTGTATAAGATTATTGAGGAGACTAATTTTATTTTTGGTGAAGCTTTAATATTGACCTGACACCTCAAACGTTCCTCTCTTGCTAGTGTCCATATGAGTAATATCATACAGGGAGTAACCTGAACATGAAGAGCATGAAAAGCTTCCTCCTTTATTGGATGTCTGAATTCATCCAAGTTTCCAGGTTTCGAATATTAAGCGATTGATCTAGGCATTGTCATTTCGCCTGATTAACTAATACTCATCTTAACAAAATTCAATTATTGGTCCCTGTATTTTTTACATCTTTTCTTTATTTTTTTTCGTCTAAGCATGGACCTCCTCACTTGGTAAATCTGGTGCAGTCAAGTCCTCCACCCCATTCTCAGGCTACAGCACAGCCTCCTCCAGCTCCTCACGTCCAGCAACATCATGTGATTCAGTTAGGTCCACCTCCTCCTCAGGATCAAGGCCACCCTCAATTCCCACATCTGGCAGGCCACCCAGCTCTCATTCACCAGCCTCCTGCAGGACAACTTCCGCCTCAGCAACACCAGATTCACCTGCAACCTCAGCCGCAGGGCCCCCCACCTCATCAATTTCAGCATCCACCTGGCCAGCAGCCGCAGCAGTTGCCACTACACCCCCAACAGCTGCCACCACATCCCCAGCTTGTGCCAGCTCCTCATTTGATGGTACCCCCTCCTATGGCCGGCCCTCCTCACTCACCTACAGTTCAGCAGATGACTCAGGCTGTTGACATCAGGTAAGAGCTGCAGCACAAAGTCCTCTCAGAAAATATTTTTATCATAATGTGGAAAGCTCATAATCTATATATATATATATATATATATATATATATATATATATATATATATATAAAAAACCATTTCCTTCTTTTATAGCTGGTTCATAAAGAAAAACTTTTTTCTACTTACATTACAGACTGACGTTACCACCATCAAGCTCGTCAGCTTTGATGCCCCCTCCGCCACCACCATCACCTTTGTCTTCCCAGGCTGTAGCGAGAGAGGAAGAAATGAGAACTATAATGCCTCCACCTAAGTCACCAGAATTGCCATGGGGTAGGTTGCTGTTTGATGTCCTATGTAGTGAAGCTTGAAAAATGAGATAGTTCATTTGTTATTCAGTTTTTTAAAAGAGTAACAGTCTGATAACACTTGGAAAAGATTCTATAAGCATTAAATGGGCAGAAGGGCAATAGAGGAGGAGTTATCACATAAGTAGAATAATTCTCTATGATGCCATAGAATTTTGTTGGTATACAATTGTCAAAATAATGCTCTTCCATGTCTTCCTCAAGACTCCTCTTTCATTGTCAAAGTTGTTCAAAATCATATGTTACTATTTCTTGCTCAGAGTCAAGACCAAGAGTGGCCAGCCCAAGTCCATTTGAACCGGATAAGAAAAAAATAAGAGGTACATTGCCTTAACTGAAACTTCACTTTTGAACCCATTGACTGCTTTTTAGTTAATGCTCTGTGCTGAGTGTGAAAGGACTATCAAAGTCTCAATAACAAGCCTTTTTTTTCATTCTTAAATCATAACTTTGCATGCTTATACACTGATGTGTTGCCTTTTTCCTTTTTTTTTTCATGAAAAGGAATGTTTAAAAAGTTGGAAATTAAAAAAAAAATAATTTTTTTTTGTTCTGTGGAACAATTCAAATTTTTTACTTATTATAAACAAAAATGTAAAAAAAAAAAATCATGCACTGATTAAATTGAAAACCTCCCAACCTTCTTCATCAAGTTTCACTGCCTTCACAGATGTCTTCACTACCCCAGTCAGGATCATTATATACTTCTAGGACAGATAGTGTGGGTCAATGCGGATGCCATCCTGAAACAAGCACTAAATCTGGATCTAATGAAACTCAAACCTCAAACTTTTCTTTGAAAAAAAAGTCAATATGTCTGCAGAAATTCTTTAAAAAATGAAGTGGAACGCAATGCTGAAATTTTTCCTCATTTTTCCACTCTCTCCAATTTGATTGAATATTCTCTTATTTGAAAATTGATGATATACAGCACAGATATGGTTGGACAATTCTCAACAGTAAATGTAATTTATTTTTTAATTTGCAATTTTTTTTCTTTTTCTTTTACAGGTATTCTTAAGAATAAAAGTAATGGCTCTAATGGGGATGCAAGCAAAGAGGCACCTGAGCCTGTCACTGAAGCAGGTGGCAGACAAACATTGCAGGAAGAAAATGATGCAGCAAACAAAGATAATGGTGAAGATAAAGCTCATCCAGTCTCTCCTCAGTATCAGGGACAACCCATACGCTATCCTAGCATGCCTTCAGATCCAAATTTGCCACCAAATGTCCCTCAAGAGCAACAGCAACCACTTCCCCCAGAAGGGGCAGTGTTAGCCCCAGGTCACCCTTCTCACCAATTACGAGCAATACACCCAGGGTCAACCCATGGTCACCTTGTGCACCCCTCAGATCCTGCTCATGTTCATTTGACCCCACACCACCCACACATTCAACTAGAGGGGCCACGACCAGAGGGTCCTGCTCCAGGAGCTCAAATTGTCATTGAACACCCAGGACTTCCTCCTCCACCAGGCATGCACCTAGCTCAGCACCCCCACCATAGAGTAGAACTCCCAGCCCCCCATCCCTCTCAAAGACATGTTATCATAGAGCAGCATCCTGTGCCTCAGCCAGAGCATCTTGCACCGCACCTGGCACCCCAGCCGCCTCACACTACACAGGAGCTGTTTGAGTTGGAGATGCAGCAGCAGCAACAGCAGCCGCCGCCACAGTTCCATCACATTGAGCATATTGCTGTTTCTCAGGCCAACCAAACAGGCTCAGAGCAAATGCTCCCTCCCCAGGCCCCTGCTTTGATAGTCTCAAGTGGACAACCTTTCCAACAGTACTCTGTAGCCATATCTTCTGCTGCCGCTGTTGTTCCACCTCCTCCTCCACCCCCTCAGAGCTATGCCTTGACCACACCTTTCTCTATACCCAATGCTCCTCAGCATATTGTTGGAGGCCCACCGCCACCACCCCCTCCCCCTCCAGCTTCATCATATAGCCTAGGAGGCCCTCCTCCGCCCATATCATCTTACAGTTTAGGAGGACCTCCCCCTCCTCCTCCAACTTCTAGTCCCCAGTTTCAGCAACATTTTGCAGCAGTCCAACTTCAGCCTCAACCAAGCCATCTATACCATCAGGCTCAACAGCAGCCTCAGCAGCAACCTATGCCAGTTGCTTCCTCTCAATATCAGGCAGCACCTCATGCTCAGCCTGGCATTTCATATTGGTTGTCTCAAGCACAATAGTGTCATATGTTCTTTGATGTTTTCCTTTTCTTTTTGTATAATTTTTTTTTGTTTCTAATTTCATTTTGTTCCAGAGGGGAATAATAAAAATACATGTATAATTATGTATTGCACATAATCATTAATATGTTAGGCATATATGTATGCTTAATTATGCCAGACTGGATACTTATTTGATAAATTTATGAAATCACATATTTATATGTATTGTACATAATCATTAATATGTTAAGCATATGTATGCTTATTTAATAAATTTATGAAATCACATATATGTGTGAGACGAAATAAAACAGTTATCATTGTTGAGGATTAAATGAGAGAGTCCTAAGAATGTGCCCAACTACTTTATGAATATCAGACATGTTTTTTTTTAATTCTTTTTTGTGGAAAGCTAGTTTTTCATTTTCTATTTGTTGCTTTGTTTTTTTGTTGTTGTTTTTTTTTCACTCTAGATGCAGTTATTTGTACACTCAGAAATTATTTTAATGAATCCGATAAGTCAAATTTAATTTATACGCCTTTCATTTTTATGAAATGAAAAGGTAATGCTAATGCAAATGAAATTAAAGTTCAAATTTCAAATTGTTCAGTGTCAAGAGTATGAAGCGTTTTTTCTGAGAGAAATGTAAGAGTTGCAATGGTTTTTCATTTCATCACTCATTGTCCTTTACAATGGAATGGATCAGGTCATATTTGAAATCGCAGATAACTTGGATTGATGGAGGACAAATCAAAGATATTTTATGATTTCAGTCCTTGGGAAGGTAATCTTAATCTTGCATCAACACTCACAACAATTGGAAATTGTTTCCACAGTCTTTTTATAGCTAAATGTCTTGGTAGAGACAGCAAGATATGATTTGAGATCAATGGGGTCGAACATGACCTTCTCGGCATTGGTATCCCTTGTCGATTTTAAAGCATCTGTGACTCGTCCTATATTTAGTCACTTTGTTAATCCATTCAACATCTTTCCTTGACGTTTTCCACTGCTGCATTTTTCCTTGATCATTCCACTTGTCATAAAATGACTAAAAGAGTTTGCATAGAGATTCTGTTTATGAGTGATATTTTCGTGTGAACCTCTCGTAAATCTGTTATGTTTGGTTTCTTTGCAGTCCATGAGGTTTGCAGTATCTGTTTTTTTTTTGTAACTGTTTTGAAATCGTCCAGGCCTCACATACATACATCAGAATGAGTTCAATATAACACTCCAGTCCAGGGCTATTCTTGTGAGAATGGAGATGTATGTATTTGTTAGAACAGATTTCATTATTTGAAAACTCACTTTTGCTTACTCTATTCTTGATGCAATTTCAGTTTTGTTGCGTCCATCACTTGACATTGAAATACCCAAGTAGTTGAATTGATCCTTTTGCTTGAGTTTATTCTAGTTGATAAAGACATTTATCAGTGGACATACATTGTTTTGACTACTCTTAGAACTTTATATAGAACTTGTGGAAGTTTTGGAGATGGACCAAGGGAAGAGGGTGCTGCACTTGCATCTTTATGAAATTGATCTAATTTATGATACTAAAACTATAATGATATTTAAACAAACCGCAAAGGGGTTGCATGGTGTCTGCAAACATTGACTAATCTAAATCTTGCAATCATTTGCTCACTCTGAGAGAAAAGAGACAGATGGTTGAACTTGAATCTATGGAACATTCTCTCCCCCCATCTGCAGATTGGCTGGATTGTGTTTGTCTTCTGTTAACACTACCAGTCTCTATACACATTTCTAGGGGAAATTTACGAAACAAAAATACCTTCCAGGGTCTGTATATGTACATGTAATTTTCAAGATTTCAGTAAGGTTTTGATTAAGGCAGGCCATATATATAATGGTACACAGCCCATATAAACTCACTTACACAAACCCTATTTAAAATAACTATAGGAGTGATATGATAAACTGTACTTGACTTTGCATATCCACTATCAGCACAGAATCTTACTATTTAATCATGTGTTACGTATGACCATCAGCTTCAACTATTGGTAGAAATAAATTTGAGAGAGAAAGGGATTAGTGATCTTAAAGAATTTATAAGAAAAAAGCGCAAGCGATTGCTTAACTTTTGATTATGAACTTTTTTTTTTTAATTAAAACTTATGAAAGAGCATTGCCAGGCTTTGCTTCAATAGAAAATCCTAACTGCATTCTTAAACTAAGAATTTATTCAAATTGACCCAGGTCATAACAAAATATATCGACAAATGAAATTAAAAAAATATATTCAATTCTTGTAAACTTGTCTCAATTATTATTGACAGACCAAGTCATGGTAAGCATGACCTAGCTCTACTGAGTGAAAAAAGACTTGTTGCCTATTGTTGGCTCTAATTTCCTGTGGTTTTCAACAATTTAAGGTTTCATTTAAAAAAAAAAAGAAAGCTTTTAGTTCCGATTTTTAAAATTATCCTTTTCAAGACAGTTAATTTATCATCACCAAATGAAAAGAGTGAAATACAGAATAAGATAAGAAGTAGGACCTGTGAATCAAACCACTCATATTATGTAAAAACATGAAATTCTTCTCATTATAAAAAAAATTGAGTTACTCTTCATGTCTACTTAATCTTTTCTCATAGATAATGACAAAACATAGCAAAAAGACAATTGAAATTCTTGAGAATAAATTAAAATTTTAATTACTGATTGGCTTCAGTTATTCCATTTTTTCATGGGCATGTAGAGTTCTAAGTAAAGAGATTAAGTCATTATTATGCTTAAGCTGGCTCACAATATTTAAATTTGAAGAGTGCAAATGGAAAGTAAAAATGCATCAGGAAGTCTACAAGTTTCAAAATGAGATTTAAGAAACATTTTTCTCCTTTTTTTTTGTATGATGTGTATGAATTTGTCATCATATCATATCTCTATGAGAAAAAATATTTTCTATGAATAATGATTGTGAACTAACTTTCTTTAATCAAAGATTGAAGGCCTGCTACTCCATTGCTTAAATATTTAATTGCACACATTCGCACAAAAATAAAACATGGAATGTTATTGAAATGCACATTTCTTGCGCTGGAAAACTATTGGAATTACTCTATTATGTAGATTTTATGAATGCAAATATCATAAAAGTCAATAAATAATTATGTAAACGTAAGATTGCACCTTAAAATAAAAATAAAAATGAAAACCCAGTAACTTTTCAGATCGCAAGTGATAAAAAGTTATCACGTTTTTCATGCCCGGCCGACCATTTTCCAGTCGGCTAACAGCTCAGTTTGGAATACCTAGTATAAAACTCACAACCACAATACTGTATTTGGGGACAATACACAAATGGGCAAATAAATTAAGCCAAGGCAAATGATTTACACCTAAAAAAATAATTGTGCCAGATTAATTTTAAGACAAAAAAATATCAAAACAACAGAATACATATAAATGGTTTCTAATTATCACGTGCCCAATGGTCAAATGGTACACAACAGCTCAGAATTCTCCTGTCAACTAGGCATGTTAAAAATCTGGTTAAATTTTTTTTAAATTGCATAAATCTTCAAAACCACATTAATTTTTTTTAACCTTAATTTTGAAGGTTCAAACTAAGGGTTATTGTTTTGTTGATCAAAAGAACTTGTAATGTAAAAAAAAAAAATGTTTTCCTTTAGAACTGAATACCTTTAAAAAAAAAGTTTTATAATTCAAATAGTCAACAGAACTGAACAATGTGTTGTATTCACCTAGAGTTCTTAACCCCTGAAATCTGAAGATTTTTCACAGTAGCACAAACTTTCCCTAAAACCATGACCCTGATCTGGCTTATGGTTGGCAGCCTTGGGGGCTGGGGTAAAGGGTTAGGTGACCTTATACTAAAGTAGATTTGTACAATCCAATACTACCTACCCCTCTGCAACAAAGGCCTAGATGCCTGCCTCTATGTTAAGTCCTGAAAATCTGCTTCACCACTCTTAGAATCATTAATACTTGTATTTCCTTGTGACTTTTAAATAACTAACTTAAAAAATGTAGTCAAAGCTCGTATCTAGACCTATTAAAAGACATTTTGAGGTGGAATCTTATTTGGAGTAAAAAAAAATCCTTGATTAGCTGTTTATTCAGCAGTTTTTTTCACTTTTCTCTGGCAAATCTCAAAAATCTGTGTTGTTTGGACACCACGATTTCTTTACAGAGTTTTAGCCTTTCCTACCCTTTTTGACAATTAAGCATTTCATTGTTTGTTTTTTTTTAATCAAAATTTTACATTAGATAAATCACAGTAAATATTACTAAAGTACAGACATTTTAAATGAAAGCATGGTCCTATTCACACCAATAATCCTCACTCTTAGCCAAAGGCACACTTTTAAATAATGTCATATAACTTAAAACTTCATGTGAAAAATTATAAGAAGACCTGCTGGATTGATGCATTGTATTGCTAATTCAATTACATTATGGACATCAGATCTGGTTATTCTTTAGGACTTTTCCCAATAAAAAAAATGTGAAGATAACCATGCTTCAATTTTTTTACTCATAAGATGTTAGTACAGGTAATATATATCTTCAAGATCTCAGGCATTCATTATCAATGTTACAAATTAGTTGGTTAAAAGAAAGCAATCTATATCATCAGCATAGATACTTTTATCAAGCAATATTCATTCAGTGATCAACACAAATTGCGTAAAATATATGATAATTACAAAAATATCTTTGCATGCCATGGAAAGTATTTTACACAGCTCAAATTAAGATATGAAAATAAAATAAAAAATTCAATAATTCCGTGCTGTAGGATGTCTCTAAAATATTGAATTCCTTATTTCTCCTACTTGTTGAAATAAGTAAAAACTGATGCAACTCATTATTGCCAAAAAGTAAAAGCGTTGTTTGCTGCATCATTTTTAATTTTAAGTGTTCCTTTTTTAAAGGCCATTCCATGTGACATACAAATTCACATTGTAGTAATTTAGGCATGTAACTGAAAATTATTTTAAAATCTAATGGTAAATTAAAATTTTAACTGATAAAGCTGATTGAATTATTGTCTAAATTAGCCTCAGTAGCCATTGTGTAGTTAAAAGTTGATACCTGAAACTTGTCCACTATCAGTGGTATCAAGTAGACAATTTAATTACTTGATTTTTAACACATATCCATATAGGACAATAAAGTGGATTATGGTACGAAACTTTGGTCCTAAACCTAAATCCTTGACCTCTTTTTACCACAAATTAATTTGAAAAATTACAGTATTTCAACAAGCTGTGGGACACTACTACAAAAGAGCCTGTGAAGGCTGCAAAATATAAATTTTCTCCACAATCTGTTATTGAAGTATTCCTTATTTGCAAAGCCCAAATTTCATTCATCTGCACACCCCAGTCTCTAGTTTTTTCCTAAAGAAAAAGATATGCACAAAAGTCAGAGGAATGAACTTAACTTTTCACTCATCACAAATACTAGAATTGGTCTCGACTTTATGCATAGGTTTACACACTAATATGGCTGCTGCTATATATGTTATTTTCTATGTCAAGAATCCAAAAACTCATTGCTATGGATAAGACTGATGATATAAACTCCCTCCAGGAGCAAACATATGACACTATAAAACTATTAATAACTAAAATGAGTCTTGATCAATTTAGTTTAACTGAAGCTTGATAGATTTTGCTGCCGATATTAGAATATTACCTTAAATGGAAGACCAACAGCCAAAATACAAGCAGGAAAATTTGATATCAATTGAATTTAGGGCAAGTTCACATTATTATTCATACTCATACTAGATTGTGAGGTCAGAACTGCATCAACACATTTGTTCCACTGGCAATGCTATCAAAATGAAGCAACTGTTGAACACAAAGTGGAATCCACTTCAATATCAACCTGCTTAAAGTCAACACTACACTGTGGTCCCGTTTTTTTTTCTTCTTTGAGTAAGTAACTGATTTTTTATAAAGTCAAAGGCTTGAGAACATTTTTGCTATAAGTCAACACCTTGTGGTGGATGGGAAAATGTGAAACACATAAAAGCCGGTATGCATAGGGTTGCGTTGGCAGGATATAGCTCTGTTTGTAAAACCAATACAGTCAGTAAGTCGCTGTGTATTAATAGTATGCTTAACAAGGTCTAGGCAAGTTAGTGTGATCTTGCACGGTTGTGACCATAACAAAGAAGGTTGCGTAAACCATGGGTGGAGTGGAGGCTGTGTGTGTGTGTGTATAGATCTAGACCTAACTTATCGTGGGCTTGCATCATTTGAGGCAAATGGTGCAGTTTTCTCCCCACTGCCGCTGGCCTTAATCAATCCTTTTTAGAGCCTCCAGTAATACTACACACTTTTTTTAACCAGACCTTTTTTTTTTGGTGAAAACAAAACGAAAGTAATGATGGTCCCAACCCATATTAAAAGAGGGTGAAGCTGAAAAAATATAGCAAGAATTGTAGGTATGTATGCATATTTTGTGTTTTTGTGTGTAGTACATTGAGTTGTTTGAATAAACCTTTTTTCAAACTAGTGTGGTTTTCTCTTGGCCTAGATAACTTGCATAAATTTCCCACACTTTAGCTATAAGTAAGGAAATGGAGAAATTGCAAAGGGAGACCACTGTCATAAGTAACTAAAGGGAGACAACCTGTTTTTTATAACGTCAATTTTGGGACTTGTTTCCTGGAAATGGATAAAGTCAACCTTGCTTAAAGCCACCACTTTTTTTTTGGCCCCGAGGTTTTGACTTTAAGCGGATTCCACAGAACGTTGATTCAACAGATTTAAAACAGTGTGCTTGTGCTTGTAGGGGTTTCCAAAAATTGAAACATGAATCAAAAGCTTCAAGCAGTTGAAAATGTGCTAATAACAATCTTTGGATTTCATTTAGCTCATAATCATATATAATTTATCAATTGAATAAACAACTTCACCACTTTTTAAGCTGAATACATGTTTTCATGAAGTTTTGCAAATGATATTGTACTTGCAAAAAGGAAACTATGATGCCAAAAAACATAAAGAATGTTTTTACGACTAAAATAATATATATGCTTCAGTTAGATGTAGTTGAAAATACTTGAAACAGCGAAAAAATACAGAAAAGAAATGGCTGCCATCTTTGAAAGATAACATTAACTGTCAAATTTATGTTATAAAATTGGTTTAGTTAGATTATCACATTTTTTTAACTGAATTCCGAGCATAGTAAGAACAGTCAGTTCAACAAAATATCACCTATCACATTTTGTTTTTATCCAAGGCTTTGATATCATGCAAAATAACATATGCAACGTAACTGATATTGTGCTGATATAACTGTTGATCTCTGGGGCCATTGATCAAAAATTTACATTTTTCTATCTTCCTAAATAAATATTAAGTCAAGAATCAGAAGTGATATGAGATTTAGTAACGTTCAGATCTTATGAAAAGTTGAAAAAAAAATTCATCAAACTATGTTCAGCATCTAACTTTCCCACATTGAACTGAGACAGTATTCTGAAGGCATGAAGAAGCTAAGCTCTTTGAAGCTATTCTGTGTTTCAGATTTTTTTCAAGAAATATAAACACTCTTACGTTATTTCAATGATACCAATATGTCCTTTTCATTTCTAACACCCATGCCCTAAATCACTCTTAACACTGCTAGCACTTTTCACCTTCTTCACCTGTCACAAACTGCTCATCATTCTGTGCATCCAATTGATTCTCTTTACTGTTTGTTTTGCACATGTTTACTTGATCTTCTTTTCCCAGCAGATGACTTTTCTCTTGTACACCGGGCAAAGATTCCTGCTCTATTGCCTCCCAACCTCCAACACACAGAACATTGACCTGCTGGTCTCCTGACTGACGGTCCAACTCTCCCATCACAAAGCTTTTATCAATTTTATGTTCCTTTGAACTCTCTTCTATACCCTGACTATCTTCTTGTTTGGGCCTCTGAAGGAGCTTTTGAGTAACACTCTCCAAAAGATTTTGTAAATGTTCACTGGCTTCATCATATACACCTACCCCATCCTCATCATCTTCCCCATCATGCCCAAGGGAACCACTAGACAGGCCCAGGACATCCAGATGAGTATCATCTTCTGATCCTGCAGATTTACTCCTGAGGATCTTCAATATATCAGCCTCTCTCTTTTCACTGTCTACACTGACTTTTCTTTGAGAGAGTTCCATAACCTCTGGGAAGATATCATCTCCAAGTTCAGTGCAATATTCCTTCTCTCGACTGCAATTCCAAATTTGGGCGTTAGCACTTGCACATTTTGTTTCATGTGTGAATGAATTTAAAGCTGATTCCTGCAAATCGTCTGTTTCTCCTTGTTTTATTAAACCTGCAAACAGAAAACATTACTTTTAAAAAGCGAATACTGAAAGATGTAGGAATAAATTAGTGTAAAGTTCATTATCCTTTAATAGCTATAAAGAAAAACAAAGAATGAAAATAGGCTGAATTAAAATATATGTGTATGACAATAACCATCCCAAAATAATGAAGTAAAAAGTTGTGACTAATAAATTTGTCAAAACATCTTTAAGTTATTGGTACAAGAGATAATTTCATTAATTTACACAGTTCTGTTTTTTTTAATCAAACACTACATATAATAATACTATGTGACAGAGCAATATCAATAGAATAAAATGCTGAAACCAAAAGATTGAGGCATAAAAATGCAAAATATACATTATAAAAGCTTTGAAAACTCAAAGAGCAGTTAATGGCTTGTGCAAACCCAAAATGCATGGCCAATGAGTAGCCAAGCCAGCAGCACATACCAAGCAAAAAAAAAATTTAAAAGAAACGGAAATTTTATTTGATTAAATATAAGTCTCATAGCCTTTGCCATCTTTTTTACACTCATACATTTGTGATGCTCATTTATTATACTTGGGCTATGCAATTGCTTTAAGCAGCAATCGTAAGGTAGACAAATCTCAATCTAAATTTGCTTGAAAAAGAGACAGGTACATATGACAAGCATTTAAAGAAAGTAAAAATAGAGGCCTGTCAAATGTCCAAAGTAAAAGAGAAAAGAAACAAAAATTCAGAGAAAGGCAAAGACCCCTAAAAATGAAATTAGTGGGGAAAAAAGAAACAAAAATATACTGATATTTGCAATAATATTTGACAATATTACATCAGAATACTTTGGAGCACAAACACTAATAACTGTAACTCTGCCATGCATGTTATCTTATCTTCTGTCTCTTTTAATGGGTGAAACGATCCTTAAAGTGAATTTGCTAGCTAATAAAGAGTGAATATCTACTAAGCATCAAGGCCTACTGCTTCTGCAATGGAGTCTGTGCTTTTGTAAAATAAGGATAATGTAATAGCACCCAATTATATACCCAGTGCTTGGAAGACTTGTTTAGCATATGTTTGGGAGAGGACTATCTTTTTAAAAAGTATGAAAAACAACAACAAAAAAGAACACCCTTTCTAACATAGCAAAAATGAAAGCAGTATTTCATTTGATTAAAAAATAAGAACATCTGCGAGGACAGTGATACAAGGCCACTGTTGTTTGCACATATGGAATACCTCTTTTTATTTTTATTTTTATTTATTTCTAAAAATTGTTTTCCTTCTTAAACATCATCTAAGCTTAGGGATTACTCGAAAAACATCAAGTAAAGTGAAATTACTTGCAATGTTTTATTTTGGCTTGCAGGAGTTCTGGACTGGGTCTAAACTGTACAGTCCATGGGTGTTTGCATGTGTACACGCCTAGCAGTTAGTTGCATAGAGCCAAATATGACTCAATTAATGACTCTTAGTTTAGTTATCAAAAAAAAAAAAGCAGGTTTGGCAAATGGGTGGGAATGGAAGGCAGGCTAATACCACTTAGATGCCAATTTTTTTCTCTGCATTCACAAGTGAGGCAGAGAACCAGCATGTTGTATGATCATCAACTCTTTACATTCATGCTACATGCACACTTTTAGCAAATTCTCTATTCCTTTCCACCTTTCACTAATTTTCATTAGACATAGAAGAGCACAACTCCCTGCAAAATAGTGAAGACAGATTGTTTGTCAACTTAAAATCATGGTTGTTACTGTTTACAAAGCATGTGTTCAGCTGATACAGGGTATGTTTAGAGATTGAGAAAATAATACATCAAACCCCTAATGCTTTAGCTGCATTTATCTGGCTATGACAATCAAAGAAGAAGAGAAAGGGAAGTGTGTGTGTGTGGGGGGGGGGGGGTTAGTGAGTGAGTGAGTGTGTGTGTGTGTAAGGGAGAGAGAGAGAGAGAGAGAGAGAGAGAGAGAGAGAGAGAGAGAGAGAGAGAGAGAGAGAGAGAGAGAGAGAGAGAGAGAGAGAGAGAGAGAGCAATATATGTCCCATCCTTACTTAAAAAACATTTATTGTGGTAAAGTGTATTAATATATGTCTCACTATCTAAGTAAGATATTTTCTTGCTTTCTCATCAAAGGACATACTTTTTAAATTCATAAGCTTTTTGTGAGTCTTATATATTCTAAATAAACTATTGCACCTAGTTTTAGATATTTGCCATCATTTTTAAGTCTATCCTGAAAACACCTTATTGGAGTTGTAAAATGAGTAACATTTTTGTTTAAATCAAGAATATGCTTTCATATGAACATCAGTTGTACAACAAGGAATTTAATTAAATTATTTATACATGCAGATGTGAATATATACTCTCATTTGTTTGGTTTTCAAATAAAAAGTCATGCTCCATGTGCTGTCAATGCACCCTCAATAAGTCTTATTGATCAGCTCTAAGCTAAAAATATCTGTTTATCTTTGAATCTGCTTTAGTTTGTTGAGGGAAAAAAAAACCTGTCATGTCAATGTTCTACCAAAATACTCAACAATATGGATAGGAAAACCATGGGATGATGGAGAGGAAAAGAAAAGTAATGGAGAAGGAGATTGGAAATACATACCAACATTAATATTTTTTAACAAAATAAAACCTGTTTCAATAATTATAATCTATCTGAAGATGCTCTGAGATACTGCTTATCTTACTTACCTTTTAAATCTTGTGGCATTTATCATCTTTTATATTTTTAAATTTACAGATTTATTACTTTCAATTTGTTTTAAACTTTTGAATGTCCTGGCAATTAGATCCTTCTCTATGTTTTATACAGCACAATAGTTGAAGTATAAACAACTACATGATTGTGTAATTATATTGTCTTCAAATTAAAAAAAAAATCTTATTTCTTCCCTGTCTTACTTTTTATTTGCTCTGGGGTGTGAAAAAGATAATACACAGTTATCATCAACTAAATAGGCACTATTAATGTTATAATCAGTGAGCCTCAGTAATTTAGAATTTCAAGCTATACCTCATCCTTTAAGCTAGAATGGTACAACTGGCTGCAAAAGAGCATGAAAATATACATACATGTTAGAAATAATGAATTTATCATTTGGCTAAAAAGATTAATATGAGTAAAAAAATCGTCCCAAAGTCCCATTACCAAACTGAGGTTATTGACTCTGATAAAATATATAAATTTCACACACACACACACACACAATTGAATACACATTCAATAGAAGATCAGTGACGTAGAAAAATGAGACTTGTTTTCACACTAATTTATCCACAGAAATATCAGAACTCAACCACAGCACTGACAACTGAAAGTTGAAATATGAACTGTCTAAATACCCGATAAAGCAGGTCAACACTATTTTGAATCTTTGACATTTTTCTTGAGCTGATAGTGGCTGCTGTTACTCTCATTTCATGGAATGAATATATAAATTGAGGATGACACAGTTTTGGATTGTTGTGACCCTGACAGTCAAATAACCTCTCTTCCGACTGAAAATAGGTGCAGACAGATTTCAATTCAGACCATAATATCCATCAAATGTATGATTTAACCCTTACCCTTAATTTGATTAGCAATCACAGATTGTAATTATCAGGAATTTTAAAAGCTGAAAAAAAATTCCCAGTGCTTATGAGAAAATTGCTGATTACTGTAAATTTGCTTGTTTTGCTTCCTCTGAGACGTTTTCCATATATCTCAACATATAGACTTTCACTTTTATTAGAATGTATGGAAAAAAGTTATGTGAGATGAAATTGATATGAATATCATCAAAGTGTATGGAAACTTCTTGAATTCAAGGATGTAAAAAAAATTAAAAGAAAACATTAAAACGTCATTTGCATGGAGTGCCAATTACTATGTAATATGACACTGCCCTTGAGAAGGTATAATCTGAAACTTCTTGCACCTAAACAAGCCTCCATTTAAGCAGGGCAAAGCTTAAAGTCACTGAAAGTTCCTTCAGATTTTAGAGTAGACTTTTTACCTCATAACATAAGTATCTCACCACATGAATGCAAACATTGACATGGATGAGACTTTAAAAGATTTTCTATTTGAAGACCAGAATTTCATCCCACCTGATAGCCCAGGCGACTCATCAAGAGGTGAGAGGCTCCATTGTGTGCTCTCTCGCCTTGCTGTCACTAGACTTTCATCCACCTTTACTACTTCCTCTTTGGTAGGCAGAAGATCTAACTCCTCAAAATCTAGATGTGCAAGCTCTGAGAGCTGTATAGTTGCCATTCCAGTATGCTCTCTGGGACCATGAGCTGGGCTTGCTCTAGTGCTGAACAGAGTATAGCAAAAAATAAATAAATAAATGCCAGAATAGGTATAAGACTTCTGTAATAGAGTAAGACAAAAGTGACTTTCTTTATGTGTATATATGCAAAATAGATAAGAGACATATAGAGCAGACTTTTACAACTAATGAACACAGGCCCAATTTTTCTTATGAGACTTTTTATTTTAAGTAAAAAAAAATGTTGCTTTTTTTTCTTTTGATAAGCAAGAAGCAAAATAATTCATATTAATAGCTTAATATTTTAACCCACCTGCTGGTCAAAGATGAAGGAAGAGAGTCAAAGTCAGACACAGTTGCTGGCTGCTCAGACCCACTGTGTGAGGGGGATAATTGAACAGGTACAAGGGTCTTAATATCTTCACACTCTGCTTTCAGCTTTTCAAGGTTGGGTAACTGACCTGAGATATAACAAAATTTGGTTACCCAGAAAGACTTTTAATGGTAATGCAAAACTCTTTTTTTGGTCATTTCCCAATACTCAGTCAAACACTGCAGATGAGTTGCCCAAATTTTTTCCTTATGGGCCCATGATATGAAACATCCATAAATTCTGCCCTTGACTTCTTTTTTTTTTGTAAGCAAAATGGGTTGAAATGTTCTTTTCTTCACAACAGTACTGTGCAAGTTTGTTAAAGTATTAAATCCTGATAATGAGCAAAAGGAACTTTTTTTTATAGTAGATCATTAGAAGAAAACTAGTGATATCCATTGTTAGCAGAGAATAGAAAAAATTGAAAAAGTGCGTGGAAAGCTATATGATTAAGGTGGGAATTGAAACATAATATCTATGACATCATGGTAAAAAAAAGTAAAATTGCTGTGAATAGCTTAAGTCTTGAACTGTATTGTCACTAGAAAAATTCACCTGAGACGCTCCATAAGCCTGACACTTCCAATGTTTTCAGTTTCTTCTCAAGCTCACTCACACGATTACCTAAGAGCCTGAAAAACATATTAAAGTAATAAGCGTAAAAGAAATTATTGACACCACAAATAGATGATACAGTCTTCTAGCATTTGATTTTGGTCAACCAGGATGGTTATGTGAGATGAAACATGCATGAAGAATTGTACAAAAATTTTTTTTTGTTTTTTAAATGCAATATCTCTCCAAACTAATCTTACTAAGATTTAATCAACTATTACTAGTCGTCATGAAGGACTCTTAAATTTATGAATACTTGTTGGTCTTCCTTTGGTGTGACAGTGCCAGATTCTTATCATTGATTGTATCCAGCAATGCTCCACACAGACCCTGGAGATCAGTCACAGCTTGGGAGGATACATTCATTGGTGACTTGCTCTGAATTATGTCTTGCACTGGCACAGAAATACAAATGTAGATATATGACTGCCAGTCAATATAAATGGATTGATAAGTGAACATTTAGAGTTTTTTTTAAAACACCATCAGCATACTAAATTTTCCCCTCTGAAAAACACTTCAGTGAAAAAAGAAAGCCAATTTAAAAAAAAAAAAAAAAAGCAACCAAAACATTCTAATTATTATTTTATCCAGCTTTTGCAACTGTGTCAATCAATCGATACAGCCTCTCTGTGCATCCAAGCACACCAAAAAATTGATCTCCACCAATGTAAGCATTGGATCTTATCAAATAGTGCATTGCTTACAAAAAATTTTCACAGATTAAATATTTCACCTTGTTTTTGTGTGATAACCAAACCACCACTGCGTGTCTGACCAAGCTTTAGCATACCCCTTGTCCTTTTCTTCTCCAAGATGCTCTGAGGAAAAAAATTAATTCTTCCAGATTATTTTCTAACTTTCATAACACCAATCTTGCCATCCTGAAAAAATATTGTAAATATATTTTTTTTTCTTAAAAGTTCAAAATAAGAAATGCATTTAATATCAAAAATTTTTTATTGCTTATTTGAGTGAGAAATTTTGATAGATATGAACACAAACTTTTACCCAGATACTTATTGCCATCGAAAATTAATTTTTTTTCTATTCTGAGCCACTCAAAAGTTTGTTGGTGCCACCTAGGAGGGGCCAGTTTTTTTTTTCTTTATTTTGTGGGCCAATAGTTACACACCAAAATTTAGAAGATTCAACTTCCACCATTCAATCTAAAAAATCCAGACATATCAAACCACATGGAGCTACATTATTTTGTGCAGAAGTATAAATTCCTTTCATTAAAAAAACACCTGCTTAGACCATGATTAGCAATAAAACAAGTCATAAAATATTTGTGAAAACTATAGATAAGAATAAAACCTATTTCATTTTTTACTCTAGTAACTTTAAGTTTTGAAAGATTTCCCTTCTCTATATGCAAAAAATGATTAAAAAAAAAAAGTTGTTTTTACCAAGTCGAGCACAAATTTACATTGAGCCACAAGCAGAACTTTATTTAATAGAACTTACTTTATACTTTGAGACAGTAGCAATAGCCATGCTTTTTTCCTCCTCCATTTGTTTCAATCGCTCTTGTAAAAATCTAGCAGAAAAAAAGTGATTATATGAACTTATAATAACATGAACAGTATATCTAAGACAATAAATAATAATAAAAACTAAAATGAAATTTCAGTAAAATTTGTGTTGTTAACTAATAGACAACCACAGGGATGAAAGAAATTTTGGAAACTTGAACACAAAGTAAAATAAATATTATATAATTAATTGAACATACACTACTCCCTTTTCTTTATTATTTTTGCTCTATAAAATATATCAGAGCCCGTATCCAGTTGCATATGATGAACAAAATAAACTTCTATGACTGTTTCTTTTGAAGAAATGAAATCTACTTTAGAGCCATCCTAAAGTATACAAAGAATCAATTTATCAACTGAACTTTAGGGCTTTGAAACAGGCTGTTTCGGTAAATTTACTTTAACTAAGAGTAAATATAATAACAGAATGAACATAGACAGACACACAGAAACTGACTTGTTTTCCATATTTAGGGCATCAATATCAACAATACGTTTATCATCTCCACCAAGGATGTAGTTGAGCTCTGTGTTGAGGCGCTCATGTTTTGTGCGGTAAGCATCTCTTTCTGTCTCAAGATCCTCTTTCTCATCTAATACTTGCTGTAGATCACGTTGCATCTGACGTATCTGGTTGCAAAAAGCATAGACAGTTGACATGTTTCATTAAGTCACTTTTCAATGATCTACTTATCCTTCACTTTCCGCAAGCTAACCTGCTCAAGTTTAGTTTTGAACAATAAGAGTTTGGACTTTTTGATTGCACTAAATGTACAAAGTAAAATTTGTCTAGCATGGTAGCATATAAAACTGTTTATAGTTTTTAGGCAAAGTTCTGACTAAAAAAAAATGCATTACGTACTTCACATCATATAACATGTCTAGTTTTGGTGTTAGTCCATAAATATTTCTTAAAAAGGTACTCTAAAGCATATTTTGATGAAGTTTTGATATTACAGACCTATTGCATATCAATGTAATAAACCCTTAAAGACCGGCTCAGGTAAAGCATTAACTGATTTGCCAAGGCGAGGGTGCCAAGCCAGTAACAGTTGCGAGAGTGTGTGCTTGGCGCACTAACAGGTCTCATCATGTGAAAATAAAATATTTAGGAGTTGATAAGCTGTTTTTACGCGCTAAAGTTTAAAGACACCTATAAAAGTATACATTTTCTGAAACTTTACTGTTTAATCTTTGTGCTCGTATTATTTTTTAAAAACTTTTTTTGTTTCACTTAGGACATATAATAAGAATAAGGGTGAGTGACGCACGTACAATCGTGTCTTGAAGAAAAATAACGAGACAATTTTTATCGATAAAGCTAATCACAAGTTCCCCTTGTTTGCTAGTAAAGTATATTTCAAGCGCTGAACGATGACGAATCCAATCATCATGTACTATTTGGAGCCAATCATGATCCACAAAACAAATCAATCAGGACGACCCATCAAGTCAATTTCATCAGCGTCTTTCATCTAATACAAGTGTAATGGAACCAACGAGCATCAAGTTCATCAACACACCCCTTTTTGGAAGGGGAGAAGAGAGGGAGAAATTTAGTAAGCAGACACACTAGCCAAAAAAACTGCATCATTGTTCTATATCTTCATTATTAAGTGTTAGTGATAATACATTTAGAAACAAAATGGAATTGTCTACAACAGATTACGAAATACACTTGGATTTCATCTTCTCATCTTTCATTCACTTGGTAGCATCATTATTTTCAAATCTCAGATGAACACCATGAGTAGGTTGTCATGTCAATTTTTGTCCCTTCCCTTCCCTTAGGTTTATCACCTAATCACCTATATTTATTGAGGAGATACAATGTGCTCTTACAGGGAGGCCCAACTGACGTCACAAAATGTAAATAATCCTATTAGGACCATTAGGTCTAAGGCTTATATCTCATTTCACTGATGCTCTGATTCGTTAGTTTAGATTATTGTTTCAACTGACGGGCCAAATGCTACGTCCCTGACTCAGCTGTACAGGTGGATAAACTAATGTAGATGTCATAGTGAATAATGTTTACTTGATCATAACTTCGTTACCTTTAAAGCTAGGAACTTAAAATAAATTGCAAAATTACATGAAATAAATCATTATTGTCACATGATTAGCAGATTAGGGAATATTTTCAATAGAAGAGTCATAGCTAATGCTGATGATCAACAAATCATAGTTGTTAGTTTACTTTAATTCATAACTCTGCTCTCTGTGAAGCTAGAAACATCAAATAAAGTTTAAAGTTATATCAGATTTTATTGAAAAATCACATCAGATTAATACTGAAAGTTTTATTATAGCCTGCTAAGTGATTGTCTTTCAAGAGGAGAGACATAGATCATATGATAATCTACAACTGCAAACCAGTGGTCATAAAATGCACATGTATGGTTTACTTCTTCATAACTTTCTTATCCGTGAAGCTAGAAACTTGCAATATCACTTGTTACTTTTGCAGATTCACAAAAAATCAAAAGACATTTAAGACTGCTTAAGAATTTTGAAAAACAAAATACATGGATATGTGGTGTTACATATCTACAACTGTCGCCTTCCCGCTGGAAATTTTTTAATTGTAGATGGACAACTGATGCTCTGTGAAAATGTCCCAAAAATGTTATAGATGAGCCACTGTCTGTTTCCGGGGTTAGTATTGACCATGAAAATAAATTTCACATCTTGCCTTTACATGATCACTCAATGCATGGAATACTGCAGAAAAGTCTATATGAGAAGCAAGGAAACTTTTGCTAAAAAAAATTCATAACTAAATCTGTTTTAATATGAAATCATTGGGATATGGGTAATAAAAATTATCTCAAAATCAAAAGACAAAATCTGGTATTCATGAGACTTATTATAAATATCTCCTGCAAATTCCCTCTTATATATTGCTTTTAAAAAAAAACAAAAAAAACAACCCCAAACACTTGTTTGACAGCAGCACAGCCCTTCTTCCTAAAATCAAAGAAGCAGATTTTATTGCAAGAATTCTGCAGTGCATAATATTGAGGGTCTGACACCAAATTGTGATATCTGAAAAATAGTTGTATCTCAAGTAACTACAAAGTGGTAGGTAACCTCAATGTTTATATTGTGAGCTATAGCATTCTATAATTTTACAGAAACTAGTACTAAAAACAGAGTTTGGCTGAAAGCTGCTCTCTGTATATGAAGAAAATCAATATGCTTACTTCAGACACATTTTAAATGAAAATTCATAAATACCTCTTCCCTGCTTGCTTCGAGTTCTTTCACTAAAGCCTCTCGCTCATGAGCCGGAAAGTGCCTGGTGTTGAGGCCTTCATCGGTTGTCCCAACTCTTGATCGAGCAATTTGTTCACGTAACAACTGTAAAAAGAATGTTGAGAGAACAATTCTTCTTCTTCATTTACATTTTCCATAACCAGTTCTGAATGATATGTATGACAAAATCATTTGCTACCATATTATTCAACCTCACTGGATACATGTTTAAACTTAAACTTGTCAATAAGTTTAAATTTTATATGGAAGAAAAAAGATACTGCTATATTTTGCCATATCAATGCAGCTCCTCAAACACTTGATAAAATAAAAATGTGCCTCCTCAATCCTGGAATTGCCTACGATACTACAAGAACACAGATGGTCAAATTTGAAGCAGAAAAAGTTTGGGGTTCCAATTCAATATTAAGACACTCAAATATTTTAATTCTGAAAGGTCTGATTTCAAACTATAATACAAAGATACTTATATTCAATGTGACCAACCAACTAAAGAGGAATGACGTAGAGAGGCTAGGACCTTATAAGTCTGTTTCCATGCAAGGAATTTTATAGGCGATCACAGATTTACTAAAACATAAATTCGCATAGAGAATAAGGTTCTTATGCATTGCCTTTGTTTAGTTAAATTGACACTCAAAACAATTTAAAAATTTGATTATATTTATAGCAAAAGTACCTTTATATCTCCTTCAGCATCTTGCAACTTTTGTTTCAGGTCATCTACTTGGAACTTGAGTGCTTTATTGGATTCTTTTGTATCAAACAAAAGTCGAGCAATGCTCTGTGCGACAACATCAATAATAATAATAACAATAAAAAAATATAAACTATTTATAAATATGGCAAAAGCTGGCTATATGCATGCTATATTTTAAAAGAATAATATGCTGACAATTCCTCAAAAGTTTAATTAGCAAAAATCCAATGAGACATTGTGTTTGCACAAAATTAAGTTAGGTGCCTCAAGTCAAAGAGATTTAACTTATTTCTTTGCACTTCAATGAGAAAAAGCTCTATCACACAAGTCTCGTTACAGTTTTAGTTTATCCCATGTTTGTTGTTATTTCTCCATGTAATCATCTTTTACAGAAATTGTTTGTAGTTTAAAATGAAATCCAACTATCTGCTCTTAAAAATTTTGACTCATACAAACTTTTTGAAAAAAGTGCATTATTCATGGCTATTCCACAGTTTTGCTGTGATCATAAAAATCAGCCACCAAGCCCTGAACCCACCTTGCTTATGCTAATATAGCACAAAATCTTGAACTGAACCAATACAAATTTTAGCCATGACTTAAAGTAGAATTTAGGGAGTATAACAATACAAAAATCTACCATCCAAAAGTCTGCTAGTGCTTACCACTAAAATCTATAAAATCAAATAAAAAAAGGCCTTAGACTTTAGCCTAAATGAAGTAGAGACTTACTTGAGAATGAATATCTGTGTATGTTTTTGGATCTATTTCCACATGGGATGGATAAACAGGTGTCTGGATATAAAAAAAAATAGAAGAAAAAAAGCACCCACTTCATAAGCAAGAGACACATTGTTTTCAAAAAAAGTAAAATAAATACATAATTTATCCACTTACTCTCTGAGGCCCTTTATAAAAAAAGATATTTTACACAGTCAAATGCATGTATTGTAAATGTAATGAAGTCTAGTGCTTAATGCTGAAAAAAAATTTTTTTTTTTCTCTTTATCATATTTTAAGAATTAAAAATATAAAATGTATTCCTGAATTTCAAATACTGCTTAGAAATAAATAAATGATGATCAATTATCTTTAAACTGAAGAAAGGCTATTTATGAGGAAGTTAAGCAAGCTTACATCTCCAGTTAGTTGGCGCTTCACCATCTGATAGCGATCCCTCAACTGCTCTGCCATTAATTTAAATTGATCTCTCTCACTTCTGCATTGGTCAAGTTCTCGACTGAGGATAAGCAAAGCTTCACATTTGCTTTCCAGTTTGCGCTTACATATTTGGTACTGAAAAATAGGAGAGAAAATGTAAATACAAACAAGTTAGTTTTCAAGCTAACTTTATCAAAAACATTTATACCAGTAGCAACAAAGGTCTTTTTCAAGACATTGACCACTGTACTGCACAATCATTTTAAATGCTAATAAGATTGGTTTTAAAAGCTCTGGATACATGTAAATCTTATCTTTCAGAGAGATAGTTGATCAACAGATAGAATATTTTTTACTGGTCTAGTCCACTGCGAAGTGGGATATCTGTGTTTGAAATTGGGTTCAAAATACATCTCTCTCTCTCTCGCTCTCTGTTCATAGCCGATTTAATACTTATAATTGATTTGTTTCCTACAACACCTCTTTATTTTCTGCTACTAATTTGTTAATTCTTTAATTGAACGTAATTCACATTATGATGATATTTTTATATTTATCTAAATTTACTGCCTATATTTCCTCTACATTTTAACTTATTTCTTCCTTGTTTTTCTTTATTATTTCTTCTCATCTCAATTCATTAAAGGCTTGACAATCAGTGTCTGTGTCTATCCAATTAAATAATGTATGGCTTCTTTCAAATCTAAGGTTAGTATTTTAAATTAACAATCCCTGATGACTTAATTCTGCCTCTGCTCTGCATGTAGAGATGCACTACTACCAAAGCCAATAAGCTTCTGAACGGGGGACATAAGAACAGAGTAGCTGTGTTTCTGCCATTTACATTACAGTAGTTTAAAAAAAAGCTCTACTTTAATAAACTTGGTTTAAATTGTCAAAATAACTCATGAAATACATTCAATTTGTTAATTTTGGCATTGTGGTTGTTTTATGCCTTTTTTTAGTTCAATAGGAAGGAAAGAAGATAAATAGGTTTCCAGGGAAGAAAAATAGGACTTGCAGTGAAAGTAAAAGCTAATTAATATAAGCAATTAATTTAAGGATAGAGCGAGAACAGGAGAAAAATAAACCTTATTTAATAATTTAAAGAGGGAAACTTTTCCGTCTAGTTCTGTTTGAAATTGTAACTGAGCCAATCAGGCTCCAATTTAAGGCTAAGCTTCAGGCATGGACATTTTTGTTGCTAAAAGAGCGCAAATTTCATGACTGAGTAAATTAAAAATATTATTTAACGTTCCAAATAATAGCAAATTTCATAGGAGAGTAAATTATCGAGTATGACACATATGGTATTCAGTTTATGACATGTCAATTTTTAAACTCTATTACATCTATATTCTAGATCTAGATCTATTGATAATATACATCTATATGTACAGTATAATGCGCTTTTTCACTTATTACCCCAGGCTCGTACTTAACAAAGTTCTATTATCAAGAGTGCCATAGATCTTTGAATTGAATAAAACTCTTCGGTTATAAGTTTCAAATTTTGCCAGGTCTGATTTAGACTGATAAATATTAAATAACTTTCAAAATGTTGTTTTGTTGACACATTTGTTTAAAACCATGCTGTAACTGATAGTAAAAAATTGCAGTCGATTCCAAGGTAGCAAACTCTGATATAAATGAGCTTGGAATAAAACTAAAAAGCGGCCAGAAAAAATAGATTTACCTCAGTGTTGAGTGCTTCAAATTTATTTGCCATAGTTTGATTGCACTGCCTAGGTCTTGACGTGGACATTCCAAAAAAATTCTATATCTGATCTAGAAATTAGAATCTAGATCTAGATCCAATCTAGATTCTAGATCGTGATGTGTCTAGATCTTGATGTAGATCTCTAATCCCTATCTGAATCATCTAAATTGTACTCAGATCTGGATCGAATCTTCAGCATTAGATGCTCCGGTTTCTATCCTTCTTCCCTCTTGTTTTATATGAGGGTCCATTTAATTGTCAGATGCATCGTCCTGATACAGATTAAGCCTAAAATGTAGTTTCTTCTGTAGCAACGATTAGTAGAATTCTGTAGCCATTACTTTTTATGCAGCCAACGTCCACTCAATATTTCCGGTCCACACAATATTGCTGTAAGAGCAGAAGAGTTCCTAGTCAGAGACAGCAGGGGTGGGGGTGGGAAGAGAGAGAGAGAGAGAGAGAGAGAGAGAGAGAGAGAGAGAGAGAGAGAGAGAGAGAGAGAGAGAGAGAGAGAGAGAGAGAGAGAGAGAGAGAGAGAGAGAGAGAGAGAGAGAGGTTGTTTCTGCTTGTTCGAACTCAAAATACAAGCAAATAGATTACCATTTAAAGGCCTTTAAACACTGCAAGTGAGCAAAATATTCATGCACACATCGTAATATAACATTCAAATTATTCATTTGACGCAACCTGTAGGCGAGTAAATGTAAATTTGTTCACGCAATGCAGGATATCGAGTGGACATTTCGACCAGCGCGCACAAGCACACAGAATTCTGAATTCTGTGAAATTAGAATTTGAGAGAGAGAATCTAGCCCTCTTGAAACTAAAGTGATTTAGTCCGTTGTGGAATGTGACTGTTCATTTCTGCATTTCCAAATGTACAACTATGTTAACATTTGATACAAGCAATAATTATTTAGATAGAATACGAAATTCATTTCTTCATTTTGGGCATGATTATCTTTGAAAAGAGCATATGTATATATGCCCTGTTGCTCTCACGAGGCGGCTGTGGCGAAGTGAAGACATTCTGGAGCAGGAACTGTTTTTTATGTGCACAGAAGGAGAAAAATAATGGTCTCATAGGGACTCCTCCAGTTAGGTTCCGGTTCTCTGAGATTCTCAGGCATGTAGAAGTAAAATATAAGCTTAAAGCAATCTTAAAATTAAACTGTAAGCAAAAAAGATGTGGGATAGGTAACTTAGGTGTACTGATAAAGCAGTGATAACGGTATTTCAAACTACTTGATTGTTTTAGCAATCGCTTCAGTCCTTCCTTAATTCCCCTTATTACTTCTTTAAGTCCACCCATTCTAGTCATTAAATCTCGAATTAAAGCAGAACGTTGTACTCTATGATCTCCAGCAGTCATGAGTCAGCGTGTGCAAGAGATGGAACGGAAACGCTTGGGAAATCTCTGACGTCAAAGCCCAATGAATCAGCTTAGCCACGCATTAGATACCGATACGTCAGTAGGAAAACTATGAACACCTGAAGACAGTGTCAGAATTGGCCCCTAGTCCCTATCCTTCCATATGAGTCACCAATGATGCCTACAATTAAATTGAGCATCATAAACTAATTTTAGAGTAGAGCCCAACACATGGTAGGGCTTCCGTAAATTACATAAAAGGGGATATTCCTCAAACTATCTTTACAATATTGCATCCGACCATCATCTAAGGAACGACCGTCAGTTTGATCAATGTGCAGAGACAGATGACGCTGAGGGTATGTTCAAATATAATGAAGCATACTTAGTGATCTAGATCTGTTAGTGCTTTTTTATTTAAATAATTCAATACAGTTATCAATAAGATATAAAACCAAACTCTGGAGGAAATCTTCCGGCATTTATGCGAATCAGTGGCTTTAATTTGATTAATTAAAAGTCTAAAAGAATATTCCTTTATTGTCTGATCTGTAAGTAAAACAGTCGATGAAGTTATGACTTTGATGTCATGCATTTTATGTTGCTTTATTCGTTCTAATGGCTCTAGACACCCTTGAAACTTATAATAGATTGAGAGGTAGAATGAGTCTGAATCTCATTCCTAAACCTGTACAGAGCTGTATTTTGTGTATAGAATACAAGCATTAGCTTCAGAGAGAGAGAGAGAGAGAGAGAGAGAGAGAGAGAGAGAGAGAGAGAGAGCGCGCGACAGAGAGAGATACAGACAGGCAGACAGACAGACAGACAGACAGAGAGAAAGAGAGAGAGAGAGAAAGAGAGAGAAAGAAAGAGAAAGAGAGAGAGAAAGAGAGAGAGAGAAAGAGAAAGAGAAAGAGAGAGAGAGAGAAAGAGAAAGAGAGAGAGAGAGAGAGAAAGAGAAAGAGAGAGAGAGAGAGAGAGAGAGAGAGAGAGAGAAAGAGAGAGAGAGAAGTAAGAGACGGAGAAATAGTATATTCACTAGCCTCCTTACCAATTTACGTCCGTCTGTTTAACGAGTGTATAAGTCCATATTAATTAAGGAATGATTCCTGTTATACTGTATTATCCATTGCGTTCCTTGAAGTAATTTGTTCCAATGAATCATATTACATTTCTAAACATTGCCTTCACAAAGATTATGTGTGCAGCTAAGTTACAAATAATTTCGTTATCATGTTAATGTTTAGCCTAGACCTATGTTAAGATACACTGCTCATATTTGTATTTAATGTTCATTTCAGGAGCCTTCCTGAGCCTTTCTGATCCTTACTGATGTTTTCCGGAGTTCCTTAAATATATTCTAAGCCTGTTTTAGCACATTGGAAAATTAGATCCTGGGCATTTGACCTTAATAAATAAATAAATCTATAGACCCTGCATTCTTACTTCATTCTATGAGGCGACCGAAAGAGTGAAAGAAAACTTACCCATCCGTATAAGCTCTGTCGTTCAGCTTTGTAAGCCACCGGAACATCCCCGCATCTTCACGAGTACTTAGATTGTCGTCAAATAAGGGACTTCTCAATTCACTCGCATCCAATGCGGCACGTATCCAGTGTTAGCTGATAGTGGGTCTCTGGGAACAATAAGAAGACTCTGTGACTGTTGATGTATGAACACTGGTTGGGAGGCAAAAGACATTAATCTGGAGGACTCGTCGCAGACGGCATCTTGAATGGGTGACAGCTCGCTGTGGCTGCCTGTGACTTGTTTTTTCTTCTGTTTTATTCATCCAATCTTGTTACAATTCTTGTTCAGCCTGAGTGCTCACTACCACTGATAGATGTAAAAGAAATTCCTCTCTTCATTCATTCCTAATTGATCTTGTGATTTTTTTAAATCTTGGTTTTAAGATTGTTTTACCGTTTTTTCTTATAACTAATTGTTTTGTCGGTTTCTATTGAAACAGCTAATGATTCTTAAGGACATGACCAGCTGTTTTGGTACGTTTTTTAGTCTCTAGGCTACGCTAGCTCTGTGCCTGTACTAATTTTCAGAGTGGCAAGCTAGTAATTTAAAAGGCTCTCCCAGCCCGACACCCGCCGCCTCCGTAATTGTTAATTGTGATTAGTTGTTTCGGCATTGACAAAATCGTATAGTTTACTTGGCCGCCACGGCACAAAGTAGATACACAAGACTGGGTAATATTTTTTCTTTCCTTTTGGCTCCGCGAAGTAGAATTTCCTTGTGATCTAAGGAACGGTACTAACTAATACTAAACCTCCTTGTTGTAAGTGAGTTTTAATCCCTTTAATTTTAAGTTTGTGGTTTGTATTATTAACTTTGATGGCGGAGGATTCTGTCGCTGGGGTTTCCGATATAGGTGATATCGGAGTCCAGAATTGCCTTCCTGGCGGAGGAGAAACAGAGTCGAGGGTGCACACTTTTCTCCCTCGGCTTCCTCTGTTTGGTGGTGAGGTAGCATCGATAGATGATATCCTCTTACAATATCAGTCAGTTTTTGGCCCGACGGAGACTGCCCAGAACATTCTGAGCAGGTTTTACAGCCTCCAGCAGGGCCAGACTGAAGACGCTGGAGATTTTGCCGCTCGCCTCGAGGATGTCATCCACCAGGCTGTGCAGCTCGGCCGCGTGCGGAGGGAGGACGTCGACACTATGCTGTGCGAGGCATTTGAGGGAGGACTGCGTCGCGAGACAAAAGCAGTCACTTCCTATCTTTTCACGCCCAGAAAGGAGTTTTCCAAACTGCTTGTGGAAGTGAAAAGGAAAGAGAGAGAGTTGGTTAACAAAGAAGGAACAGTGGCCTCGATGCAAGCTTCGGAGGTAGATGCACTGAAGTCGCAGGTGCTAGAATTACGCTCAGAGTTGCAAACCCTAAAGAATGAATGGGCGCAGCAGCCTTCCCCATACTCTCCTTCCGCGCCACACAGCGCAAGCCACCCCGCCCGCTCCGTGCCAGGCCCCTAGGCCCCAGAGGTCTAGAACTGAGCCTGTGTGCTGGCGCTGCAATATGCCTGGTCATGTAAGAGCTGGATGCCGCATGCCGTAAAACGGCAACGCGTTTGTGGGTCGAAGCAGACCACAGCCGCAATAAATTCCTACCTTGTGGGGGGTAAGACTAGTGCAGATGTGAAAGTTAATGGCAGGGTGGTGAGGGACTCACCATCAACCTCTATAGCCCTCGTGGTTCCCGACCATGATAGACCGAGAGCAGTACCACTGCTTTTAGGAAAAACATACTTCCTTTGCTCCTGACAGCTTCTGAAAACTTGCCGGAATCCTTGCAATTAGTATCTAATTGCCTGGAGGCTAGAGATTCTCAAGTAAATGCAACAGGAGGCTCAGTTGCCTTTGTAAGATTTGCTGGCCATGATAAATTATATTTAGAGGCCAGCAGACCAACTGTTGTTCCAGTGCAGCTAGACAAGGCATTATCATGTCACCAAACATATGCTCTTGTCGAGGCCTGCCTGGACTCTGCCCTTCCTGAGGGCGTGGAGGTGTCGCCCATTTCGTGTGTGTTTTATGATGTAGACATAGATACTCATCAAATTGTGTTGAGCAATTGTTCCACCTATACTGCTCAACTTCAAAATGGAGTAGTTGTGGTTCAGCTCACTCCAGTAGTGGTCACAGAGAGTATCTCTCAAATAGAAACCACGAATCGCCTTGCCCTTAGTTTAGACTTGAGTTCCATTGATTTCTCAAGGCATGACCAGGAGCAGTTGAATAACTTGGTATAAGAATATGCTGATGTCGTGCCATGCAGTGAGCTTGATTTAGGATATTTTAAAGGGGTAGAGAACACCATAGATCTTGAAGATCCAAAACCGTTTAAGCATCGTTACAGGAGTATTCCCGCCACACATGTTTGAGGAGGGGCGCAATCACCTTCGTCAGTTGGAGGCGTGTGGGGTGATTTGTCCTTCGAGATCTCAATACAGCTCTCCAGTTGTGTGCTGTCGTAAGAATGATGGAAAGCTCCGCCTGTGTTGACTATAGGCTCCTAAACTCAAGAACGCGAAAGGACAATTATTGCCTTCACCGTGTGGATGAAATATTGGACTCCCTCAGAGGTGCCAAATATTTTAGCCACATCGATCTTAAATCTGGCTACCATCAAATTTCAATAAGGGAAAACCACAAGCCTTACAAGGCTGACTGCTACCAAGCTTGACGCTACGGGTTATCACTGGTTGGCAGTCCTAGCCGCCTTTGACTTTGAGATAGAGTACACATCCGGCGCGTCCAGTCAGGATGCTGACGCTCTATCGCGCCTTCCATCTGCGCGAATCAACAACGCATCAGCACAAGCCATGTGTTCTGTGAACTTTGCTCCATTTGCTGCAACCATGGCTGCCTTTGCTGATGATACAGAAGAAGAATATACTCCTTTTCTCCATATTTCATTGATGGAACTGAGACAAGCTCAAAATGTGGATGTATTCCTGGGTGTATAGATGACTGCCATGGGAAAAAGAGTGTGTCCTATTCTTAAAAGGACCCCAAATCCTGCTAAACAAGGCATCATGAAGAAAACTTGGCCGAAGGTTGAAGGTGAAAAACCTCAGCTTGTCCTACCTGCACATATGTACCTAAAGTGTGTAAGGCCCTTCATGATGATAAGGGTCATCAGGGGTACGAGAAGACCCTGAGCCTTATATGGTTGCGCTTCTTCTAGCCAGGAATATCCAAAGATGTAGAGATTTGGTTTCATCATTGCGGTCGCTGTTTAAGATTTAAAGAAAAACCAGGTAAAGCTTCATTGGTAGGAATTCAAACAGCGACTTTCTCAAGGTAGATGCGGACCAAAATGGCACGCAGTATATTCTGGTCATCACGGATCATCACGGATCATTTCACTAAATTCGCTATGGCAGTACCGATACGTAACATGTCAGCAAAGGCAATGGCCGAAGCTCTCTTGATTTTCGTCCGAAACTTTGGCACCCCGAAACGGATAAATGCTGATCAAAGGGCCAAATTTGAGTCCAATGTGATTCGTGCGCTCCATCAATAATTACAAGTAGAGAAGTCCAGGAACATACCATCATCCAATAAGAAATGGGAGCTGTGAGTGGATGAACCAAATGCTCATCAGTATGTTCGGCACCCTACCTGAGCGTAAAAAGAAGGATTGGACATCCCACATTGGCATGTTGGTTCTCACATATAATAGGAACGATTCCACAGCGTTCTCGGCGTACTTTCTCATGTTTGGGTGAGAACCGAAGCTCCCTGTTGATAACACGCTTCCTCTGTGCTCAGAGTCTCGAGGTGATCACATCACAATGGCCAAGAAAGCTTTAGAATGGGCATGGGCTGGGGCCTCGGAGAATAGTGCTAAAGGAAAGGAAAGTCAAACAAAAATATCGTAACAAACGTGTGAGACGAGCAACCCTGATTGTTAGCGACAAAGTCTTGGTTTGCAATTGCTCTTTTAAGGGTCCCCAAAGTTTCCATTAGAAAACCAAAAAAAAATATTGAACGAAATATTACTGTGTGAAAACAAATAGATAGACAGAGAGATAGAGAAATCGATAGAAAGATTATATACAACCATATTGCTTTTCTTTCTTCCTTCTTGTTTTTCCCCCCTCTGTTGATGTCGTTTTGACTTCTGTTTGAATGTGGTATGCATATCTTAACATGTGCGTTTGCGACTGATTAAGCTTTGTTTTAAGTTGTTATTTTATTAATAATTGATCTATGCTGTATTATGTTTTGTTTCATTTTATTTAATTGCATCTGTTAGGCTTAAAGTGCCGCTAACATCTTAACATCGGAGAGTAAGAATAGAATGACAAGTACACAGATTTTACCCTAGACAAAGCTTCCTACTTTGTAATCGAAGTCAGATATTTTTTTTCGTTTAATTCAAAGACTAATTCAAAACTATGCAGTGTGGCCATTTTTGTACTTCATGATACCGTGCATTTCTTTCTTCGCTATTATGATATACATATACATTCTCATCAATTTTCGAATTATTTCCCACTTATCATGGATAAATCGCAAAAAGCAAAAAAATGCCATTAGGTATGTTCCTGTACAAAATAATGCTTTTATATAAGTATATTCATACTTATATATTGGTTAGCCATAGATGCATCATTCAATTTGGTGTGCGACTATGCATTTGTTTTTAAATATAAATAGAACTAGGGCACTAAAGGTTGAATTTGTGGTGGCAGTTTTCAAGTTTTCTTCAAGTAGAGGTCTAAAATGATTTTGATGTTAAAAATGAAGAAGAATCATCTAGTCTACAACTCCAGCTTATAGCTGGATGAACAATGTTATTAAACTTTTGGGCCTGTGCTAATACGTGTTTAAAAATAAAACAAAATTGCCAAAGACCGTAAGCTTATGATATTGACATGGTCTGAGATCGAGAAAACTGGAAGTCTTTGAGGTATCCTGTGCTAAGATGCTCCGTGAAGTCTCTTCACCTCTATTAATTTTGAGATGTAACAAAGAGTTCACTACACCTACATAACCGTCTAGGCGCAACTTCTGTTTTAACCTCTTTCTAGAGTCAATTCCGGCCGTGCGCTGATATTTTTCCCTGATTAAGCAATCCACGACTTTATTCTTTTACTGTGTTCTTGGTCTTTTCTCTCTTCCAACTTTTCCTCTGATCCAATATTGTCTCCTCCATAGAGTTTTCTTTCACTTCATCGACATAATTTTTATACCAATTTTGTCCTCAATGGTAGGCATATTTAGTTTTATATTAAGCTTACATTATTCCGTCTTTGACTTCTTGCATTCAAATTTCTTTTTGGTCTTGAAATTTTAATAACGTTTTAGGAGCACATTATCTTAAAAGCTATTTTTCCTATTACATTTCGTTTTGAAGTTTTGCAACGGATACGGAAGTTGAATGTGTTTTTTTCCCATGATTTGTACCGTAGTTTTCTTTCGTTATTTTGGAGTTTCCGCATTTCCTTTTTCTTTTTTTTTGTAATGAAAATTCATCTTTTGGTTTCATTGATTAACTGCTATAAAATGTTTTGATGTATCTTAATGTCATGTCACCAGTTTTGTCAAATAAAAAGTAGAATGGGTTTTTCTTGTCTGAATGAATCTTTATAAAATTGTGGAATAACTTTTTTTTATTGATTTGTTAGCTTTCTTTTATAAACCAATTAAACTGAAATTAAATGCATTACTACAACTTTTTAATGCTTAAAATTCATTCAAGGACAGATATTATTAGGAACAATATACCAAAGCTAAGGCACTGACCACAACGTAACAACTGGGAGCAACCTGGTTCATATTTTATGGCATTGTTTTTTTTTTTTACAATAGCTGGCGCTGACTTTTGTCTGTCAAGGTCAAGAGAATTCTTGTACATATATTTGCACACTAGGATTTCTGCAAGTCTCGGAGTAATTCTTGAGCTAAAGCCATCCAAATTTTTCATCAAATAATATTGTATAATTAAACACACGTAGAACTGATAAAGATAATTATCTTCATCATTATTTTCTCACTCTTCTTTCTACTTTCTTTACACTCATATCTATCATTCTATTTAAACACACACAAAAAAGCTGACTTTTAACATACATTTTATTGTAATTCCAAAAAATGCGGGTATCTTATGTTTTAATGACAACAAACCACAATTTCATAAAATTCATATTAGTAGCTCATATGTGCCAGACTTTTTATAAAACTTTGGTTAACTTGAATAAATATAGTTTATTGCATATGTTCAGGTATGATTAAGATTCGCTCTAGACATAATGAACCGTAATGGTTAGAGTTTCTTTTGATTATCTACCAGTTGAACAGGAGAAACCCGCAGCGTTTATTATTAAGCACACCCAAAGCTCGAAATATCCACATCCTTATCTGAGTAAAAATGAAATTCACATTCCAACTTAAGCATATTTCTGCAGGGAATGTAAAGCAACAGAGCAGATGAACCACAAAGACGGGTTTGTGAATTAGGCTAAGCTCTTTGTGGACACCATGAAAGTTAATGTATTTTTTTTTCTAAATTCAAGTAAACAACAAAGTGCAATATCAGTCTTTTTTTGGAAGAGCTGTAAATTCAAAGTAAAGACTGTCAAAGACAAAGAAAAAACGAAGTTTTTTTTTTTTTTACATAAGTCTTTTCTTTGATAAAAACGCGGTTCTTTTTGTGAAAATACAGCTCTTCAATTGACATCCTTTTTAGGCAGAAAATTAACCAGCAGTAATTATTTCAGTCATAATGACTTTATTTTTTAATGAACTTTCCTACAATGTACTTTTCTTTTCTTTAAAAACAAAGCTTGGGTCTCTTCGAGGTAAAACCTTTAATAATTAATAATAATAATAATAATAATAATAATAATAATAATAATAATGATAAAAGAAATAAAATAATAGTCCCCCATTCCCATTTTTTCCATCCACCCGTTATTTTTGTGCTATGAGCTTGTTGCTCCCTTTTTGTTCATATGATAGTATATTCCTTGTTTCGACATAAGTTGCGAATGCGTCCCAGCCTCACACACTGCACCAGCCCTAAATACGGCGATCTTGTCCGCATCTTTGATAGTGCTGAGTCTGTGAGCGATGGTGATGCACGTCCTACCAGCTCTTGCCTTGTCCAGAGCTTCTTGTACGATCTGCGGAAAGATATCAGGGAGAAAATCAAAGCAATCAATGCACAATTAGATTGTTGTTTTTTTTTGCCCTGAGCCTTTATTTATTTGTTTGAGCGGGAATAAAGTTATGTTTATAAGAGATGGGTGTGTGTGTGTATATATATTATTTTCTGCTCTGGAAGCGATGTAAACATAACATTGATATAGATTTTCTAGCATCGAAATGGGCATTTAAAGATCTGATCCAAACAGATGGCACGCATCGAGACTCGAACCCCAACTTTCTACACATGTGACAAGAGCCGGAAATGTTGGGTATTCGATGCTCATTAATAATAATTTCATGCACTGTGATATGACATAAGACAGATTTAGAATAGAAATTGTACATATCTCCCTCTCCCCTCAAACATATACTTGTCCTGAGTTATAACAGTAGCTAGATCACTGATATGTCTCTCTCTCTCTCTCTCTCTCTCCCTCTCTGATAGTTTTAGGAAATGCTATGATAGATTTTTAATTAGAGTGCCTGAAGTGAGCTCCCCCTTTTTAATACATCTCCTGAGTTATAACAGTAGCAAGGTCACTGGTATTTGTAACATTGAGACCAAAGTTTCCTTAAAACTCTCTATCTCTATCTCTCTCTCTCTGTCTTTCTCTCTACCTCTCTCTTTGTCTCTCTCTCTCTCTCTCTCTCTCTCTCTCTCTCTCTCTCTCTCTCTCTCTCTCTCCCTCTCTCCCTCTCTGCTAGTTTTAGGAAATGCTTTGATACATTTTTACTTAGAGTGCCTGAAGTGAGCACTCCCTATTCAATATATTAAGCTTGCATCCTTTGATTCAGAATCTAAACTTAGTTATCAGAATGATGCGGTTCGCATTTGACTTTGCAGAAATTTTGAATCTACAATTTTCACGGCCTTAAAGGACTGTAAAGAGGCACGTAACATTATCTCTAGTCTGTCACTCTCAGCGACTGTCGTTCAAGTTAGATGACGCGAAACATCATCCCTGTAATGTAATCAACATCCTAGCAGCTTTGATCGACACTAATTTACCTTTTCATTCTCAGTGTCCAATGCTGACGTAGCCTCGTCTAAAAGCAAGATTTTTGGGTTCCTGACCAGGGCTCTGGCTATGGCCACTCGCTGTTTCTGTCCACCGCTTAACAATGTACCCTTGCTTCCAACCCTTGTTGTGTAGCCCTGTATTTAGATATAAAAAGGATAATTATTAGATAAAAGTGTAAGCCAAACCAGTCAAATTACAGACCAAATAGGCCTGCTTTTTGGAATACGTGTGTCACCATGTTCCACAATGATGTGTTGAAGATCAACTTGGTATGTAAGCACATTTTTTCCTTTTCATACTATTCTAAACCTTCTGAAGTTTTACGAAATAAATCAAATTAATTAAAAAAAAATTATTACTTATACTTTAGACTGCTTTGTCTGTCATTATAATGTCGCATTAATCTAAACATGTGTAAGGTTAGCGATTTCAGTTAGAAGTCAGAGCGATTATCAAGAGCCTCAGCGTGATCTAATTGAATGTTAACTTATTGATTGAAGGAAATAATACATCCACAAAAATTAACTCATACTTTTTCATATAGGTTTGCCTCATGACTTTGAAAGTCATGATTGTCACTTATATTTTAGTGGAGAAAAGGGTGGCCTTTCTTTGGTTCCTGTCTTTAGTTAAGCTAATAATCGTGTACAATTTGGAGTAAAAAAAGAAAAGAATGCAATGTCTCGACACAGTATGATTCGAATTCTGAGATCTTAAAATTCCAAAATTCCACAGGCATAGAGATATTATACAACACAAGGAAGCTGCTTGTATAGTGACTGTAGCATAAATTACTCTCATAGATTTGTCTTGAGCATACCATAATGTTCTACATGGATCTAAAACACTTTTGAGTATATAAGTACATGTATTTCTATAAGTAATAAGCAGTAGTAATGCTAAGAGCAAAGCAACAATAACACACACACACACACACATATATATATATATACATATATATTAAATGTAGATAACTGATATAGAAAGACAGAGAAGGGAAAGAGAGATAGAGAGCGAAAGACAGAGAAGGGAGAGAGACATAGAGAGCGAGAGACAGAGAAGGGAAAGAGAGATAGAGAGCGAGAGACAGAAAGAAAGTGAGATGGAGAGAGGAGCGAGAGAGACAGAGAGAGAGAGAGAGGGGGGGGGGGGCGAGAGAGAGAAAGAAAGAGAGAGAGAGAGAGAGAGAGAGAGAGAGAGAGAGAGAGAGAGAGAGAGAGAGAGAGAGAGAGAGAGAGAGAGAGAGAGAGAGAGAGAGAGAGAGAGGGGCAGACAGACAGACTAGACAGACAGATAGACAGACAGATAGACAGATAGAGACAGAGAGAAAGAGAATTATTAAAATGAAACAGGCTACATACCCCTGGTAGTCCAGTGATGAAGCTATGTACATTTGCCGCTTTGGCTGCCTGTATGATCTCTTCCATTAGAACCTCCCTGGAGTTGTCACCGTAAGCAATGTTCTCTGCTATACTTGTGTCAAATAAAATCGGTTCCTGAGAAACAAGGCCGATCTGCGACCTTAGCCACTGCAGATTCAAGTCTTTGATGTTAAACTCATCAAGAGTCTGAAAGAGACCAGAGTCAGAGTCAATTTCTTTTATCTTTCTTTGATACACAATGTATTTCTGAAGAAGTGCATGAAATTAAAAAAAAAATTCTCGATTATATTCAGCTTCACCGTGTTTTATTTTTAGACTGAGTGCATAGTTTCAACTTTTTGAGAACCAAATAGACTCAATGAAAATAGGCCCAGCGTTAGACTAACAATTAGAAATCTCCATGTTCGATTTCTAGGTGGGTCATTTGTTGAAGTTGGATCTCTTTTGTCCAGTACTGTTTTTCGCTTGTCGGAAAACCGTTGTCCTTTTCAAGATTCTTCGGGGGATTTAGGAAACTGAAAATAGTCAAAAAAAAAAAAAAAATGGAAACGTCTACTTACAACTTCTCCCTTTTCTGGATCATAAAATCTCTCCAATAATTGGGTTGTCGTGCTTTTGCCACATCCACTTTCACCGACTAAAGCTAAAGTTTGCCCCGGAGCAATGCTGAGTGTCACATCATTCAAAACTTTGACATCTGGGCGCATTGGATACCGGAAGTGAACATTCCTTAGCTGGATATTGGAGCGGAATGTGCCCTTTTGGAAACAAAGAAAAGAAAACAAAGGGATAAAAAAAAAGCAAAAACAAAATATAACAACAATATTTTCAGTCGAAACAAACGCACCTTTAAACAAACTTATTTAAAATAGTCAAGCACAGTAAAAGACAAAAAAAGATATTGAAATTTAAAATCAATAGTTCCATGTAACAGATATTTTTTTCTCTTCTTGCCAGAAAAGTTAACAATTTTTTCTTCTTCAAACAATATATTTATTCGAGTTAATGATAATTGTGTAGTTTCGCATTTGTTTGAAACTGATAAAGACAGGTAAAATGGTGTGGTATAAAATAAAGAGGTAGGGCTCTCTCTCTCTCTCTCTCTCTCTCTCTCTCTCTCTCTCTCTCTCTCTCTTTCTTTCTTTTTCTTTATCTCTCTCTCTCATTATAATCTTTATCCTCCTCATCATCATCTTTGTCATCATTGTTAACATCATCATTGTCATCATCACCGCTGTCATCATCATCATCCTCATCATCATCATCATCATTGCCATCATTGCCATCATCGTCATCACCACCACCACAACCACCACCACCATCATAATTATTATCCTTAACATCACCATCATCATCATCATCATCATCATCATCATCTTCATTATTATCATCATCCTCGTCACTCTAACACACAGCATAATGTTGACAAGCATGGGCAAACCTCTTTTGGTTTCTTGCCAGCAGATGAATAAGCATCAATAGGTGGAGTGTGATCATGCAACGAAAATATTTTCTTAGCCGCTCGTACGGCTTTCCCAGCGTCAGGCGTCAACGCTACTGCTCTTCCCAGCTGAACCGAGCCCATGATGATACATCCGTACACCCTATTGTGGAAACAAACAAAAAAACTCTCTCAGATTCATATAGAATGAGTCAACCAAAGATAAGAGATACCTGATTCATGATGAATCACTTCTAAATATTGAGATAAATAAAGAATTGAAAAATTGATGGACACAAAAAGGGTATGGGAGGGAAAAGAGAGAGAGAGAGAGAGAGAGAGAGAGAGAGAGAGAGAGAGAGAGAGAGAGAGAGAGAGAGAGAGAGAGAGAGAGAGAGAGAGAGAGAGAGAGAGAGAGAGAGAGAGAGAGAGAGAGAGAGTGAGAGCGTGAGAAGGAGAGAGAGAAAGGGAGTTAGACAAACTGAAAGACCGAAAGAAATTCAGTATATTGAAGTGAACAACAGATTTTTACCTTGCAATATTGTTTAGGACATTTTGGAGACAAAAGAAAAGGAAAAAAGGAGAACAATAACGATATTATGTGAAAATTCATTTAATTGCTATTTTTGTGTTTCTTTTTTTTGTATGAAAGATCAGGATCCCTTCAACATCAATGGTAAACCTCAGCAATTTTGGAACACGCAAAGAGGTATTGTTGTTTTAATGAATCCTTCCATACACAGCGTCCTAAAAAATCCACCATTCTATTTAAAACGTAATGCACTGGAATTCCTTACTTGAAAACATCGTCGAATTCAATCTTGTCCTTCTCCATGAGCCTAGACCCGTAATAGAAGCAGACGCCAAAAGCAATGTAGTACATGCCCTGGGTCACGCAGAACGTCAGGCAAGCATAGAACGCCTGGAGGACGTTGCTTCTGAACGGGCCAGACAGCGTCTCCCGGAAGATATCGCTCAACTTTTTTTCCAGGGTCAGCGCTGCTACCGTCCGCTGGTTGTCCAGCGCGGCTAAAGCATTCTGAAGATGAGACGGTGGAGACGGAAGAGGGAAAAGAGGGGGTTTGGGGGGGGGGGGGTTGAATAAATCGATGAATCTATGTCCACTAGGGCTGCGATCAAGGATTGTTTCATATTAATCAAACATGGTTCATTTGGCCAGGTCTCCTTAATCGCACGTCATTTGGCTTGAAGTTGAATTAACAGCAGGTGGTGTTCCTCTAGACATTTGAACAACTCCTTTATGGAAAAAAAAAACCATTTTCCACTTGCAATGAAAATACCACGAACACAACAATAAGTTAAGGAATCTATGCAACATTTTCAAATTGTACCGACGTTAATCTATGCTCTAAAGCAATCATTAGATCCGGATTGGTTAATACATCGCAATAAAACCAGGTCGGAACGCTATTTGGACAATCGTTTTTATCATAAATTGACTGGTTATGGTAGTTAAATAGTGATATACTTTATGCCATACTCTTTATCCTTTCCATACTTCACTCGCTAACATCTTGTTAATATTTTAAAAGGATGATAATACATTGTAATTGTACTGAAATTAAATTAGGTCTCATAAGTTACCTTGCTGCCTTCTTCCATTGCAGCTCTACCTCCGTTGTAAGCACCACCAAGGAATGTACTTGTCAATACACCTCTAAAAGAGAGAAAAAAGATAGTTCGGGTACTATTGACAAGCAAAGCACGTTTACTGATTCTGAAATTTTATAGGCATGTGATTTTGTAATTCAAAGATTAATTAAGATGTATAATTTCGAGAATGACACCTTTGAGACATTTTATTATATTATTTCTTTTGTCCCATTTTGCCATTTTAATGATAAGCCTAAAGACTCAAAACTAACTCGTAAAAATTGTTCCCATAGGAGTACAACAAATTCAAAGTACATTCCAAGCATAAAATCCTTGACACCAAATGTGTGCGCTCAAGAATTCCGAAAGCAAAAGCACCTCTAGGACAATTTATGTTTTGCGAAATTAATCATACTTGAAAGATACATAACGTCTATATCAGGTAGAAAGACCTCAAACATATCTGTTCTGTGAGATGGTATTTACTTTACTTAGATGTACCACAGAATTCTTACGCTATAACGATGAATGGTATGAAGCCAATTAGCACCAGTGCGAGTTGCCATCCCATGATGAAGGAGATTATAAGACCTGTGCCGAGGTTGCCAACCATAAGCATAGTGCATCCAAATGTTGTTTTCATCGCCTAGAAAGTGTTTTTTTGTTTGCAAAAGAAGTTCAGATAATCTTTAAGATTAAAGAAAAAACGAAAGTGAAAAATACCACTTGGTAAGGTGATATGATGGCTGACAGAGAAAAATTATGTAACAAATCAAAGGCATCAGAACATATCCAAAAAAATTAAAATTCAAATATAAGTCATTCTTGTCTGCAAATGAAAAGACTCAAACATTTCGTAGTTTCTTAGGAGGTACAGTCCAAAATCTTAAATAAATCTTCCTTTGCTTTCTTTGTCTTCGAAAAGGTCATTGCTTGTTGTCATGGCACATTGGGCAGTAGTAACTTAAAAGTATCATTATAACCCAAAAAGAAATATCTCTGTCCAAGCGAAAGAAATTGCCTCAACCATAAGAATCAACAATGCGACTAGCAGAAAAAATAGCCATGTCATTATATTCTCTAAGAGTATCCATATCATGCTAGAGCGTGAATCTGTTGCTAACACGTTAAGCACTAGTGCATGTACTGAGGGACTTGAATCGTTTAAGGCCTTGACACTCTTACATACTATATAAGTTAATATAGGAAAAAACTATTAAAAGAGAGAAAAAAAATTAAGTCTGGTGAAAATGCTAAAAAAACAACTAGCCAGTGAATATCGCATGTGTTTAAAAAAAGCACAATGATCTCATGAAAATCATACAGCGGTAATAAACAAGTGAGATCCTTAAGTTGTCATAAATTATTAAAATGGCCATTGGAACAAGAGATGGGAAGCTGGTAGCCCACAAGCACAGTATCACTTCTCTCTCCAGCGAGAAGGCAAATTTGTTGTGTCGAACAAGGACACATTGAATTTTTAAACATTAGGCAAATTGGGGGGAGGAAGGGGGGAAGGATAAAGATACTGTTACAGCGCCTGACCAGATGTTGGAGTGTAACCACTAATGATTAAAAAAAAATAATTTGTATGACAAAAAATAAGACCACTTAATTATTGGTTGAACGCAACATCCAACCGGCAATCACATTATGGCTTATTTAAAACGAAGGTAATGAATAAAACAGACAAACAATTATTGTCTTCGGTTTTAGGCATACTTTTAAATAGACTATATATTATAACATCTTTACATGCACTCACCCCTTGAACTACGGTCGCCTCCACGGCAAGCTGTGATGTCAGAACTCCAGTCTCATGTTTACTGTCGTCAAACCAGCCTATGTTCTGCAAGTCAACGTTAAGCAACACAACTTTTTGAAAATCAAAACCTGACTGACTGATAACCAGTTCACCAGAATATTTAGTTAACTGCCGTCATGCAAAACAGTACGATGCACGGCTAATCAGGTAAGGTTTTTTAACTACAGAAATGAAAATCTCACCAAGTGATCAATATCACTGCCAGACTTAACCAAAAGCGCCATAGGCTTTCCGTCAAAACTCACAGAATAGAGTGATTATTTCAAATACGAACTTAAAGCTCATTTTTTGCTTTCTCAAATGCTCTTTTCCGACTCCTCATGCTCAGTATAATTTAAATGTAGGGTAAAATAATTCTTAACTTACATTAATGTAAAAAACAAAAACAAAAACAAAACAGCTTGTAATTTCAAATTAATTATCGAAATTAACGTAACATCTGAATTCACACCTGTCGAATTGTTTTTTTCTACCAACCCTTTCTGATCAGATCTCTCAAATAATGTAGGCGAATTGAGACGGCCCTAAGCGATTTGAAAGTAAGGCAGGAAGAAAACTTACCTGTCTCAGAATAGCCCTAAACAGCATGTCTCGCATCCTCAGAGTGAGGACCTCTCCGGCACGCCCGAACATGTATTCCTGTTCAAAGAATATCATAGAAGCACAAAAAGAATCATCACGATATAAAGGACTCGTAATTGTTCTTGAAGGGAAAGAAAAAACGCCGCATGTCTACAAATTTTGTAGCCACCGCAGAAGCTAATTTATTTTCAAGAATTTTAAAGTAATCGTATTTTAAAACATGCAACTGTTTAGGGGAGAATAATCTCGACATAATTTATATTGAAGAGTGCACTATACGTGGGTGTAAATCGAAGAAAATTCAATTTCTGGGATCGGATGCACTGTATTCGAGAAAGCATCACTCTTGTATTTTAGAGCAATATTACATATGCGTTGAGTAAAGGGCGCCGTTGACGTGCGAGCTCTAAAGTTTAAACTAAATCTTAAAAGCAATGAGATTTCAACTTTATAGATTCCGTATAAGCAAAAGTAATATGAGCATTACTAAATATTATTTATGCTAAAACTAACTCGTCGGATACGCTGTATTCGAGAAAGCACTACTCTGGTATAAAAACAAAGTAATAAGTAATTACAGGAATAATTATATGCCTATGGGGAAATATAACAAAAGAATTTAAAAATATTATGTGTATTTTGTACATTTTGCTAATTACAACCTCAGATTAATAATTCATACCTGTGCGAAATACGTGAGAAGGCTCAAAAAGCCAACTCCAACAGAGTACAGAGCCATATTTCTCATTATCTCACTTTGCCTTCCAAGATCATCTTTTGTATAAGCCTGGGAATTAAATAAGAGTTTTCATGAAAAAAATGAATTTAGTTCAATTAAAAACTTACAGATGCCACGCAACATTGCAAAGAATAGAAAAGAATAAGACAACTGGGAATAAAAGACGAAGGAAGAACAGCCTAAACTACAACGCGAACGATTGTGTCAGTGGAAAATAATAACAAGTCTGAGAAGCCACTCCCGTTGTTCTCACAGAATAAAAAAAATAAGGCAATCAAGAGTCTAGGAGTTCTAAGCACAAGTCGAGAACTTAGGCTCAAAATAATATACAGAACTTTTGATTTTGTTATGAATCTTCCTATTACTATATATATTTTAATAACACCTTAAGACAATGGGTCTAGAATCAAATTTGAATCAATTTCTAGAATCATTCTAGTATAACATAGTTTAAAAACATTGATTTTCGCAACAGTATGATTTCAACCTTTAGAGAACAAATAAATCATCGCATCTCTTGTCCAAATACTTCACGATCATCACAATCATGTTAAAGTATATTTATATTGTGGTCTAGAATTTTTTTTTTAATTTTGTTGATTTCAGGGTTGGACATAATTCCACAAAAAAAAAAATAAAAATAAAATAACTAAAGCACTTAAAAACTTGTTATGAAAACAAAAGTAATATGATCACATTCCAATACTTAAGCCTATACTCAAGATGATATTCTATGCACAAGTCTAAGCTGCTTAGTCCTAGATAAAAGAAAAAAATTCCAGTATATTTCAGGACGATAGATCTATACCCCCCCCCCTCTCCTCTCTCTCTCTCTCTAACTGACTTACTCTGATGACTTCACTGAGTACCAAGGACCACCCAGGCTGCAGTGCCCCGTTCACTGCACTCGCTATACAACCAATCAGGATGAGGTACCATTCAGGCCAGCTCATCCGCAACAAGCGGAGGCCTGGTCGCTCCTTAGACTGATATGGCACATCCTCTGGCGCAATCTTTTGTCTTCCAGACTCCATCTTTGATATAAAACAGCGATGATTACTTAAATGAACTAACAAACTATCCACAATGTCAAGATCCATTGAAGAAGATAGGCTACACCTTGTTAGCGAAATAGTTTCTCTGCAATCTTTCTAAACATGCTTCTGTAATAAGGATAAAGCCTCACCGGCAATATAAATTTTTCCCAGACACACAAAACCACCACCACCATTACCATCACCATCATCATCATCATTATCATAATAATAATAATAATAATAATAATAATAATAATAATAATAATAATAATAATAATAATAATAATAATAATAATAATAATAATAATAATAATAATAATACGATCATGATAGTAAAGATGATTATGATGAGTATGATGATGATGATGATTATGATGAGTATGATGATGATGATGACAATGATAATGATGATGATGTTACTCCATTATATACGGAACTCTGCCTAGGTCTATCACGATGCGATGCTTTAACTGTGAGGCTTGAAGAACCCTCTCACCAATTCTTCGTAGGCTTTTTGGTCTGGAATTTTTTGGATGCTTTCACATATTTGATCTTCGAACCTGAAGGATGCTTAAAAATTGAGATACAATTCACTCACCATGTATTGCTCCTTAGCCGAGCTGTAACCCTTTACATCAGCAGAGATGACACCTTTAGATTTTCTCCTGCCTGAGCTCAAATCACCTTGGGTATCACTCTCGCATGTGGAATAGTCTGAGTTGAAAAGATGGAGGTAAAATAGCCGAGCTGTAGGAGTTATGAAGTTCACTTCCATAAATACTCAATTGTCCGATATATTTTAATTTTATAGAAATATCAATTGCAGTGGTATTTAAATAAAATTGAAACATCACTTCACTTCAATTATTCTTTCAGTGAATATTGTGTTGCATTTCTGCGTAAAATAAGATAATGAAACAGATTGTGTAAAGATATTAACCAAGCATTCTTTTGCAAAATTTGAAATACAGTGCTTTCACTTTTTTTACTTACCAATTAGATTGATATCATAATAACTATTGACCGTTTTTTGTTTTTTGCTCAATTTTCCATCCACATAACCATCTTCAGTTTTATTGTTACTATTCCAAATAACATCATCTTTTTCAATTTTACATCTACAAACAAGCTCCGCATAACACTGTGGAATAGACTTAGGAATTATAAAACGAAACAGAAAATCTTATTTTGTGATTATGGCTTTTGTAAATAACATTTTAATTTATTAATGCATGGTTTATGAAAAAATTGAGCAATCATTTGGTCAGACGATATTCTATAAATATACCAATCTCTACACATGATCGACTAGTGAGAAAGAAATGATAATGAATGCAAAGTAGTATAATATTAAATACGAATTATGTTTAAATGTTCAAGAGACACTTCATGATAATATAATTATTATCGAGAGAGATGAAAGGCGAATAAACATTAAGAAAAAGAGAGAAAGAGGGAGAAGAGAGAGAGAGAGAGAGAGAGAGAGAGAGAGAGAGAGAGAGAGAGAGAGAGAGAGAGAGAGAGAGAGAGAGAGAGAGAGAGAGAGAGAGAGAGAGAGAGAGTGCAAGAGGGAAAGAAGATATTCGATAAAAATAGACAAAAATATTTTCCAGACATGAAAGGAGAGATGATGTGAAAGCGATGTTGAGAGATGAAGAGAGGTTCAGAAAACTGGAGATCGATGAGAATAAACGAAAGGATGTAGAAGAAAGATATTAGAGGGCAAGAGAGAAAGAGAGAGAGAAAGAGAGAGAGAGAGAGAGAGAGAGAGAGAGAGAGAGAGAGAGAGAGAGAGAGAGAGAGAGAGACAGAGAGAGACAGACAGAGAGAGACAGACAGACAGAAAGATAAAGAAACAAGCAAAGAAATAATCAAGGCAGACAGACATGGAGCTTTATTTGTTAATCCTTTTGGGTTAGTGAACAAAATTGAATAGCATTTTAAGGCTAAAAAAGAGAGGGTTGAGAAGCCCAATTTTCAAAAAATACCGTGATCTGCAATAAAGATTGTGGAACGGAAATATGAAAATGAAAAGAAAACAAACATTACACCAATGTTATTCAGTTATTGTTAGAACTCATAATTGTAAAAGGTGTCTGTCTTGTGTATCGCATTGGAAATCTTCAACGACAGTGTCTTATATCTTACATAATTGGCTACAATTGAATGTTGAATGTCTCTCCTTGGATGGTTACCCTCACAAAGCAACAAGTGGATCAGTATTATGCTATTTTTATAGCAAATTTTAAAAGTACTTTTACATTAAAAAAAAACCAAAACAACCCAAAACAACAAAACCGTAACTGCACCATAACTGTTTAGCTGTTACAAAAGCAGGTAACGTTGGTTTATAGGCATTTATTACGCTCTCCCTTGCGTTAGAATTATAGCAATTGTGCAAACATAGCACAATGAATTCAGCAGGTTATATGATTAAAAAAAGATCATTTAAAATAGAACCCAAAAAGTTTCATACAGAGACATCAATGTAAATATTTTTTTTTTACTTTCTTCGTACCGTTTTTAATTGATAACTGTAAGGATGTTATTCTAACAAACTAATTTCTTCAATATAAAAAAATGCAAAAAATATCGGTGTGCAACCAATAAGTTTATGCCATATCCTGACGAACTCCATCTATGAAATATGCATGTGATAAATAATGATTACTCACCAGTGGAAAGCTGCATGCAAGAATTAAGAAAAAGAAATGCTGCCATGAATGCTAGCTTTCAAGTACTCAGTTCAAATAAATTAGAGGTAAAAAAAATTGTACATAATTATGGCAACGAAGTGCAGGGACATTGTTTAAAAAAAAACCAAGCGGATTCAAGAAAAAAAATGCAATTCATTTTTATTGGGATACATTTTTCTCCCGATATGAAAAAATACTCTCTTCAGTAGTTGAATATGCTGATTTTGCCAACATATAAACAGAGAGACATAATGAACAAAATATATTACTCAAAGCGCATACTGATTTCTCAGTATGTTACTTTCCAAATAGACTGAAGCAATGATAAATCTTTTAATCCTTTGAACTTTAAACATGTCCGTATAATCTTTGAATGTATGAGCACAATCGCTTTGCTGAAAAAAGTTAAGTGCAAGCATAAGTCCTCCTCATGAAACTAATACTAGATAGTTTCAATTAAACTGCACACTTCTTTAGAGGAAAAAAATTAACTCATTATCACATGTAAACAATAGTAAATGCCTATAACCTAATTTTTCTCACTTTTGAAACGGTTTAAGGCGATTCTTGTCGTGTTAAGTATTCATGTAATCGAGGCGTTCCAAGATGCGCCTGCTCCAAAGTTTTTCTTAGAGTCTATCAAACAACAAAATCTGTATTTAAAAAAAGAGGAAAGAAACTAATACAGTTTCATACCTGGCTAGAGACCAAACTGCAGTAAGCGCCGCCTTTTGCCATCAACTCATCGTGTGTCCCAGTCTCTGCCACGACACCCTCTTCAAAGGCTACAATAAGATCAGCGTTGCGCACAGTGGTCAGCCGGTGGGCTACCACTATGGTCGTGCGGCCTTTACTAGCCTGATCAAATAGTGTGTGTGGGTGAGGGAGGAGGGAGGGAGGCAATTATTTCATTATGAGTACATGACATCGTTTCCCATTGTCTGGTTATTGACGAATCGTGAGTAGAAAAAAGAATATAAAAAGATATTCAACAGTACCACCCTCCCCCCAAAAAAAAACAAAAAAAAACCAAAGCAAAACAAAACAAACTTACTGTTTCGCACTAAAAATCTGTATTCAAATTTTAACGAAATAAATTATTTAGAAAACACGTTCGATTCGTCAATTTGCTCACCTTTTCCAAAGCATCTTGAACAATGCTCTCACTCTCGTTATCAAGGGCTGACGTGGCCTCGTCCAACAGCAGCACTTTCGGGTTCTTGACCAGCGCTCTGGCTATCGCAATTCTCTGTTTCTGACCGCCACTCAGCTGGGCTCCCCTTTCGCCAACTTGAGTATTGAATTGCTTTGTGAAAAAAATAAAAAGACGGATTGTATTTTCAATATGGTTAAGTCTTTATGATACCTTATAAGAGAAATCATTAATCAATTAAAAAAAAAAACGAAAATTAAAAAAAAAAACAAAACAACAAAACAACGAAGATAAGACAGGCGTGACTATCAGAAATTAAAAAAAAAGAACTTCATTCAAAAAAATATCGAGTGGTATGCGGAGGCGATGGCTACCGAAACAATGGCAAAGGTGAATGAGAAAAAAGAGAGGTGCAAAGAGAATTAAGGAAAAAAACCCAGAAAGATACATTGGTAGATATAGGCAGAACGATAAAAAGGAGAAAGAATAAGAGAGAGAGAAACGAAGATCGACAAAAACAAAGAAAAGAACAGAGTCAAAGGTAGAGTCGAGAGAGTTTTTGAAGAGCGAAAGAGAGAGGGAGAATCAAGAACAGTCTACTACTACATAACTACTTCCACTGCCACTCCTACATAACTATTACTTCTAATAGATTATTACTACAACTACCGTTAAGACTATTAATATTACTACTGCTACTACTACTACTACTACTACTACTACTACTACTACTACTACTACTACTACTACTACTACTACTACTACTACTACTACTACTACCACTACTACCACTACTACCACTACTACCACCACTACTACTACCACTACTACTACTACTGCTACTACTACTACTACTACTACTACCACCACCACCACCACTACTACTACTACTACTACTACTACTACTACTACTACTACTACTACTACTACTACTACTACTACTACTACTACTACTACTACTACTACTACTACTACTACTACTACTACTACTACTACTACTACTACTACTACTACTACTACTACTACTACTACTACTACTACTACTACTACTACTACTACTACTACTACTACTACTACTACTACTACTACTACTACTACTACTACTACTACTACTACTACTACTACTACTACTACTACTGCTACTACTACTACTGCTGCTGCTGCTGCTGCTGCTGCTACTGTTACTACTACTACTACTACTACTACTACTACTACTACTACTACTACTACTACTACTACTACTACTACTACTACTACTGCTGCTGCTGCTATTACACACTACTCCTACTACGACTATCACTACTACTCCTGCTGGTGCGTACCAAAGATAATTTAATGCCTTCTAAGTTTGTGCTATAATTAAATATACCGTTGCTGCTGCACTTGGTTTTACCACTATAATGATAATACTGCTATCATTTAAATCATTGTCAGTGTCATTGTCGCGATAAGCTAGGAAGGATGCTGGGTTCTATTGCTGCATCTACTAGTAATATTGATCTGTGACATGATGCTGGTGTAAAATTTTTAGGCATTATTATCTCTTTCAGATAAAGCCTCTGCGGCTGCTAAAATCAATTTGGTATTTATATTTATAAAAGCAACTTACATCTGGCATTTTCATAATAAAGTCATAGGCGTTGGCTCGTCGGCACGCATCCACAATCTCTTCCATGGTAACTCCTTCCTGGCCGTAGCGGATGTTGTCAGCGATGGTCGTGGAGAAGAGGACAGGCTCCTGACCCACGAAGCCGATGTGCTGACGCAAGTACTTGAGATTGAGACTGCGTATATCTACATCGTCAAAGAGTACCTGCAAGATTGTAGATTGAGAAGTTCATAAAATAATTACTCTAAAAAGGACCTAGGCTGAAAGAAACCCTAATGTCGCATTAATTAAAAGACCGGAGAGTTTTTGATGCACTCAGCCTGATAGATCACCAATAAAGTACCAATCATGCAATATGGAAGGTAAATGTGGAAAATCGGAGGAATTTCGCAACAGGAAACAAGCTTTAAGATGACATGAAAATGCACTTTAAAAAGATTTTGGAGAGTTTGAACTCTGTGCACACACATACATACTTTATTCTAAAGTTACTGAAAATACCAATTTTCTCAATTGAAAACAAAAATTAAGTTCCACTACACAGAGTTTTAGATATTTCTTTTCTTTTTTTGAGAGAAAGAAACGTTAATATTTTCTCCGTTTTGAATAAAAAAAAAATGTAACATTCTATAAATGAAAAACCGTGACTAAGTAAAACACTTTCAAGCAAAGTGTAAACTGCACGGCGAGACAATTGTTCTGCTTCACCTGGCCTCGCTCAGGATCGTAAAATCTGAGCAGCAGTTGTATCACTGTACTTTTTCCACAACCACTGGAGCCAACCAGAGCCACAGTTTTGCCCGCAGGAACATGCAGGTCAAGACCGTTCAGAATCTAATAGGGCAGCACATAAATAAAAAAAATGTATTTGAAGGGTGGAAAATGCATCGTTTAAAGGATCATACAAAGTAAAAAAAAAATACAATTCAGCTAATCTAAACAACCAGGCTATAATCAACAGATCTCAGTCCAACTGACTCCCACACAAATACTTAATTTTCATCTCCAATTTTGTAATTTAAAATCTATAAGTTTGCGTAGAAAATGCTAATAAACTCGCATTAAAATATTATAATAAAAGCACGACACAGAGAATGACATTCAGTCAATTGATTTATTTAAGAACTGATGCATCTTTGACTCCAGCCCCATATCTTGCAACTTCCAGGTTTGACGAACACCAAAGAGTTGCAGGATCAAAGGCTGAGGTCACATTTTTTCAAAGTGAACAAAACTAAAATTATGAAACGTTTGCACAATTCAACTAAGTATGTGACAGCATCGAATCGACCTGTTTATAGATGACACTTCTTAGGGCAAATCGAAGGTGTAAAATTCAAAATGGATCTGACTGAACCCAATTCCCGAAGTTATGATTTCCTAATCCAACATTGTTTCGCTTTCCGTAGAATTCTTCTGATATCACAAACGCTTGGAAAGATGAAATAGATAAAACAGTCAATAAGAAGATTACAGCCAATAACCGTGGTATTTTTATCTCTTTATGACAAAATCGGACCTTGATCAAGCACCGAAGTCAGGGAATCTTCACTTTAAAGTATTTACATCATATAATTAAGCTTACCTTAACGTCAGGTCTTGATGGGTAGTAAAAATGGACACCTTTGAGGGACACAGAACCTTTCAGCGTCGGTGGACAAGCCCCAGCAGTGGATAGACTATCGATTTTTGATTTCTGTAGAGAAATAAATAAAAAAAAGTGAATATTTATTATAGAAGTTATATCACTTGACTAATCTAGTAATATTTTCAAGGATTATTATGCAGCAGTTTCGGACTAAATTGTACCTTCCAAACTAGAATTCATTGCTTTTTTATTTTTTTTTGGTTATATTTGACTTAGTCACAGTTACTAGCAGCTACAAAAAGTAATAATGTATTGTAATCTCAAACTCGCGCAACAAAAATGACAATGATAAGTCGTATGCTTTAAGTGATGTTAAATGAGCACGCCATCGCGTTAATTCGAGTATTTATCATCGAGAAACATTAAAACAGAATACTTTGCCTTAAACAAAAGCTAAAACCACTAATCTTTTATAATAAAAACTTATTCAGTGCATAGTTCTATAGCGCCACCTGCCTTATAAACGAGATTGTACTCTCCTACAAAAATTAATCGTTACTCCAAGAAGGCATTTTTACCAAAACTTGTACGGTTATGGCATCCAAAGTTTAAAGTGCGAATTCGAAACTCAACTATCTGAAAAAATTATTACATGCGCTTATTTTTGATAAAATGGTATTAAAAAATCGCAACATATAATTATTCCTGGGTATTACATAAATGAAATAAAGCTTGAAATATTGAGTCACGTTTTTGTGGATAAGTCAGAGCAACCATTACACGGTTTATCAGTTTTTACTGTCTATGACATTATCTTTGAGTATTTTTTTTCCCTGGTTAAACTGATGCTGAATTTAATGTTAAACTTGGCTCTTTCAGTATTTCCCCGATACCTACTCTGTCTATGATTTGAAATACGCTGAATGCTGCGACTCTCCCTGAGTTGATGGTAATGAGAGAAGGCATTGCGAGGCCGAGCGACAAACAACCAATCAAAGACGTGAAGAATACCTACAAAGAAAGGCAACAAGCAATGATGCGAAATCATTCGAAAAAGAGTAAAGGTATTGCTACAACAGCACAGATAATGCCCAACAGAAACATTCATTCTAATTGAAAAAATTCTATATTGCAATCTGCTTGATTTTTGTTGTTGTTCTTTTGCTTCTTCTTCTTCTTCTTCTTCTTCTTCTTCTTCTTCTTCTTCTTCTTCTTCTTCTTCTTCTTCTTCTTCTTCTTCTTCTTCTTCTTCTTCTTCTTCTTCTTCTTCTTCTTCTTCTTCTTCTTCTTCTTCTTCTTCTTCTTCTTCTTCTTCTTCTTCTTCTTCTTCTTCTTCTTCTTCTTCTTCTTCTTCTTCTTCTTCTTCTTCTTCTTCTTCTTCTTCTTCTTCTTCTTCTTCTTCTTCTTCTTCTCCCTCCTCCTCCTCCTCCTCCTCCTCTTTTTCTTCTTAATCGTCATGATCATCATGATCATCATGAATTTCCATATTTATCAACGACGTTTTTTTTTCAATTGCACCTGTGGTGAATTTTGTTTCCTTGCTATGTTTCGGAATCTGGTACCAAACAAAGACACATAGGACATCCGTCATTACTCTCTCCATCAAACTTCCTATGCAGTAAATCTAGGAATCATTCGATTCATTCTATCTATGATCCCGTGTGGAATTTCCCGCATACCCACCGTCATCATGTCTTTCACTGAATAGTCTGAATGCCGGACCAGCCAACCGCCGTACCAGAAGCCTAGACCCCAGTTGGAGAAGATGATGAACCAGCCAATGCCTGTTCCGATACCGTTGACCATGCTTTTGCGCACACCCAGATCCTTTGCCTCCGTAAGACCCCTTGCATATCTGGTAATCAGGTCGACCGAGATTGAAGTACGGTCAATGATTGAAAAAACATCTTCCTTTAGTTTGAAGTGACCACACAAAATAATGTGCCCAGAAAGCTTAACAGGCCCCTTTAGGAACTAAGAAAGGTGAGAGCCTTGATAATTCGTGTACAGGTTATCTTCTGAAAGGCAGATAAAAAGACGAATACGGGAAAATGCCCGTCTCATTTGCAGTTTTTAATTTTTAAAACCCTTCGTAAATATTGTTTGTGTTGTTGAGAAACAGCCAGCTAGTAAAAGAAAGAACTCTAAAAATATTTTCAATCTTTTCAGCCATGGAGCGGAGAAGAATTTTAAGGATTCAGTAATGAGCGCCTGACATACTTCAATGCTACAGTGTCTTTCTATATGAATAGGATTTGCGTGATTGACAAGCAATAGAATCCTTATTTTATTTTTGAGTTTTGGATGTTTGACTGTGTCACAGTGCTTCCCCATGCTTCCCGAAATTCCCTTCTTCTGATATTACCTCTCTTAATGTTGTATTTACGAAGATATTATAATTAATGTTAGCGAATGTACATTAAAAAAAAGAAGCAAAAAAAAAACAAAAACAAAAAACAAAACAAAAAACAAAACAAACCCAACTAACAAAGAAACAAAAAATATTAATAGCTTAAACCTAAAACCTGAATATATTGGATGGGACTAGAAGCGTTTAAGCACTTCTCATGTTAACTTCATAGTCTGGGCGACTCTAAAGGCTTTATTTTTGTTTTGTCTATTCTCTCTGTTAATCTTAAAAAAATTTCCCTGTCTCCAACTCTATTTGATTTTTCAATTCATATGCTAAACTCAGTCGATTTAAGTATCTAAAAAGATTAACAATTGAAAATGCTTAAAGGTTCTTGTAATTTCCTAGAATCACTTATAGTGAATTGGATGTCAAAGCTTTTAATAGAAAGCAAAATTTAAAAAATGCGTAAATGAAGAAAATGTTCGTAATTTCTATTAACTTTGAAGAGAATTGAAGATGATATATTGATACATTTTTACCATGGAAAAAATGTCAGCAAGTGCTTGGTTCTAAATGTGAACACTTCTAAACGTGACAAAATGTTATAAGACTCACTCGATAACAATGCAAGACAGCTGTATAGTTTAAGTTTCATTTCAGTATCGTAACATATTGTAAACAATTTGCCAATTTAAATGCCTGCCTTCTCAATACTCCTAAAAAACTTAGATATAAAATGTAAATTACATATAACAAATTTCACTGGGTGCGTTCACTCACACTTGACACCAGTTACCCTCTAATTACGAAACTTGAAATATAAATTCATGACATAGCAGGTATCGAAACATCCCGGAAAAAAAATTTACACTAGTGTGCTATCATTTTCATGTGTTTCAGTCTAGAAGGATAAAATTTATTTGAATATCAAGATCATCGTCATCATAATAACCATAAACCATCATAAAAATCATTATCACCGCTATCATTATTACTATTTTGATTATTATCATTTTAGTTGTGGTAATTTAAATAGTAATATTAGCAGCAGCAGCAGTCGTAGTAACAGTAGTGGTAGTAGTAGTAGTAGTAGTAGTAGTAGTAGTAGTAGTAGTAGTAGTAGTAGTAGTAGTAGTAGTTGTTGCTGTAGACGTGATAGTAGTAGTAGTAGTAGTAGTAGTAGTAGTAGTAGTAGTAGTAGTAGTAGTAGTAGTAGTAGTAGTAGTAGTAGTAGTAGTAGTAGTAGTAGTAGTAGTAGTAGGTAGTAGTAGTAGTAGTAGTAGTAGTAGTAGTAGTAGTAGTAGTAGTAGTAGTAGTAGTAGTAGTAGTAGTAGTAGTAGTAGTAGTAGTAGTAGTAGTAGTAGTAGTAGTAGTAGTAGTAGGAGTATTAGGATTAGTAGGAGGAGGTGGTTGTAGTCGTAGTAGTAGTAGTAGTAGTAGTAGTAGTAGTAGTAGTAGTAGTAGTAGTAGTAGTAGTAGTAGTAGTAGTAGTAGTAATAGAGTAGTTTCTACATGAGCTGTACATGCTTTAACCAAACTTCTAGTCACATTTTGTGATGAGATTTAATTTATCTTAAAGAGGGAGAAAAAGTTAGAAAAAGATAAAGATGAAGGGAGAATGTGAGCTAGAGTAAAAAAGATAGACAGATAGATAGATAGATAGATAGATAGATAGAGAGAGAGAGAGAGAGAGAGAGAGAGAGAGAGAGAGAGAGAGAGAGAGAGAGAGAGAGAGAGAGAGAGAATTATATGTCTCTCATTTTTTAGGAAATCCTCAAGGGTGGTTTTAAATAAGCTTCGAATGGAATAAAAGAGAGAGAGAGAGAGAGAGAGAGAGAGAGAGAGAGAGAGAGAGAGAGAGAGAGAGAGAGAGAGAGAGAGAGAGAGAGAGAGAGAGAGAGAGAGAGAATTATATGTCTCTCATTTTTTAGGAAATCCTCAAGGGTGGTTTTAAATAAGCTTCGAATGGAATAAAACAAAGGATAAGCATTTTACTGTCATTTTCTCAAAGCCTTTTTCTGATCGCTAAATGTGTATTACCTAAGAAATGGCTATTTATATCTATTACCTATAGTTCTTTTTATGGTCTGCTCCTCTTATTTGAATCATTTATGAGGAGGACAGAAAGAGAGAACGCAATGGTATACCACCGCACAGGTTGGTAGTGATAACACTAGTTTGTGAAGAGAGATTAGAAATTCGTATGTATGATCGCAAAGACGATAAAGGTAATGCTTTTTTAATTAAAAAAAATAATTATCACGACACGTATTGCTCTAACTTTATTGAAAATACTTATTATGAAGTTTATAAAATGAATCTGAATCTTTTGTCTTTAGGCTCTATAGCGTGATGTTTAGATTTTGCTTAGAGTACTACTGAAACACCTTTCTTCACCAAATTTAACGCTTCGGCACTTTATTACACACCCTCTGTCATTTTGTTACGGGAACAATAATTAAAAAAAAAAAAAAAAAAAAAAAAAGCACTGAGGCAATCATAACCCACCTGAGCGCTTCCTTTTCTTGACCACCAAAGGCCTGGACAGTTCGCATGGAAGAGATCACTTCCTCTGCCACTCCACCAGCTTTAGCATAAGCTTCTCTCTCCATTCTAGACATATTGGTGTAGACCTGCAACCAAATATAGACGTTTCAAATTGGTTACGATACATGGTGCTTAATAACAGGCAACTATATTAGCAGATAAAAAATATGAGTTTTATTTAAAAATAAGTTTAAAAAAAACAAAGATTTAAAGACGCTTTTCCAAAATCATTGTCTTTAACTTCTTCACTGTATTTGAAAATCATTTCATAACTCTGCAAGACAAAACTGCAGGGCCTCATTCGCACTTAAAACTTTTAATGTTTTACAGCTTCATAATTGTCTTTGTAGGAGTAGAATTCTGAAGTAAATAAACGGCTCATTGATTAGTCTTGTCACATTTTCAGAGAACAAGATCTGAGATCAAGGATAAGCACAGAAACATGCAGAGTCCTATAAACAGAACGGACCAAACAAACATACCATGCCAACAACAGCGAACGAAACAAAGAGCAAAGGGCTGGCTATCTGCATGACGAGAGCCAATTCCCAGCCGTAGGCGAAGCACATGATGAAGCCACCGAAAGCCGAGCCGACCCATTGCAAGGACGTGCCAGTCTTGTCGCCGATAGAGTCGTGGATTTTAGCAATGTCACTGAAAGGGAAAAAATTAATGGAATTAGATACTGAGTTGCCTGTCCCAGCTTAGCTGCAAAACGCTATATCTAAACAAATTTAATGTCGATTGCAACAACTGATGGTGTGAAAAGTGATTAATCGATTAAAAGATAATGCTGCTAAACTGATACATTTTTTTGTTTAAAAGCAACCGATGTAAACTTACGCAATAATTGTGGTAGACTCAGTTAAAACAGGCACATCGATACAGAGGCAAAACATATAAGCAGGATATAAACCTGAATATTCCTCACGGTAATTCATCACCCTCATTGCCTGGATTCGATTTTTAAAACAAATGGTGTGAGAATTTATAGCATTAGGCATTAGGTTTATATATATAGTCAAACCAAAGAGCTTGAATTGCCCACTAATTGTTCGCCTATGCTGTACCTGGAAGTGAAAGTCAATTGTATTTCGGACTAAATGTCTTGTAACGTTGAAAAAATTAACTTAAAGAGAGACCCTCCTTGCAGAAAAAAAGCAAGAGTAAAATACTTATACGTCACACAATCTCTTATTTCAACGCATCTCAAAGATAATGTAATATGTCTTTCTCGTTGTTTCTAATTCATATCGCCACCTTTATTTTCTATTTCACACACGCACTCTCTTTGTTTCTCTGGTTGTTGGTCTATCTCTTTGATTTGCAATTAGGAAAATAAGAGTCCTGTGTTGACATGTTTAAAAAACAAACACAGTCTTAGGTGCTTATGTATTTAACCTACTCGGTTAGTTTGACAGTGAGTTCTCCTGTGCTGGTTGTGTCAAAATATCCCATCTCCTGACGCAGGATATTTCGGAAGAACGCCGACCTCATGCGGATGATTTGCCGCTCGGACGCCACGAAGAAGCAATAACACTGCCCGAAAGCCAAAGCCATGACGATAAAGCCTCCACCTAGAATTCAAATAAAAAAAAATAATAATTGTTCCCTCATCTTACTCGTTAGGTGCTTTGTTCCTTTTGCGAAGAATAAGATATGCTCAATACTTTAGATACACTCTAATAATGACTAAGGTGTAACAATGACACCAATGTTTAAACAAATTTACATCTAAAAGTACAGTGGCTCAGTCAAAACGTATTGGACACCTCGAAGCTGGAGCTTCAAATCATGCCACGACATGAGATTGAAACGAACTGAGGGTGGGAGTAGGGGCACCTGGTATTACTGTAGAGGTTGTTGAATGATCTTTGTTGAAGACGAATCGGCGACAGAGTTACAGCGTCCGCCTTGATATCCTAAGGAACATTTTTCTTGGGTTTAGCCTTTACACAATTGATTGGTGAGTCTAGAGCTTTATATTTTCTATTCCGTTCTGCTCGACAAAATCTTTTTGTCTTATTTGCAAAATGACTTGAAATTGTAGGCCATATGAAACCATCAAACAAACAATCAAACAGTTGAGAATGAAAGTGTGCCGCTATATTCCGCTCGACTCACAAATGTACTGCAGACTTAAGTCCTCCATCTCGTCAAAAAGGTTGTCTATAGATGCAAGCTCTGAGCAATTAGGAGCGTCGTTACCCTTGTAGACAGAATCAAGCATTGGACAGAAGGGTCTGAGGGAAAAACAAGTTGTCTTTAGAGATATGCATGCTAGACTCTTTTTCCTCTAGTTTCAAATACAACAAAGAAAACTTGTTGGCCATACCGCGTCGAGGTTTATAAAGGAGCCGTAGTGTAATGAGTTAATAGATTAAAAACATCTCCTAGTTGATCTATTGGCTCTTGATATTTAAAACTTCTTAACAAAGATTTAAAATGAAGAGATACAAGACAATGCAGGATTATTCTTAATAATTATGTATCTATAAAGGTCCATTTTTATTCTTCTTCTGACTAGTGTTGAAAAGAAAGCAAACAATACAAACTTGTGCCATGTACAGAGGAAAAGAATAATTAGGCATGAATTGCTATTATTAGATTATTTGAATTGGTTGCCATAAAAAAGGCGTAGTTGCTTAGAAATAATGTGTTATTTCATGAACAAAGAGGAGAGTATTTTCACAACATTACTTTTGTTATAATGTTGGATTGAAATAAAGACATAGAAAAACGGGGTCTCAAGGTCATCCTGATTAGGAGTGTGTGATAATCATAAAAATCAAAACTCCTGACGTGTTTAATCATCCTAATGTGCTCCATTAATTAAAAGGTAATTCCACGTCTTAATATTGCGCCTTCAGAAGAAAGAGCTACAAATAACCGATATATATATATATATATATATATATATATATATATATAGATAGATAGATAGATAGATAGATATAGATATAGATATAGATAGATAGATAGATATAGATATAGATATAGATATGCGGCGAGTGATTGACTTACAGTAGTTTCTCCACATGTTTCCTCGCGTCGTCCCTAGTAAATCCAATTACTGACAACAGGTCTGAAATCTTGTCGAGAAATTTATCATATCGGGCGAAGTCCACAAACTGACCAATTGTGTCGGACAGGAGGACCAGCATGTAGGGCCAGGAGGCTCCGTGACCAAGGGCACACAAACAGCCCACTATCGTCATCAGCTTGTCCCAAATATCGGCGTAACGAAACTGCAGAAAATGGTGCCCAAATTATCGCGAAATCATTTTAAGGCTTATTAAGACAAAAGAAGCAAGACAAGTGTGGAAGAAGTTTATCAGAGTACTAAACGAAAAATACATGATGAACCATGCTCTAAAGAGAGTGAAAAGGATGACATAGTCTTGAATAACAAACCAGTCTTCTGAAATCAATTTTTTGCCCAAGTTTGATGTTATGTTTGTCATTTGCAAGACGTTAATTGCCCCTCACAAACGAAAATAAAGTGATGGAAATGTCTGCTTGTTGCAAATTCAGGATAACATTTTGGCACTTGACAATGCTTGATCAAAACGGGCGTGTTCAGCTCGTATTTCAAGCATATCAATACTACTATACAGCCACAGGTGCTAAAAGCTACCATAACATACAGTATTTCGATCTGCTATTGGAGGGTTGGATAGTTCAAAATGTGGAAAGTTGGTATACATACAATTTTGGCCGTGTCCTATATATAGTGTTAAAAGACTTTTCTATAATTTTTTTTTTTTGCTATCTGTCTATGTGTGAGTCACTGTTTTTCTTTTTTTCTCCCTCTTCGTACCTCTGTTTCTGTTTATCGTTATGCCTGTCTTTGTCTCCATCTCTGCCTATCTACCTGTCTGTCTGCCCATCTCTTGTAACAAGGTTGTTAGAATGGGATATTTTTTCGTAAAGCACGACCTACTCAGACCAGAACTGACGAAAGTTGATATGGTATATCATTTAAATCAACGATATTACATCATACTTTATTGCGATAAAAATCTAGAATGAAAAAATGAGCTGAGCAATGTAAAATATAACCATTTACTTTGGGTTTTTTTTCTCTAATAAAAAATATCACAGCATTTAGAATCAAAACGTTTGAAAATTTTGAAAGAAATTCTAACCTGATTTAAGATTTTTTTTTTTCAAATTTTTCAAATAAACAATTATCATAAAAAAACACGGGCCTAAATAGTTATAGCAGTGCCAGAGCAATGAATTATGTCTAACATGCTAAACAGGCAAATAAAATTTCAAAAATCCGCCAGTTATGTTCTGTTGCGTTGCGGCCCGGGTAGAAACACAAGCAAACGTTTTTTCTATGTTGACCTTATCTGAAGCGGTCTGTAACGGGTAATGTCAAGTCACGCTCTCATACAACATAAAAAAAAAATGTAATATTCATCTGCTGCCAGTTTCAGCCATGAGAATGCCAGTCCGTTAAAATGTACGTCTAGCATGAAGGCCCTTACGGATGTCTGAAACAGTTATTACATGAGATGTTCCAATACAAAATTCGCATAGTTTGAATACAACATGGTTATCTGCACTAGGAGAAAGATTTCTTGGCATAAATCCTTTCTGAAAACAAATATGATCTAGTATATTAAAAAAAAATAAAATTGTCGACGTGTCAAGAAAGTATGATATAAAATTTTAAATCATTTTCCAACACATAATTATGTAGTATCTGTTTTATTGTTCAATATTAGTTTAACAAGTGTTTGAATAGTTTAAGATTGAAAAGCCTCTTCTCTAAAGTATCTCTAATTTACTTTGAAACTTAAAGCATGCAAAAAACACCATTTTGAATTTGAATATAAGTATAACAAAGTGTACTGGCATACAATATTTTTTCTTACAAAGGAATGAAAACTGCCGGCTTAATCGGAATCTTATTCTATAGTGAACTTATTGAGGTTTGTTGTTTAGACTATGTATGTGCGTCGAAGAGCTTTTTTTTCACTTGTTGCAAAAAATTAAAAGGAGAAAAATATCAAACATCAATAAGTATTTGACAGTAAACGAAAACTTACGAGTTGAAAGAAGGAGACTTTAACTGGTTTTTTCTCTTCCTCGTCCGCTGCTGTTTGATTATCTCCGTAGTATTTACGATGATTCCCATTCTCGATAAGATGTTGCCGATCAAGTTTCTTATCTTTCTGTTTTCCATTCTGATCACCTTGTAACTCATTCACCAAATGGGATTCTAAATGTAAAACAAGGATACAACAATGATGAAGATGAATATCCCTATAGAAATGATGTGTTTTAATTGATACTGCCCCTAGTGATAATACTGTGTATATACCATTACAACTTCTACTACTACTATTACTACTACTACTACTACTACTACTACTACTACTACTACTACTACTACTACTACTACTACTACTACTACTACTACTACTACTACTACTACTACTACTACTACTACTACTACTACTACTACTACTACTACTACTACGACTACTACTACTACTACCACTACTACTACTACTACCACTACTACTACTACTACTACTACTACTACTACTACTACTACTACTACTACTACTACTACTACTACCACTACTACCACTACTACCACTACTACTACTACTACCACTACTACTACTACTACCACTACTACCACTACTACCACTACTACAACTACTACAACTACTACTACTACTACTACAACTACTACTACTACTACTACTACTACTACTACTACTACAACTACTACTACTACTACAACTACTACTACTACTACTACTACTACTACCACTACTACTACTACTACTACTACTACTACTACTACTACTACTACTACTACTACTACTACTACTACTACTACTACTACTACTACTACTACTGCTTTTCTAGTGATACCTTCTTTTACTTCTTTTTTATTTAGCTTCACTAAAAGTAGTGTTTTATTTACCAACAAGCATTTTCTTTATGCTCTTAAGGGAAAGTTAAACAGTTCAAAACGCTAACATACAACACTAAGATGACTTTCAGTCAGTTTGTCCAATGAGGCAGTGATGCTCTAATAGTGAGATAGACTGTAGATGTTTCTCAATTTAGTTCCGGTGGAAACGTAGCAAAGATAAGAATCGAATCAAACAGGTCAAGTCTGTTTACATGCAAAAGAGAAACTTCTCTGTGCATAAAATATTATTCTCATTTGATGCAAAAGATACTTCCATAGTTTTGGGAAGCAACCTTTGCAATTTGTCAAGTGTAACTTTTTATTTACTTGACAGTTTATTCATACAAAAAGCCAATATATCATGTATTTACAAAACAGTTCTAAACGATATATGGATCACTTAAAGAAACATAAAATTACATTCCTTTGCAGTCAAGGAGCCTAAACATACGATACCTTTATCGTAATCGGCATGCTCCATCTCTGACTTTTGTCTTCCTGGGTGTATTTTTTTCCCTCAAAGCTATTATAATCTGCAGCACATTCTGTTAATTCACAGTCAACTTTTTCTTCAGAGCGGAATGGTCAAAAGTGTCCTTATAATTGGATCTTTGTTTATTTTCTTTTCTCTTTTTTTTTTTAGTTTAATTTCGTAATCTTTCTTTTTAAACATCTAATTAATATCATTTGATACTGTTTTTTTTTTATTGCTATTGTCGAAATAATCACAATATCCAACTCTGTTGATGGTTATTTTAAAAGAAATTGATTAAATACAAGTGGAGATATCTAAAAGAAGAGATACCCATCAAATACCTAAAAAGTACCTAAAAACGTTTATTCTAAGCAGTAGTGAAAGGAAAGCTTAGGGAAGACTTGTTTAATCCGAACAGGAATTGGATAAATTGGTCACGATTGATAATCTTCAAGATGAAAAAAAAAATCTAAATGCAATAATATGTGTGCATTTCCAATGAAAGCTCATCCGAAGAACAACTTAAAACATGTATGAAATTTAAAAATAACTCGCACACTAGACCTTTATCAGAAAATTGCATAGAATATGTAGACTTTTATTAAAAATTCACATCCTTTAAAATAAGAAGGGGAACAATTACACCAGTATAGTGAAACAAATATACGCTCTAAAGAAATAATTCCGTTTTGATACATTATGTGCAGTGATGAATTGTGATATTTCCCGAAAAGTAATGGATTTGTTTCATAAACTATCACAAAAAACCCAAACAAACTAATGTATTAAACTAAAATCATAATGATCTAGTATACACATGGTTGGTCTTCGTAAAAAAGAGAATGAAGCACCAACTGGACAAAATGCCGAGTCAATCGCGCTGGGACCATCTACCACTAAAAACACAACTTTTTCGATCCTCTCAATTCTACAACCAACCGAAATTTGAGACCTCACAGTTCAGCGCACCCCAAAACCACTGATGTATACATGGCAGTACTCCCCCCTTTCAAGGAAGCTTTTTACTTACATAAATCGCACGTGTAGTTCAAGCGGCAGCTGTAAATGTTTTTATCCTTTCAAAAAGCAACAGCAGAAACTAAATTAGTGGAAAGGTTTCGATGCGTCATGTTTGCTAGGCAACACACTTTTCAATACAACTTAACTTCTGGTGTCAACTTACCTCATTAAGATTCAATGTTCTTCAAATTTAGACTGGCTATGGTATAGGCTTTCAAATTGGCAATTACGACTTTAGAGCGATGTTTTATTGTGGCAGATGACACAGACCAGCATACCTGTTATATATATATAAAAAAAAAGAACCGTGTAGTCCATTTTCTGGCATTAAAAAAAATTGCTTTTTGTAAATTTTACTTTATATTTTAAATTTGTCAATAAGATTGTGCAGATTGAATGACAACGATAAATGTCCCGTCGTATAAGATTTTTCATTGCGTTTAGTAGTGTTAAAACTTAAAACCGAGAGTCCAATATTTCTATACTGATTCTGAGATGATCAATACGAATGAAACTAGCTTAACATCTTGGTAGTACTTGAGCCTAAAATGTTGAAACTCTTATTCCTAGAGGATTTGACCATGTGTGAAACGCCACTGTGGTGTGGATAGGTTATAACAACACTGACTAATTATTTCAGTTTTATAAATGCAGCCTACCAACTCTTTCCAAAGCTCAGAATCCTCTCTTTAATAAACAGAGAAAAAAAATAAAAAAGCAACATGCATGCATTGATAAACATGACAAAAAAATTAATCTTTCCATATAAAACAAGAAATTAATTTTCTTCTTAATCCATGGACCATAGTTAAAAGCCCCAAACTTTGAACATGGATTTTCCTCCATCATCACTTATAAAAATGCTTAAAACAGTGATCAATTAGTTCTAGTGTAGACCTGTTATCTTATGAAAAATGATGCCAGAAGCCTTTGTACGATATATAATACCAGAGAGTGTATATAACACCCCTCCTCTCCCCTTCTCAAATTACATATCTCTCCGACCGTAGGTCAGTCTGCAAGCCATTGTGCTCACCGCAACCTTAAGAACCCTTGAGCAGCTTTCATGGCGTATTCACTATATGAGCGCCACCTTTCGGGTGGTAGTTGTTTAGAATAATTATTTTGATTTTGTTTATGCATAGGGGTTATCTTGCAGGGTCATGCTATGTCATACGTAGGGTTGGAGCCATGTGGGTAATAAACTAATATGTGAAATTGATACTTTATATAAAATCAATCTAACCTCATGTAGCCATGATATAAAGTTTCCAGCTAAAAGCGCCTAGGTTTGATTTTATTTGACTTGACAGACATGACAGGAGTAGAATTTGTAATCTGATCAGCTATTAATATACCGCGGATCATATGACGGGGACATACTTCAATTCAAATATGATAAGAATGAGACTTGTTCATGGACTCTACCAATAGTTTGATTATCATATCGTTTAAATAGATTTTACAGTGTACACAATTGATAAATTACATATCATACATGATATATGAAACTATTACAAAATAATATATCTTTGACCTACCCAAGATAGATAATTCATACAATCATTTTGGTATGAAAGTGATCAAACTCGGAGGGGTATAGGCTTACCATTAACACAGAAAGAAAAAAATCTAACTGAGCTTGCAGTTTATTTTCTTTTTCTTTTAAAGTTTTGATACCAATAAATCGTAAAATGAAAGGTTAACATGGTGGGTTGTCCAAAATAGGATCAAAGCTGAAAATCAAAGGCTACAGTCATTTCTACGTCAACCAAATATCTTGGAGAAAACTTGATAAGAGTAGGTCTCTTTTACATAACTAGATTTAGACAGGACTGGAAGCAACTCCACGGTAAAAAAACATGTGGTTAGTTTGTTCTCTGTTTGGTTATATTTCACAATTGAGTAAATATTTGCCTATTCAAGAAAACAAAAGAGGGAGAAAAAGGCAAGACAAGGCAGATTTTATCAGTAATCCAGACCTAGTTGTAATTTACTTAGAGGGAAGACTTCACTTATAATAGAGAGGTGGGAGGGGGTGTCTTATTTTCCCCCTAAGAAGCTAAAGGAATCGAGGAGTAGAGCATATGATGATTTTGAGACGACAGAAGAGAGCGAAAGAGCGGAAGAGAGAGACATAGATAGATAGAAAAGAGAGAGAGAGAGAGAGAGAGAGAGAGAGAGAGAGAGAGAGAGAGAGAGAGAGAGAGAGAGAGAGAGAGAGAGAGAGAGAGAGAGAGAGTAGGTAATACATGAGTGTAGGGAAACTGAATGGAACGTAAGGTAATGGATTAGTTCAAGAGAAAAGAAAGAGCCTCTGTACATACGGAGAAAAGCAAATTAACCTGATGGAAAAGGGTAGGATACGAAAGAGGGGAAGAAAGAGGGAAGATCTTCTCGGGAGAAGGTTTATCCTGGTTGTCTCTTGTCTACCATTCCGTACTGTTGTTTTCTCTCCTGGATTTTTTCCTGCTCGATATGGTTTTTCCACCCAAAGAGAACCCCTCTCATAGCGAAAAATGCCATAGCCCAAGGATCTTTCGTTCAAACCATTCCCAGAGAATGGCAAGAGAGAGGAGTGATAGGCCGGAACCTCAATTTGGAGAGGAGAAGGAAGAGTTTCTATAGGGGTGAGGGAGATGGGGAGGGGGAAAGTGGCACGAAGTTTTCTCAGTTATATTTTTGGAAATAAGACTTAATCTGGTTCCCTTGAGAGAAACTAAGTTTCTCCCAGAATCATGTACGAAGACGTCGGTCAGATGAGATCCATCATTAGTAACAGATGATCCAACCAGGGAGTGAATCAAGGACCTGCATATTTTCAGTCCGACCAGAGACTGCAGATATACCTTCTCTGGTCTGACGCCCCACTACCTAAGCTATCTAGTGGCGGACAGCACGGCAATGCGCCAACAATAACATCGCAGCCGTACATGGCGACATGCCGTGATTTGTAATTATGGAAGTGCTCAGACTCCAGCGGTTATTTCATTGCCCGACTCAGCCCAGCCACAGATGACAACTTTGAATGGTCAGTAGCTTTGTCAGAATAATTCATTAGATTGTGTTGTTCCTATTATTGACACCCCTTTTTTACACTTTCTTCAGTAGTGCGCGTTTGGCTTGATGTTCTATTGTAGGTGATCTCATCCTTCTTGGTAACTGCTTGACCAAATTATGATACTTAAATGCCTTAATCTTGAAGAGTATCCCGCTTATGGTAAGACAGGGACTTCATAATATATTAATTTTTGCAAAAAAATTGGACTCATTATGTTACACATGGACCGTATTTTTCACAGCTATCTTTTTTCTGTTGACTCAGTAAGTTAAAAAGTAGAAAAAAAATTTTTCTTCATTGATCTTCTTCCTTGTATCTTGAGTTAATATTGTCGTAATGTCATTCTTTTTTAAGGAAATTTTATTACTTGTAATATCATTTTTAAAAGTTCACCTTAATATGGGTTACGAAAAGGTTCAACTTTTTAGTGCGATGTTTCTCCAGTCGTCAGTCAGGTTCCGTCAAATGAAAATACGAATGAGACAGTCCAGCGTTGGTCAAAATCACTCTCTAAATCACTAGATATTTTTTGGTTTGTTGCACCGGAATAAAATTCAATGGAGGTTCAAAGAGTACGTCCAGAGTGTAGAAAACAAAGCCGCTGGCCCAACATTTCCTTATCTATTAATGTCATAGCGCATAATTAAAGCATCCGCAAATATGTCCGTGTATATATATATATATATATGGACAACTTCACATGGAGTGTGCAGCTGAGGGCAAGAGAAAAAAAAAAGAGAGAGAGAGAGAGAGAGAGAGAGAGAGAGAGAGAGAGAGAGAGAGAGAGAGAGAGAGAGAGAGAGGGGGAGAGAGACAAAGAAAGAGAGACAGAGACAAAGACAGACAGACAGAGAGAGAGACTGTACTAATCTGCAGATAATATTTTGAACAACGATTGTTGATTTCAACTTTGCGCACCTCGTAGATAGAAGCTTTTGACGTAGGTTTATTATAACCGAAAACATCACCACGGTTTTAAGCTAAGCCTGTCCTCAGCTAGCGTGTTTACTTGCCAGTTGAACTGTATCATGAGATCTCTTTGTTAAAAATTCATGTCAATAATGTTTATACTATGCATGCTGGGTAACTCATTAATGAGGAAAAGGTGACCCCTATTAGCGGCTTAGCGCAATACACCTGTTGAGGTAAGTTTGAAAGCCTGTCACTCTGACCCACAATAGTCTAATCCACAAATTAGAACACACACAGCTCATTGTCGCCGGTAATGCACACAGCTGTTGAACCGTTCCCATCTGGCGGGACCTGCAGCATCTGTGACAACCCATGTTAGTGACTGGCTATATCAACATTAACGATCAAATTCAACTTGCTTTAAGGGTTGTGTTCAAATTGTCATTAATATTAATGCTCCAAGCTTAGATAGGAGAAAAGAATGGTTGATGACTTGTATTTTGCAAAGAAGTTTTCAGAAGAAGGCAGGATTTACTTAACTTGGTTTCTGATATATCATAAATTTGAATGTTGCTGTGCCGCAAGTTTATATCAATTGCTGTTTTCGCTTTCTTTCTGTATATCTTGTCTCATCGCTCCTAGGAAAATATTGTAGGGACATAGACCTATTATGATACTATTGAATGTTTTTCCATTATTTTTTTTTTCATCCTAACTGCAACTGCACCCCTTTTTCATCTTCTTCGTACCTCTTTTCATAATACTACTGCCACGCCTATCACAGCATGTCATGACTGACTGCGCCTGTAAACTTCATTGCTTTCCAAGTGATGATGCTGAATGCCAGTTGGAAATTGTGCTTTAGCTCAGCCTTTAAATGATATTTGATCCCTTTTTGTTGCGCTATTTTAGATGTTTGTAACTTCCAGTACAAACCCACAATAATCTTTATCTACTATAAAGCCCTAGCTATCTCTTCCAACGTTTGATATCAGAAAATATGATGACCAAAAAGTTGAGTTGTTATTAGTCTGTTAAGTGAAATTTCTCAACAGTGTCTGCTTCTTCTAATTTTTATGAAATATTTCGGTTATGAAAAAAGATAACTCTTAACGTTTAAATGTCTGAATGTACAAATTAATAAGAAGGCAATTCCAACCTAAACCAAAATTAACATTAGACTTTTTTTTTTGGTTGGTTCAGTGCCGATAAGACGGCTTTGAATGGTCAAAACGTGGCTAAGAATCTCTGACACGCCTATACGACTTAGAGAAACTATCTCTTACGGGGAATAGATTACCTACAATTAGCCTTAATCTTAACCTGCCAAAATATTTTGCAAACAAAAGTACTGAATTCTGTCTGAGGACAGCCACTAACTTGCATAGAGTGATGTGTAATTTATACATAGAAGAAAATAAGAACATCACTAATAGACAGGATCTTGAATTACAAACTTTTCCTATCCGAATTTGAAGCATCATATCGTCATTCTGATGGTTCCTAAACTGATCCTACCGACCAGAGCAGAATAGATTCTGAAGAGGAAGCATGTGATACTTCTTTTTTTACAAAAAAAATTTGAAAAATAAAAACAATGCTATCTACTACACCGGTCATACTAAACCTAATAAAATCCCCATAGAAGTGATCTATATTCCTATTTGTTTCACTTCGAGCATTTCTACTTCGACATATCATTTATATGTAAAGTGCACCAAAGTCTATACTACTGAAGTTATAATTACACTTTTAGAATATTTGTAAATTAGGTCCAGGTCATTCAAACATAACCCAAAGATACATAACTTGCAAAAAAAAAAAAAGAAAAAAAAACTAGATCTATAGAGAATCAAATAAATCTCCATCAGATGTAGTAAATTTTAAGTAAATAAGAAGTTTGTTAGATAAATACAACAATTGGCCAAATAAATAAATAAATAAACAAAAGATCCTCTCTTAGATCCAAATTTTATTTAGCAATAGATATTATATAAATATAGAAGAAAATGTCAAGGAATCATAATGTATTCATTATAAAATGTAAGCAAATCATAAAAGTGATCTTGAGGTATATTTAAATCCTAAACTTATCAAAATAAGTTTAACAACTATTCCTTTTTTTTCTTTAATTTCCCGTTATTTGAACCAAATCAACTCCAATTACACTTTGAAGCGCATTCATCTTGTAGTTCAAATAGTTATTTTTTTTTTTTTTTTTTTTTTGTAATACTTGCGTACTCCACAGTTGCGTTAATAAGTTATGCTTTGACCAAACGAAACTGCATGACTTGTTTTTTAACCATTTACATCAAGTTGTCGTATGCAGCCCATCAACCTTGAGGGATATTTCACACTAGACCTGCTGTTTCCGTCTTGCTATGAAATATTTGTTTATAACAGCAGCGTTATTTTTTGCCTTGCGCCATCTGAAGCATGAAGTATAGACCATTCTTTTCCATGAGCTCTTCGTGTGTTCCAATTTCATGTACCACTCCAGATTTGAAGACTGCGATTTTATCTGCGTCCTTAATGGTGCTGAGTCTGTGAGCGATGGTGATGCATGTTCTTCCCGCTCTTGCCTGGTCCAAAGCTTCTTGAACAATCTGAGGACAACAGAGACCAGAAGGTTATCGTTCGAGTTCTTCGTTTTTGTTTGATTTATAGACAGACGAAGCAGCGTGTTTACGGTGCGGCTTTATTATTTCTTTTTCAATATCAAAGACATAAGTGCGAGGCAGGGGCATGCTAAAAAATCTAGCCTCCGAGACGGCCTATATTCAGTGCGGGTTAAGGGCTCCTATTGGAATAGGCCATGCAGATGTCTAGGCTTGAATCCGGCCTCCAGCCACCTTACCTCTTAATATAAACTTTGAACACCAGTTATTGCACAAATGGCACCAATCTCTCGGACTGCGCTGAAGTAAGGCGCATCGCAAACATAATGTGAACTCTCCTCTCTCAGAGGCAATGGTAATTGGAAAGGGGTGAAAGATCTACTACCTATGGTATAAGTAGTCGAATCTCCTCTTGAACAAAGATAAACGCGCTGTGTTGAAAATCAAACTAAAATTACTCAAAATCAGATTTGGTATGATTTTTGTATGTTAAGTCAATATGTAAAGTAATCAGTAGCAAAATCAGCAGCAACAGCTATTAATCGTTTATAAAATTGCTTATTCAGGCAACAGAAGTCTTTTAACGACCCAAATGTTTCGTAAAATAGTCTCGACGATTCTTTTTAATCAGTGTGTATCGGAGCTCCATATGAAGAACATAATTACATTCTGCCATGCCTCAAGATCGTTTAGTAGGATATTGATTGTGCGTGGTGTATTGAGAATGCACAAATACTACCATTTGTTAAAAAAGATGTTGTTTATTCTTTAAAAAATCAAATTGGAACCATTCTGATCACCGTGAATGTTTTTAAAAACTATCCACCTTTTCTCCTTTCAACGTCCAAGGCTGAATTGGCTTGTATTATGTTTACGTCTTTTGGATTATAAGCTCAATCACTAAACTTGCTTGTATGTGAAACTTGTTGCAAAGATCTGTTATCTGAGCCCTAGCTTTGCATCTTTGCATAACTGACTTTCTCAGAGACAAGTCGAAGTGACGTGCTTTTTTCCATTTCTACTTTGACCACACAAGATTGTGTTAGACTTTAAACATTGAGGCGTGAATTGCTTGAATCTTTTTTTTTTTTATCTGTATCCACCAATTTACCTTAGAGAAAAACTAGGTATATTATTTTATAAACCTTTAGACAGAAGGATAGTCTTTGCTTTGTATTATCTTAAAGCTTTCTAAAAGCAGGCTATTTCAATTCTTATAAACACATCGCAGTAACTTGAACTCACCTTTTCGCTTTCAGTATCTAGCGCTGACGTTGCCTCATCCAAGAGCAAAATCTTGGGGTTCCGAACCAAAGCCCTGGCGATGGCGATTCTCTGTTTCTGGCCGCCGCTTAACTGCGTCCCCTTGGTGCCCACAGAAGTGTTGTAGGCCTGTTTTAGGGCAATGATTATCATGACAGTTATAAGTCCTATTGCAATTCAATATAATTCTACCTTGAAGACTACAAAAAGAATTCTGGTACCACTTTTGACCTATAATCTTTAAGAAATAGAGAAATGATTATTATAACAGTTATTACAATATCAATACTTTTAGCATCTTCATTCCTTACATTATCTTAATTTTACGATTACTTTATCGTTGTTGTTGTTGTCGTTGTTGTTGTTGTTGTTGTTGTTGTTGTTGTTGTTGTTGTTGTTGTTATTATTATTATTATTATTATTATTATTATTATTATATTATTATTATTACCAACATCACAACTGACAGTATTATCATCTTCATTAACATTATCATCACCATCCTCTTGATCATCCTACGTCGTGTTGCTTTGGGCAACACGAAATGCGAAATGACCTCAATGCTTACATCAGGTAGGCCGGTGATGAAGTTATGAATGTTTGCTGACTTGGCCGCCTCTATTATTTCTGCCATAGGAACCTCCCGCGAGTTATCGCCGTAGGCAATGTTCTCGGCGATGCTCATGTCAAACAAGATGGGCTCCTGGGACACGAGACCTATCTGTGACCTCAGCCACTGGATGTTCAGAGACTTCAGCTCAAACCGATCCAGATACTGAGGGACCAGGAAAAGTTTGGTCAACGACATCTCCGCACATCTCAATGTCAATGTTTATTAAACTTAAACATTTAAACTTAATAAATGGTATCTCTTTGACAATCGATATTTTTGGTTTTTAAGTCATAGAGTGATTTCCCTCTTTTGGAGCGGCATAGGTAGCATAGATCTTAGCTATTTTCTATGTTTGATATTCGGATAACTTTGTCCTTTTTGTTGTCAATGCTATGCCTAGCTGGGTTTGATAAAATCACTCATCACCTATGCCTTTTGTGGAGATTAATAAACAAGAAACCATTGTTATTTAAAGACCAGCCGATACAAACACTCTTTCACCACTGATATTTTTTTGATATGTAGAATGTGAGCTCTAACTACGCTCAAACTTTTTATTTAAATCATAAGTAATACTCATACAAAAAGGCACAGATTTAAAGCTATCCACGCACATACACACACACACAAAATGGTAAAAAAAAGGTGCTTTTCACAATTCCGAATGAAAAAACCAAAATCTCACTATAGAGCCCGCCTCTGCCTGGTAGAAACGCTCTATCAATTGCATCGTTGTGCTTTTCCCACAACCACTTTCTCCGACAAGAGCTAACGTCTGGCCCGGGTCCACTGTAAGGTCAAGGCCGTTCAGAACTTTAGCATCTGGGCGCATTGGGTAGCGGAATTGGGCTCCAGAAAATGTAATGGTCGCTTGACAGGAGTTCTGAAATTGATAACGTATTATTTTATGCAAGGAGTTGTTCTTTACTGTGCTGCAATTTAAATGCAGCCTTATTACAAAAAGTACACAGCTGTTGTAATTACTTCTTCTTCCTCTTCATCTTCTTTTGTTAGTAATATAACAGCAAAACAACAACAATAACAACTATTGCTGCTGCTACTACTACTACTACTACTACTACTACTACTACTACTACTACTACTACTACTACTACTACTACTACTACTACTACTACTACTACTACTACTACTACTACTATAGTTGCTGCTGCTGCTGCTCCTCCAAGTACTACTTCTACTACAACATGAACTTTTAAGTCTACTGGTGCGATTTAATTGCTGTTGCTTAAGCTTAATCTAGGTCTTCTCATTTTCTTGATGGTGACAAAACACCTTCTATTACTGAAGAAACAAATTAGTTCTGCGAAATCTGAGGACTGTTAGGTAGATAAAATATTTGTTTCTTGTCATGGCAATAAGAGTCAACATACCTTGTCAGGTTTTTCACCTGCCTCAGAGTATGCATCAATAGGTGGGACGTATTCGTCTAAAGCGAATATTTTTCTGGCTGCCTTTCTGGCTGAGTTAGCGTCCGGCGCAAACGCTACAACTCTTCCCAAATGCATGGCTGATAAAATAATACAGCCAAACACCCTGCGAGTACAGAATTTTCATTAAATAAAACAGTTCCAAAGAACTTTATCACTGATGTTATTGACATCAATTGAAAATTCAAGAACGAATTGCAAGTTTAGCACAAGATGCAAACGAAGATATTTGGTTGGTGTTAAAAAATGAAGATGGTCAGGTAGAATGATAAACAAGAAGATATATTGATAGATACATGTAAGTTCCATTCATAGTTTTTAAAAAAATAACTATAGCAAATGGCCAAAACGCAAACTTGATCTTTAAAGAATATCTTAAATTATAGCACATGAAGTTAATTCAGTCCTAGGAAATCATGATTAGCGAAACATTTAAGACAACAAGTAAATGTAACATCTAATGCAGAAAAATTAAATTAGTAATCCACAATAATCCACTTTACCCACATTTTGTAGGTTAGACTGAACAGTCTATATGGAAATCTTCACTTACTTAAATATGTCATAGTACTCAATGTCGTCATCTTTCAGAAGCTCGGCGCCGTAGAAGAAGCAGACTGCAAACGTCACGTAGTACATGCCCTGCGTGACGCCATAAGCTGCGCATGCAGACACGGATTTTCTAACGTTGACTCTGTGTGGCGCCCACATGCGCTCCGAGAACACCTGAGCAAAGGTTTCCTCCCTGGCCAGAGCGGCTACCGTGCGGATATTGTCTATACTTGCTATAGCACCCTGAAGAGGAGGAAAGGTTCATTATTTTCTACAAATTATAGGAGTTATCGGCAAGTCCTACCAAACTCGTCATTTACATTATTTTTTATCAAAGTGGAAATGAGTCAACATTGTTTTGTAGTATAAAGGGTCAGTAGTTGTTCTATGGTTCAAGGCCGAGTCCTTGAGTCAACAAAAACATTAGTGGTACCGCGATAATTCTATTATCTGATTCATTTGCTGCTGGAATTGCTTCGCTTGGCTTTTATTAAATGAAAGCAGTAAGAAAAAAAAGACCAAACCAAAAAAAAAACAACAACCAAAAAACAAAAAAAAAACAACAAAAAAAAACAAAAACAACCAAACCTACCTGTAAATAGTTGCGTGAAACATCTAGTTCTAACAGGAACATTGAAAGGTTCTTACCTTGCTGACCTCCTCCATAGCTGCCTTTCCTTCATTATAGGCACCTCCCATGACTCGCATAGTTATCATGCCACTGAAACGAAGAGTAAACAACATTGGCATAACATAATTCTAACACTATGTGTCTACTTTTGATAACTGCTCTAAGTAATGCTCTATAAACTTTAACGACCCCCGTCACCTTACCCCACTTACACAGACACTTAAAAATTCACTTAAATACCTACATTAACGTGTTTTTAATAATGATGTTGTTTCGGGAGTCAGATTCAGTAACCAAGGTCCAGTTTAAAACCAACAATATATCTAACGTACTTTGCAAGCTAGATTTTTTCCCTAGAAAATTGTGCCCTTGTGTAATTTATCACGTTTAGTTTTACAATGTGCATCTTTAACAAGGCATTGAGCATATTGTCTGAAGCATTAAGATAAACTTAAATTGTCGCACATTATGATTGTGCAAAGAATGGACCGATTCTTCTACATAAGATTCGGAATTTATAAGAGACATTGATTTCCTCTGTCGACAGCTAGGCGTGGACGTACGAGAGGATTATCACTGGAACAAACACCATGAGCACCAGGGCGAGCTGCCAGCCAAACACGAAGGATATCACCAAACCTGTGCCGAGGTTCCCGATGGAGATCAATACAGAGCTCGCCATCGTCTTCAGGGCCTGTGGATATTTCAAATATTTCAGATGTGTGGTTAGCAGTTAGCAACACGTCTTCGTTTTTCAAGGAGTTATGTCTGTGATTATCGGGACTGTTAAACACTGTACTCACAAAGACCTGGTGATGGAAAGTCTCGCTACAGCCTTTGACAAATTGGCGTGGTTTTTTGTAAAAGGTTGAAAAATATAAACTGATACGGTAAGAAAGCAAAATACAAAGAACAACAGGGCTATAAGCTGTAATAAATGTTATCGATCGATCTAACATTACAAGCATAATATCATTAGGCTATAGCAGTTCTGAAGCTAATAGCTAGATGAAAATGAAAACAAGTACCATACGTATTATTATTTTTTATATGGGTTATATTTTCAGTTTTTAATTATCAATGCCTTAGGATGCACTGATTTAAACAACACTTAAGCATAATTTATGGTAAAAGATTTATTCAGGTCGTATTATGAGGATAGATGGCTGTTACAATTTAAGAAATGACGTAAGACTGCGGACATAAAATATTATTACAGCATGAAATGAACTATAATGAACATAACATGTTTAAAAAAAACCTGCTATATTTCTTCCGGAGCAACAACAACAACAACAAAGCAAAAATGGGATGGAAAAAAATCATACCCCTTGAACAACCGATGTTTCTGTTGCCAGGCGTGTGCTGAGTATTCCAGTTTCGTGCCGAGGATCGTCAAACCATGCGATATCCTGTTGAAATGTATGATTTCGTTTCAATTTCATCGAAAATTATAAAATGTAAACACAAACGTACTATTTACGACACTACCTTGCAATTCGACACGTTTGTCAATTTTTCAATCCTGTTGAAAAAAATTCTGTTGAATTGTAATGAATCCTTTCTTCAAAATGCAATAAAATTGTACATATTAGAAAAGCAATATAAATTTCTTAACCTTTTCAAAGAAATAATTTTGAAAAGATAAAATTTCTTGAGAAACAGATCAATAAATTGTTTATGCAATTTACATTTTACCTGTCTTAACATAGCTTTGAATATCTTCCTTCGCATTCTCAGAGTAAGGGCTTCGCCAGAGAGACCAAACATGTATTCCTGCACGAGGACAAATATATTTCTTGAATAATTAAGAACAGTATATATGAAAACAAAAACACTAGGAATTATTTTCTCTTCAAGCTATCAATCAAGCTCACCTTTATATAGTTTCATAATGAGTTTTTAGAAAGCGCCCAAAATTAAAGGTGATAGTTATAAAACCGAAAATGGTCTTTTTCACTTGTTTTACATTCCTCAAGTTTCTCTAACAATCTAAAACTGATTAAATCGGATATTTTCATCGGGAATGGCTGGTTAGATAGATTCGACCCCACCATCAGATGTCCCATCAGGAATCCAACGCAGGACATCCTCATTTTCAGTTCAATTCTCTTCTTTCTTAGATCCATCCCCTCACGTTTGTTATCATCACCAAAATGACATAAAAAATATATCACACTTTTAGAAGGCCACTTCAATATAATTTGCTATATAGAATGAAAAGGACAAAACAGATATCAAAATAAAAAGTTTGGCATAAATAGAAGCAATCAGTGCCTGGAAGTCATTTCTCAACCATACCTGGAAAAAGAAGGCAATCAGGCTAACGATTCCGAGGCCTGCAACCATGAGAGCCATCTCGTTGATTTTGTCTTTTTGCTCTGACTTATCTTCGTTCGAGAATGCCTGGAAATTAAATAGGATCAAGTCACCGAGTATATGGATTTTGCCAAAAGTATGGTTAATTAAATGTTTAAAAAAAGTTGCGCATCGCGTCTCAATTATATTACACTACTGAACTAATCCTCGATTAGATTTTACCACGTTTTTCACATGATCTGTTGTATCATTAGAATAATCAAGAGAGAACGTAGTTTTACAAACAATTATGATGCATACGAAGAAGTCATGGGTTTTTCCCAAATACTAAAAAGGAGACTCTGTAGGACAATTGTTTTTGTAAAATATTGTTTCAATACATACGGTTTTTTTTTTTACTTAAAAATGATTTGAACTTACCCATTACTTGATATATGGTTTAAATTCTACTGTAAAAACACAATAACTAGTATAATAAGCTAAAAAATATTGAAGCTTTTGACTTTTTAGTAGATAACATAACTTCTTGTTTTCAATTGACGATCCCTGTGGAATTACTATCTTTCCTTTCCCTAGAAATGAAGGGTGAGTAACTGTAACACTCTTTGCTGAACAGAGGAGTTCATTAATCAATGCCTGCCATTCTTTGCCATCCTCTCTCCCACTTGATAATTTTTAAGTCTATCGCATACTTCTTGATTTTTAAGTTAAAAACTCATCACGCCATACTTGAGATATGAAAATTCCAATTAAAATTTATGGCATTTTTTATATACCTCTATCTGCGTTCTACATATCAACAAAGCTCTTGGTATGTGGCCTGATTTGTAAACGCTATACAGATTTGCACTTTGAAAGTATAATGATAAAACCACGGGTCTACAGCTTACCTTGACAACCTCTGCCAAGATGACTGACCACACAGGCTGTATGGATCCGTTGATGAGGCTGGCTAAGCAACCAATAATGATGAAATTCCACTCTGGTCTGTTCTCCAAGATGAGACGCCACACTGGGTTCTTAATGTGCGGGTAATTCGCCTCCTCATCCTCCTCCGAGTCTTTATTCCTCTCAGCCTGGGATATTTAATATAATGTTCTTGCCATAAAGTAAAATCAATCAACATCCTTGATAAAATGATAAAATAATAGCAAGATAAGAATAGCTGAAATCAACTGTATCGAAATTATTAACTTTGGCATCTCGACTTGAAAAAGTTTAGGGACCAAATTCAAACCATTGTAACTTCTAAAGATAGGATAACAGCACAATCGTTGTTATAATCTGTCCATTCATTCTCTTCCGCATCACAATCATCATTGTCTCTGGGGAATGAAAGATCATTCTTTCCTTTAAGCAAAAAAGATTTACACAAATTTATATATATATATATGTTTTGTATTGAAGAAACAAATTACCAATCTTGTACTTACCTCCCGTGTGTCTTGTTTTTGAGAAATGACCTTCACATCGTCTGGATTTGTCTTTCTTTCCTCTTTTTCCGTGGATAACTGTTCACTAGTATTGTCCTCATCTTTTTTCTCTGCGTAAAAGAAAAATCTCAACGTGAATACAAAATCGTTATAATTACTAATGAGTTCACCTTCTTTCTATTCTGAATTTTTGCTTTCTTCTTTATATTATTCTTCATCCTCGTCCCCTTCTTTTCTTTTTTTTTTCTTCCTCCTTTTCTTCTCCTTTCTCTTATTTCTTCTTCATACTATTTCTTTCCTTTTCCTCAATTACTCCTCCCTTTTCTTTGTTTTATCCCTTCTTTTTTTTCTTTATCCTCATTATCATCATTTTTTACACCAGCTTTTCTATGCCATCGCTCTGCGATTTTTTTGTCCTCTCCTACCTCATTTTTTTTTTTTTTTTCATTTCTCTCAAATAATACTCAAACTCTTATATATATTCACCTGTTTAGTGGTTCCTGTAGTACTTACCTACGACACAGTTTACTCACGCCAGTCTCAGTTTCTAAGATGTCTAAGAGGTTACTTTAATTTATGTTTACATACCTTTCTGAAGCTGTAATGCAAGGGGGGAAAAGGAAATGCGTTGTAATTACCAATATGATTTAAGTACACTATTCGCATTTTTAATTCACTATATATCTTTTTTTTCAAAAGCATAATCAGATAGAAATCATACGATAGAATGGACATACCAGTAATTCAGATTAAACCCTTAAAATTTTGAAAAACTATTATATGTGTTTAATGTTGTGGTACAAATATGAAAATAAACAAAAAAGAGAAAAAAAGGAAAATAAAAAAGCAACAAACAAACAAAAACAAAACAAAATGAAAAAAGCATAAACGATGAATTGTCAGTTTCTCTTTGCTATAATTTTCAACATGAAATATTTTGTCTCCAATACCATCATCGTGGTCATCTTGGTCATCATTACTTTAAGCATTATTACTAGCAGTAATAATTATAACAGTGTTATCATTATTATATCAACATTTTCATTACTTTTTTTCTCGTTAGCGCTATCATAATAATTAAAATGTCAATACTTCTGCAATCATTATATTTTTTATTATCAAAATCATTATTACAATCTTTGATATCCTCATCGCCTTCACCCTTATATGAATCCTGTAACCTAACTTTGTAACAAGGAATTTCACATAAAAAGCTTATCATAGCCATTACCTGGAGCGAGACTAAGTTAAAGTAGAGTCCTTCCTTGGCCATCAGTTCATCATGTGTTCCACTCTCAACCACCTGGCCTCTATCAAGTGCTACAATCAGATCAGCGTCTCTCACCGTTGACAGGCGGTGTGCAATGACCACTGTGGTTCTGCCTTTGCTAGCCTGGGTAAGAAAGAAGATTATTATATGACAGTACACGCTTTAATATTAAAAAAGAAAATATGGAAAAAGTAACACAGTTTTGTTTGAAATCGGAATGAACTCAACATTTTCAATTCCATGCGGCCTTCCAGGAATCATTCCAACCAATGCAGATAGAAACAAATATATAATCAAATCCTTTCCTCTAATAAGACTCCTAGAGAAATTGAGGTGACGTTAATATTTAGATATACTATAACGAAGCTCATTTCACCTTCTGCAAAGCATCTTGTACAAGAGCTTCACTCTCAGTATCCAAGGCTGACGTAGCTTCATCCAGCAGCAAAAGTTTTGGGTTCTTAACCAGGGCACGGGCTATGGCGATTCTCTGTTTTTGACCACCACTTAGTTGGGCCCCTCTTTCTCCTACATGGGTCTCGAGTTTCTGGAAAAGCATTGAATATGATTTACCATAAGTCCTTCTCTTGCGAATTTTTTTTATTATAGTAATGGTTATGGTTGCCGCAAGTTGCAAAAGCTACAACGACACTAAAAGCAACAACAGCAACAGGAGTAGTATTAGCAGTTGTTGTCGTCGTCGTCGTCGTCGTAGTAGTAGTAGTAGTAGTAGTAGTAGTAGTAGTAGTAGTAGTAGTAGTAGTAGTAGTAGTAGTAGTAGTAGTAGTAGTAGTAGCAACAGCAGCAACAGCAGCAAATGTATTGGTAACACCAGCAATAGAAGGAATACCAGCTGTAGAGTCATTGTCTGTATGTCTTTATTGCTGTGTTGATAACCTAAATAGTCAAAACGACTCAGTGTCAATGTGAAATTATCACTTTCTTTATGTCATACTTACGTCCGGCATGTTCATGATGAAGTTATACGCATTCGCATTCTTGCAAGCCTTCACAATCTCTGCGTCGGTGACTCCCTCGCGGCCGTACCGGATGTTTTCTGCGATGCTCGTGGCAAACAGCACAGGCTCCTGCCCGACCAGACCAATGTTCTGACGCAGCCACTTGGTGTTGATGTCCCTGATGTCGACGCCGTCAAGGCACACCTGATGATTTGAAAAAAAAAAAACTGCTTTAGACACAACAGAGCTCTCCTTAGGCTTTGCAATCTTATTTTTCTTCAGTAAAGCATGACCGAACCGTTTGTGTGAGAAATAAAATAAATAGAAAAGGCTAGTCAACAGCTTTAACAATGAATTTGTGGTTTAATTTGAATTTGGCGCAATTTGAATCAAACCGCTTGATTTTCTTAGACGCTATCTTGGGTCTTGGCATTCAGTAGGTCAGTAGAGATCCTTGTCCTTAAGTTCACTGGTTCGGAGGCAAAGTTTTGAAATTGCACGTTTTTTTTTCTTAAGTTGCCAAAGCGAAGAAATAAAAATGTCAAGATCCACTGGAAGATTACTGTTAGTCTTTTCTATTTTGATTTATTTATCTATTTATTGAACGCATTTCAGTCTCTCTAAAACTGTTGCGACAAACTTATAGTCACGAGCTCAGTCTTGATGTCTTAAGATCATCTCGTGTCTGTGCCTATCTGGTCATCTAACTCCACTGACCTGGCCCTTATCTGGATCATCTCGTGTCTGTGCCTATCTGGTCATCTAACTCCACTGACCTGGCCCTTATCTGGATCATCTCGTGCCTGTGCCTATCTGGTCATCTAACTCCACTGACCTGGCCCTTATCTGGATCATCTCGTGCCTGTGCCTATCTGGTCATCTAACTCCACTGACCTGGCCCTATCTGGTCATCTAACTCCACTGACCTGGCCCTATCTGGTCATCTAACTCCACTGACCTGGCCCTTATCTGGATCATCTCGTGTCTGGCCCTATCTGGTCATCTAACTCCACTGACCTGGCCCTTATCTGGATCATCTCGTGTCTGGCCCTATCTGGTCATCTAACTCCACTGACCTGGCCCTATCTGGTCATCTAACTCCACTGACCTGGCCCTTATCTGGATCATCTCGTGTCTGGCCCTATCTGGTCATCTAACTCCACTGACCTGGCCCTATCTGGTCATCTAACTCCACTGACCTGGCCCTTATCTGGATCATCTCGTGTCTGTGCCTATCTGGTCATCTAATTCCACTGACCTGGCCCTTATCTGGATCATCTCGTATCTGGCCCTATCTGGTCATCTAACTCCACTGACCTGGCCCTTATCTGGATCATCTCGTGTCTGTGCCTATCTGGTCATCTAACTCCACTGACCTGGCCCTTATCTGGATCATCTCGTGTCTGTGCCTATCTGGTCATCTAACTCCACTGACCTGGCCCTTATCTGGTCATCTAACTCCACTGACCTGGCCCTATCTGGTCATCTAACTCCACTGACCTGGCCCTTATCTGGATCATCTCGTGTCTGGCCCTATCTGGTCATCTAACTCCACTGACCTGGCCCTATCTGGTCATCTAACTCCACTGACCTGGCCCTTATCTGGATCATAGAACCGCAGCAGCAACTGGATGGCTGTACTTTTGCCGCAACCACTGGCACTTACAAGCGCAACGGTCTGGCCAGCTTTGATGCTCAGGTCTAAACCTTGTAGGATCTGGAGGGGTGCATATTTGCAAAAAGAGAACATTTAACCGTAGGAGCTAATCAAATGTGATATTTGGTCAAAAGAATTAGTAACAAGATAAAACTGGTAATTTTAAAATTACACAATCATAAAATGAGCATGCTGATTTTTTTTTTTAAATTTACTCCCAAGTACATACTGTAAAATGATCGTTAAGTATTCCTTTATGTTCTGCAGTATAAAAAATATATACACCATGACTGAAAAACTTATAATTATTTTAAAGATTATTCGAGATTTTGTCCCTTTAAATTAATTTGAGGGAATCTTTTGCTGTTATTTGCAGTCCGTATTCGTCACATTGCTGTTAAATATCTGACAAGTCGAAGCATCTGTCCTAAACTTTCTCTTGCTTAATGAATATTTTTGTTAATATGTACAATAAAGCAGAATTCATATGTTGCCTTTCCCATATTGACCACTGTACTTTAATGATTAAAACGGCATTCAGAAGTCCTGACGAGATACCTTTCTTCTAAAAGAACCTACGTTTTCACAAAGGTTATCCAATAGTTCAAGTCTTCGGAAAAAAACCTATTCAAATTAAAAAGTTCTAAAGAATTGTTGGGCGAGCTTTATGCATCTCCAAGTATCTTTATTAAACCATCTTCAGTAAATGTGCATCCAACCTCATTATTAAATATGGCCAATTCATGTCGCACTCTTGCACCTTGACAAGCTTTTTACAAAATCTTTTCACAAAATACTTATTGAGTTTTATTAGTTTATCCCTATCCTTGCTCTCTCTCTCTCTCTCTCTCTCTCTCTCTCTCTCTCTCTCTCTCTCTCTCTCTCTCTCTCTCTCTCTCATCATTAGCGATTAACGCTACATTTTGCCGGATACAAACCTTTACATTTCGCCTGCAGGGATAGATAAAATGCACATTCCTCAGTCGCAGGTTACCAGTAAGGCTAGAGCGTTTGAGACCTACAGTTGACAAGCTGTCTATCTCGGATTTCTGCGAATAATGAACAAGGGCAAGCGCGATAATTCAACGTAAAAAAATCTGACAAGAACAAACCCGCTACAAAGCCATTGCTAGGTCATTCATATAACTTTTTCATACAAAAACATATCTGACGATAAAGATTTTTAGTGCAACCCATCTTGCGGTATCAGTAATTTGCTTATTCATAGAGATGGTGACAAATTTGGTGCTTAGCTTTCAACTTTAACATCATTAATCGAAATTATGGAAAATATGTCGCTTCTAGTAGTAGTAGTAGTAGTAGTAGTAGTAGTAGTAGTAGTAGTAGTAGTAGTAGTAGTAGTAGTAGTAGTAGTAGTAGTAGTAGTAGTAGTAGTAGTAGTAGTAGTAGTAGTAGTAGTAGTAGTAGTAGTAGTAGTAGTAGTAGTAGTAGTAGTAGTAGTAGTAGTAGTAGTAGTAGTAGTAGTAGTAGTAGTAGTAGTAGTAGTAGGAGAAGGAGGAGGAGGAGAAGGAGGAGGAGGGGTAATATAGTGGTTGTAGTCGAAATAGTGGTAGCAGTGGAAGTAAAGGCGGTAGCAATATTAACTCAAAATAACTGAAAGATAGGCTCGATTTCATAGTTAACATTGTGCACTGCATGCTTGGCCAAATGCAGATTTTGTTAAATAGAAATCTGAAGCATGAAGTTCACACCAATAAGAGGCAAGA